>VYZX01004701.1:192762-297762 GCA_013401335.1 Brachypteracias leptosomus | reverse complement strand
TGACTTCCAGGAGCATACAGTCTATTTTCAAGGGAGTAAGAAAGTTACTGGAAACCAGCCCTTAGTCGGATGAGGTAGTATAAGTAAAGACAGACACTAGGAGCCACAAGCAAATGACTATAAATCTAGTGATGCTTCCCAAACTATTTCTTCACCCACGCTGGCAGAGCAGGTGGGTGAGGAACAAATTACAGCCACAGCATAGTGGTATCTAATATGCGTATCACTTTCCTCGTTCTGACACAACTGTTGTGGTCTCACACAAAATCCAGCCACAGTGAATGGACAGGCTGCTACAAGACGCAATATAAAGAACTTCTCTGGAAACACAGAATACCTCTGAAAACAGTTTGCTGAATCTAGCATCAAGTTGATGGGATGGGATAGGAGACTTCAAAATACCGTTGGAAATCTTTGCCAAAACACCACTGGCATGTAAGGACAGGTCCTGAGATACCACAACAGAAACACAAATCCAAAAATCCTCTCTCATTGTAATAAAAATGGAGCCATTTCATCATGACTGATTTCATTGTGTCATTATCAATTTATGGTATGAAAAGTGAGAGATGAGACCTTCAGCCCCCAGGGGATTTAGAAAATGCTACAGAGTGCAAAAACCATATTTGGAGGCTTTGAAAATACCACTGGAAGCTGTCTGCAGAAATCCCACAACAATCTCAGCCATAGACCACGCTCACAGAGAGACACAATAGCAGGACAAAGCCAGGCAGCAGGACTATTAGAGGATCCATGGAAGTAAGAATGCAGGAAATACCAGGCTCTCCAGCCAGTGGTCTTTCTAAGCCTATAACCTGTCTCCAACAGTGACTGTAATTCAGAAAAAAACCAAAACTCTGCAAGAGGTAATTATATAACAAGGTACAAGTAACAAGATTTTCATGCAACTTCCTCCCAATCACTGGTAGTTTCCAGCTGGCTCCTCTGCAAAGCAACTCCCAACCCAGACTTGACTGTACCTTTATAACTCAGGATTTTCTCATGATCCGCCTGAAACAGCACATCACTTTTTGTATCTTTCCAAGATCATAGCCTCATCAAATTGTTGTGCTGCAGAGTTTCATCACTAACAGTGCACTGGGCTGAAATTTAAAAAAAAAAAAAAAAAAGTATTTTTTCTACCAGTGGTGAGTTACTGCTAATTCAATTTCAGTGGTTGCCAATCACTGATTTCTGGAGAGGCCCATGAAAGGCTACTTGTTTTGCTACCAAGCAGACAGAAGGCATTCTGGTAGTTGTTAAAGAGTTTCTAGGAAATGGCAAGAGAATTAGAAAACCCTATAGCAATAGCAGGATGACTTCCATTTGTATGTGTGTGGAGCGAGAGCCTGGTGACTCCAGTTGACAGTACAACCCCGTGGCATGGAGAGAAGGTCTGTTTGCTTCACAGCTGCAAACACAATTAACTGATGGAATTTGATCTCACCTGTAAAGCTAATGAGCTGGGTTGATACAGGGATGCCAGTAAATCCCAACAACTTCTCTGATAGTTACAACAGAGCCACTTCTTCACCTGAATCAGTGCAGGTTACACAAGTGCTGTTTCCACTAGCATGTGATCACCCTGCACACTGCAGCTCACAGTTTCATCTTGAGACATTATGGAAATGACCAATGGAAATACCCATGATTATATTGTAGAAGGCCACTGAGATTCCTGGGAGGCAGAAAATAGACCCTCCATTAAAAAATAGAATTTTCACTTTTGTGGGGAACATTGTTAAGATGCATTGTGATGGAAGAAGATATTACAGGACTACTCATAAACACTGTACTGTAATATCCCCTTTCTAAAGGACATTGGTGGCAAAGCCCATCATAAAGTCAATCAATTTTTAATGTTTACAGCATTTACTTGCCACTGCTTGCCAGCAAATTCCAAAGATAAAACACAACAAGAGCCCCGCTTTGTGACAAAATAAAAAAAACCACCACCAGCACTGGTTTGTGGCATGATACAAAATATCAAAGGGATTAGACCTGGTTTAGAGATTATGAAGCAGAGGGAGAATGAGAAATGTCTGTGGAAAAATGAAGTCTAGCATTTTTTTGCATTTGTGAATAACAGCTTGGTAGCTCCAGCAGGTTGTAGGACCTGCAGCACACATAAGAAAGGACTTGCAGAACTCTTGGAAGATACCATTTATTATTCAGCTAGAAACACAATCAATGCCAGTGGGATTTCGTCTCCCTCATAAATGTGAACAATTTTTACTTAGAGCAGTCAAGTGACCACCAGGGCTTCTTCAGCCTGTGGGACTACAGAGTACAGTTTTAAGCAGTTTTATTAACTTTAGTTTAAATCACTTCCAGTACTGATCCCCTAAAGATCAAAGATGTTCCATCATTTATACCTGGCAGGCAGTAAAATCCTTACGTTTAACATTCATCACTTAACGCCACTTAGCAGCCAACCAGGGAAGAGTGTGCCTGCCAGGCCGGGCCGGTCCCACCTGCATCTTTGTAGAAACAATCCAAGGCTGTGTACAAGGAGTCAAAGGCTTTGTCTGATATCTGTTGCTCCAAAAGGCACAGATGGGAGATGGCCCTTGGAGAGTGCATCTTCGCTCCCCATTTCATCTGTGCCCCCATGGCAACTATTTCTGAATTCCTTAAGTTACTAGGAAATCTCAGAGAGCTGCAGAAAACATTTAGTGCCTAATGAGGCCTTCTTGGACCACAGTGTCATCAGACACTACCATGTCCTGCTAATGAGCTTCTCTCTGTGCAGCATGGAGCTGCACTGAACTGAACTCTCCCCATAGGACGACATGCTGTGAACTGGCAGATTAAACTTTCCATTGGACCAGGGACAGTTGCAAGACACTGGGATGGCATCCAACTTCAACTAAGTGGAGTAGGGATTGAGAACATGAATTTATAACCAGCAACCATCAATGAAGCGTAGGGAGCCGTGTGTACAGCATACACTTGGGGAAGAAGACTGTGGACTAGAGAAGAGTTAATTCCACCTAATGTAGGGCAGGCAGGACACAGAAGGACCATATACATCCACTAGAAAACAATATGAGAAAATTGTGGCAGAGCCACCATGCCTATGAAAAAAAAAAAAAAAAAGAACAAAAAGAGCAAAAAGGGCAGAAAATAGACATATCCAACCAATAGTTGAAACCAAGGCTTACTCTCTTTTGGTTTAGAAAATACATCCTGTACAGCCAAGTATGTTCAGAAGAAGATCCAGCAACCCCAGGCAGGGGCCATAGTAGCAATAAGGCAAATGGCTCATCCGTAAGAGATGACGAGTCTGGGATTCAAACCGTGATAGAAGGAGCAATGAAATACAAGCATGTTTAGATAGTGTAGTAGCAGGAACTACACAAGATAACAAAAGAAAAAGTAGAAGATGGAGAGACGGATACCACCCAGGAGAAAACTACAGCTACCCAACATAAGAGTTTCCATTCCCCTTTGCCTTGCACAGGTGCAGAGTCTCTGCAATGTGATGTGTCAAACCATTTCTTTGGGAAACTTTTTCCTGAAGTTTCCTCTTCTTTTTCTTTCTCCCTTTCCTCTCCTTCCTCTCTCCTGCTCCCCCTCTCCCTCCAGGCAGAGATATGTTTCTCTCAGTTGCTTCTGTGCCTGTGACTTTACTGCATGGGGGAAGTCAGTCCGGAAGGTCACCTCTTTCATCAAGTATTCTATTTGCATCCAAAATTGTATGTACATGAAAAATGTGGTCGTGTGTTGCACCTAGCTGCAGACGCAGATGAAATTCTGTGGAAAGCCTGATGCACACTAACCTTTGCAGATGGTGCAGCTATTGCTGAAAAATGGATTGCTTAATAAAGCATATCATCCGACATATTTGCTGCTTGGCTAGCCAAATAGAAGTTGTTTTTTGCACAAATTTCCTTGTCAAATTTGTCAATGTTCATGTCATTTTTGCTTTAGGTCACAGAGCAAGGTGCAAATTCTTGGCATCTTTACTAGTTGCAAGCCAATTTCGGCTATTTCTAACAATGAAGTGAATTTCTCTGAGGATAAGACACTCACTTTATGTGGAGGAAAGGAAAACAGCAGGAAGTGGACAATTTTTTTTCTGGGATTTTTTTATTGTTGTTATTGCTTTCTCTCTTTTCTATTTTCTCTTTCTTTCTGAGGGATAATTTTTTCATTCATTTAAAGACCTTGTTAATTCATAGCAGAGAGAAAAAGACCTTTTAGCCTGTTAAATCATTTTTTTTGGTTGACTATTTGGTTCAAGATACACACAGATATTTTTGCATTGGTGCACAGAAAATGTACCCTTTGTGCAGGAAAACTTGCAAGAGAAGAAAAAATCCATTCCTTTGGCATTGCCAGATGTGGAAGGCAGGGGATTCTGCCCTTCGAACTGTCTGCAAGAGTCATTTTTTTAAGCCACATAACCTCTTACACTAAAAGCCACATAATGTATCTGTTTTGTTTGTTTTTCTACCTGCTCTATATTCTTTGGCTCTGCCTACAGAAACACTGTGTTCCCTGCTCAGAATCACTGTTTTCAAGCCTATTCCCTTCCTCCTGGGTTTCACACTTTTTTGTTACATGGTCCCTTCCCAGGCATAGACATACCATGCAGGTCTACTCAAAAGCAGAAGTGAAGACTGCCATCACCAAGCCTTTTTTTTTTTAAAAAGCAGCATGCTCTTCCTGCACTGTCGTGAGGAAAAGGTACCAATCCCAAGTGTTGGGTGCAGTCCATCAAAAGGGCCAAAGGGAACATGAGCAGTTCATGTAAGCAAATATGGTGCATGGGTAAAAGGGCTGGAGCCCTATTCAAGCCTTTCCTTTACCTCATAACATGGTCAAGTCAGGTCAAAGGGAAGAGGGCAATTCTGGGCCTCAGTGGCCCTTCAGGAGACCAGACCCTACTCCTTCAGTGATGCTGCATGCAGTGCTGGCAGCATGCACTTTGGGGTACAGAGCTCCATATCCAGCCATACACTCTGATATACCACAGTTTACTCAGCCCTCTACAAGGAGGGCTGCAATTTAGGTGTCAGCCATGGTATTTATTTTGCATGTCCTTTTTTGTTCTGTACCTCAGCTGACATAGTGTTTTCCGTTTGCTAGTAACAGATGCATTCCTCTCTGGACTGTGCTATATTCCTGCAGCAATTACGTTTCTCTTTTGAGGATTCATTTCTCCCTGAATTCCCACCTCATACAAAGTACTTTATCAAGTATAACCTTTTCCAAAGATGCACCACTTGCCAAGTGCATCCTCCAGTGATCTGTTCCTATAAAAGGTGGACTTTGCTGCAGGACACATGCATTTGACATAATTCCATTTGCCTCCCAAATAGGCTGCCCCTTCAGAAAGTACATTCTTCTGCAAGGAACATTTTGTTTACAAGGTTTATTTTGTTAGCAGGTGTATTCCCACTAGTAAGTTTTCCACTGCACCATTTTTTTTTAAAGGTCTTGTTTGGTAGCCAGATAGCCGAGACTGTCTGTGATAAAGCCAGCATAAGTGATTAATAGCAAAGTCTCTGCCATTTTATTATTAATAGCAGTGTGTTGACTCAATTAAATCCAGCCTGCTTTTTTTGGCAGGCCTTCACAATTATACATATCATTATGGGCTGCAGCCCAAATGCATCCTGGGAGTAGACCAGAACTCCACATTAACTTTTTCTGGCTCTCTCTTTGCAGGTTGGCCACTGTAACATGTGGGCTATAACCAACTCAGGCTGCTTCTGGGATGACAGAACAGAGAAAGAAGGACAAATGGCAGAGGTGAGGATCACACCTAGAAAGGGCATGCTCCCCCACCACCATAAACAGCCTGGAAAACACATCCTGGATCCACCCCTCCACACTGAATCTCATAAACACAATGTAATATGTCTGGACAGTACCTGTTACCAGCAGGGGTGATATTCCAGGACGATGAGGGGAGTGTTTAGTAATCCCTTCCAAAACAGACTTGCAAGCAGCTTGGCCTAGCTTGAAGAGGCACTGAACTGAGGTTCAAGCCTTTATTTTTAGACAGGCTCCAGCAATTTGTATTTCCTGGTGCTTCCTGGAATACCCTAACTCAAAGTACCCTGAAGCATGCTGCAGGCATACTTTAGTGCTGGACACACTGCCCCTACTTTTTGAAACATCCCAGTTAGTCTGTTGTGAGGAAAACCAGTCATGGAGCCAAGGCATAAAACTAGGACAAACCCTAATTAAGTTCTCAGCACTGATATGAGCTCCATGTGTCATTGCAGGTGAGTATTCTATTCATACAGAGTCCTGGGGCATTTTCTGTAGCCTCCAAACTCAAGAGATACATGAGTCATTTAGATCACTTGTTATCTGGGAGCACCAAGCAGGGTGACCATTGTCAGTGGGGAGATGCAGAGACAAGGGCAAGCTGCCTTACCTCAGGTTTTGGAGGAAGCCAGATTCTGAGAACCCTGGACACCTGGTGAAGAGAAGCACTTGTGGTTTTCTCACAGCCTTTTGTGACAGCCCATCCATAAAACTATGTCTTGTTAATCATGGAAGAAAGCTCTTTTTGGACATTATACATCACCTAGCACAGTAAGAGTCTGATCAGAGTTTTAGGCCTTACCATCAGCCAGGTAACAAATCATAGTCATGAAGTGCTGGAGGAACACCAGATCTGGCCCCTTGCAAAAGCAGTATATGTTGCCAGGCAGCACTGACCCACCATTGTCCTTTGTAGACTGGGTGGGCTGCTTCTTCTTGCAACCTGCTAACCAGAACTGGCAACTGCAGTTGCATCTTGTAGCATGCATAAAATCTATGATACCTCTCACTATGACTGCTGGGTTTTCCTTCCCAATTCTATTGCTCCCTACAGCTGCAGATCTAGATTCTTCTCTCCAATGAAGCCTGGAATCATCCCACCTTCCTGGAGGCACCCAGGGCACCAGTCCTCTTCCTGTAGCATTAGAGGAGATCCCACTAACCACAGCTGAAGCCCCACAAAAAAACCCCAGTAGATCCCATTTCCCATTACCTCAACACTGGGAGCTTTGCAGGCTCTTTCCAGCTTGTGCTACTTCATCTTCCAGAAGCCCATTAAGACAGGAGGGCACACTGTGCTTTCCATCTCAGCTTGGCCTGTCTCCATTCATGTTGTCCAGCTGGTTTATTTGCTGGCACCAGACAATTCGCAGCTGTGGGGCTCTTGCTAACCAGGGTGGAAGAGTTTAAGCGCTTGGCCTCCCATTGCCTGCAATGCCTTTCTGGAAATAATTCTGCTGCTGGACAAGGGAGTGCGGAGGAGCTCTGCTGTTTGCACAGCTCTCAGCAACTGTAGAGAGAACTTCACTTGTATCCAGCTCCAGCCGTTGATAAAGCTGATAGCTGCAGAGTGTGACTGCAGCACTGAATACAGGTGACAGACCACATGCACCCCACAAATCTAACAGATCTATTGAGGTCCTCAAGGAAAGTTTCCATCTGTGTAGATGCTTAGCTCCATAAGCCCCTCTTGGCTGTCCCATACAAGAAACTGTCCTGTTGGCACCCATAACTGAGCTTTCCTTTGTGAAGGGGTGGATGTATTGCTATTTCTATAGCCCCAGATAGTGGGTGGGTGGCTTCCCACCATCACCTCCCTTGCTTCTTCCATCCCAGAGGGTGGATTTCCCAACCCAAGGACAAGCTTTGCAGGAAAAGTCTCCAAATTCTCACCTCCCTTTAAGGATCAAAGCAGAGCTTGTGAAGAGTGAGTGCCTCCCTGAGGAACCTCAGCAACATATCATCTGTGACAACATAGAGTTCAAGTCCCCTCAATGTATCTGGGAAGGATCCAGGGAGTTCTGGCAAACAGGACAGGATGCACAGGTAGCAGTGGGGAAGGGGGGACCAGAAGGATTGATAGAGATATTTGGGAGTTTTTTACAGACTTTGTTTCTTTCCAGACAAAAGAGACTGCAGATCCATGTCTGTAGCTTACAGGAGTGCCTCTGCTGGCAGTATGCCTGCTTTGGCCATGCCTATAGCCATAAGAAAGCCAAACACAACTCTGGTCAATGGTCTTCAGAAATGTGCTTAAAGAAAGTGTACCCTTCATGGACTAGGCAGACACAGTCACATCCACACGACGACTGAGCAACGCCACTTTGTTTAAAAATATGTTAAGAATCGAAGACGTTTGTTCTGTTCTTGTTTCAATGACAAACTAGTTTTTATTTTTATATATATGGCACTGATGATCTATGAAGATGGGCAAAGGAAAAGGACTTTTTTTTTCAGAATATTAGAAACAATAGTCAATTATTGTCCAAACATGTATGCTTTCCCCAGTACCATATAAACCACACTCAGACTTGACCCACATCTCAAACATGGAAGAATGGGACTCGAGCACTATTCTAGAGAACCCAGCCACAGTCCAGCACCACAAGTTTCACTATTATCACTATAGAGCAACATCACATCTCCTGCTCTAGACACGGAGCTACTGACTTCCAGTGTGGTATCAGCACCTCCCTCACTTTAAGGCCTCTTTTATTTTTAAGGGCAATGCCAGACATTCAGAGAAGCCAAAGTTCTTGAACCCACTGGTAATAAACCAGAATGTTTATCACCTCAGTGAGTAAGTCTGCCTTCCTCTGAGACTTCCCTTAACCCCAGGTTGAGTGACCACCAGAGAGGAGATGATCAGACATTTGCAAGGGCTATCCCTGTCGCTCCAGGACCAGTTAGCGGGAACTGAGCTGTTATTGCCTCTCTGTTATCAGTTACGGCAGGAGCTTCCTTACCTTGTGGCTGAGGCTGTGTTGTACCAATGACTCACAGAATGTAACTAAACCATGTAAAATGTCATCCTGCGTTTGCCATTAATATGCTTTCAATTAATAATACAAATCTCCAAGAGTACCCCAAGCCTGAATCTCAGTGCTGTGCTGCCTAGCAGAGCCAATCAGGGCACTCTCAGAGTCAAGCCACAATTAAGTAGTTTTGTTTTCCAGGAAAGATTACTCTTTGCTGCTGCAGTTGGAAAATCCCAACCCCAGCACATATACAGACCATACTGCCTCATATAGGATAAGATCTCTTGTGACTTTGAGGATCTCTGGAAAGCTTTCAGACTGGCATGCAAAGGTTTTATTTTTAAATATGACAATTCTGGTTCTGCTTACTTGCTGGTGTAAGCTACCCACTATAAAAATGACTTTAAGTTACCCGCAACTGTAAAAACAGGAAGGCAAGAACTGGAGTTGTGTTTTGGAGGGTCATAATCAAAATCAAATGCATCCAAAATCACAGGTACTATTGCAATGCCATCTGATACCAGATCTTCCACCACATATACAGCTTTTCAATACTCAGTGCATACGCCTGGACTTTTTCCCTATTCTCAGCACAAGTACACAGGAAACCATGGGCAAATTTAGGATTGCATCAAGCACACACCAACCTTTCTGAAGGCAGATTTAAAAAGCATGAGGACATAGCCTAATCCATGTGTATGCCCCTCGCACACATAAATACAAAGACAAGGAAAACACTGCTACCTACCCAGGCCCTGTGTCCTCTGTTCACCTTACCCGGAGGAAAGTATTTCTCTCTCTGGTATGCAGAAAAAGCCACTTGGTATCCCCAAGGGCACATAGAGCAAGGCATCTTCCGTATTTCTGTATCACTTGTGCAACTTCTTCTCTGTGTCTACAGTTATGGACAATCTCTTGCTGTCTGTACACATCTATGTCCACAACACACACCCCCTTTCCATAAGCAGGCATGCAGACAAACATGCTCACATACATTCACACACACCCCCACCACCCCCAGGAGGAGCTCCAGGTATTGAGAGGTAATCCTTCTGGCTCAGAGAGCCCGGTGAATGGAATAACTAATTTTCTGATGAGCATGAATATCACGCAAAGGCAGCCACCCGGATATGGTAGAACATTTCCAGCCAATATCCATGCGATCCAGATATTTGGATTCACCCATCCCCAGCTTCTGCTCTCAGCAGCAGTGCTGACAGCAGCAAAGCTGAGCTTGCTGTGCTGATTGGGAGGGCCACTCAGATCTGGCTGGCTGGCCTGAATGGTAGAAGACAGCTGAACTGCTGCATAGCCCTCTCCTCCTCACCACCAAAACCAGAAAGACCTTGCCAGCTCCCATCCCTCAACCTACTGCTCTCACATTAAATTAATTGCCCCCCAACACTCACCACCCACTCTGGTCTCTGGGGTAGGCGAGAGAATTGCACAAGCAGCATCAGTCTGCTCAAACCTGACAGTCCTTCCTGGTAGAGAATTAAGGGCAAATCCCTGATGCAAGGACACTAATTATCCAGGCTACAAATCAAACTTCTATCACCCCTAATCCCCTCCCATCCTGGCTTAAGTCAACTTGTGCTCCTCCATCTTACAGAGGAGAGATAAAATGCTTGTGGAGAGCAACTACAGACCCTAATCCTAGGGGACAGAGGAAGAGGGAGCTTAGAGAAGGACAGAGGATGCTAGGCAGAACAGTATTCTTAGACAGTGGTTCTATTTGCACTCAAACCCAGAGGATTCCCAGTTACAATGCTATGATACTCCTAGAGACTAAGATATATAGCTATTTGCTTCTGTGCAAATGTTCAGCCAGTGTTACTTTAGCATAATTGACCAGTCCAGACAGAAACTGAAGGAATGAGCTTACCATGCTGTACATCTGAGTCCCATTCCCAGCTCTGCCTTCAGGTTTGCATATGATCAGGGACAAGTCACCTCTGTTCCACAGCTGTAAGATTAACACAAAAATACTTGGTTTGCCCATTTGGCCTGTAAGCTCCTCAGATCACAAGCTCTTCAAAAACTCTGGTCAAGAGCTAGACTAAGACAGTTCTAGTTGTCTTATAGTAAAAGGAGCCCTTGCTGCTGTAGCAAAGGCACAAGCATATACTGCTAAAGACTGGCAGGTATGGTCATTTGCACATTGCCCAAGATATGTTTGTGTATCTATGCTCCTTTCATGGTGCCACACATGTTACATTAGCAGTCTCTGCACACATCCCACCTCTTAAGTACTTTTATCTTGGAATTCACATCAGCAAAGAAAATACCCGGCACAACGCTTTTCAGAAGACCTGAGGTGGGGAACTTAACTATATGCTCTTTGCAGGGAATTTGCTGATAATTTTTGCAAGAATTCAAGTCTGAGCCAAATTTCAATGTGATAAAGTCAACTTTCCATTACTACACTTTCCATTGTGTAGGTTGGGTTCTATCAACCTTCTCGTTCTGATCTCTTCCCAATACACTTGGATCTTTGAATTTTTTCATTCACACTCATGATGCTTAGAAATACTGCTTGGCTTTCACTGGGAGTTGGCAAATTTAACACTCCTTTGTGTGTATGAGAAATCTCTTAATCTTTTTTCTCTAAGAGAAGCTAGGAAAAGAACTCAGGGGAATTATCTTACTGTAAAATTGAGGCTTACAAGAAAAGCAGAGTCATGAAATGAAAAGCTAAGGTCCTTAGTCATGCTGAACTTGCTTTTTCAGCTCCTGCGGTTGTTGCTCGTCCACAAGAGCTCAGTATGTTGCTATTTATATTTGCTAATAGGTCCCACAAAAGAGAGAAAGGATTGTTGTGTAAGTCATTGCCCCAGTCCAGAGTACATCAGGAAATTCTCACGGATATATACAATACAGAAGCAACAAAGACATCCAAATATCTGCCTAGCAAAAGATACATCTAGCTTTTCAAAGAGTGACATACCAAAGCAATGAGGAGTTAGTCAAAACTCTGCATTAGATATGGGTTTAAACACCATTCTCGTCACATTAACATGACTTCCCAGCCTTGCATAGGCTGCTCCACCCAAGACCCTGGGATTAAAAAAAAAAAGAAGAAAAAACCAAAACAAAACCTACAGGTGGAGTTTTCAAGAGTACCAAGAGGGCTTACTAGTGCATGTCAGTGAGATATGTGCTCCTAAGTCCATCCACTGCTTTGGAAGACTTCCAGCCCTAGGAGTAAAATAAAATGCAGGGAATACATATGGCTGCTAGGCTAATGATGCTTAATTGTTTTCCAGCTTCCATTTATTCTTTGGTTTCACTGTAGAACATTGATTTCACATTCCTGCACCTTTTAGATATGCATATACACAGGCACATACATTTCATATAAAGGCAAATGTATACACACAGACTTAGGCATGGGAGTATGTTTATACATGTAAAGCAACTGGGTATTTACAAGCTATTTCTAAGGTTATAATATACATTGCTATTATGAACTGCTTCATTAACCTGTCAATCAGATTGTTTTCTCTCTTTCGCTTCTCTTCCTTGTTACTCTGTGTGTTGGAAGTGAAGCATGTGTGTTTGTGTCAAGTGTATTATTTCAGGCAGTACAGACACACAGACACACATGGACGCATGCCCAGAAATTAATATGGTTTCATTGCTGCAGCCCCAGGAGCTTGGCTCCGGCCTGCCCTCTGGACTTCACCAGCCATGGAGATGCCTTCGGCAGTCATTTATCACCTAACCCCTGGCCAGTGGCACCAGGGTCCTGGCATTGCTTCCCCAGGCTGCCCTGTCTGCTGCACAGGAGGAGGGGTCGATCTGCAGCGTGTTTGCAGTTTGGAAGCACTGCTGATGGGCTAGTCCCCAATAAACCCCCCAAAAGTGCTGATGTGCTGAAAGCAGCTGACACTGATGGATCTGCTCTCATCTTGCCTTTCAGTCCTGCTGCAAGAGAAGAGAGAGAGAAAGAGAAACAAAGGCAGAGATTAACTCTTTTGTCACAGAGCTCTGCAGTTTTACAAGGCAAGATAAAGCTGCTGTCCAGGTTGGGTGCAGATGGGACCAGCTCAGCACAGTCTGTCTGATTCTCTATGGAGTCTAATCCAGGGGAAAAAAACCCTGAACTGCACAATGATTTACTGGCAGGGCCAGTGCTGCCTAACTGAGCCTTATAATTTTCCTTGCAGTTGCAACCACAGTCAGAGAGATAAGCAGGGATGCCTGGACGTTGTACTAGGCAACTGGCTCTGGGTGGCCCTGCTCGAGCAAGGGGACTGGACAAGATGACCTCCAGAAGTCGCTTCCCACCTCAACCATTCTTTGATTCTACAATTCTCCCAGACTTGCACACTAGCCATTAAACCAACAACACTGCTTGCACCCACACTGCTTCAAGCACAACACGCCATAGGTACACCCAGACAAATCCGCCTGGTTTAGCACACACAAGTGTAGACCCTTGAGGCATGACATGCACTGCTCAGCCAGCAAAACACACTCCTATGGATGCAGGCTCAATAAACACAGACATCCAGGTGGATTCATACATTCCTGCACATGAAATCGTGGAGTGGATTTTGCTTGCCCATGATGCCAGGCATCAGACTCGCCAAATCAGGTCTCGAGCTGCCATTTGTGATACCCCTCACTAAAGACAGTCAGAATGTTTTAATATAATTTCATTTAATCAAACTAAGTTTTACCTAAATTGAGCTATTTGAGGAACTGAATCTGTTTGGATTAAGTTGTACTTGAGAATATTGCAGTTTCAAGGGGCTTCAGATATGATCCCCCAGCCTGCATTTTGATGTCATTTGGCTGCACAAGAAGCACTTGGAAGATTTCCATCTTTTCTCACTGTTCTAGAAAGAAACTTCAGTAGCTGACAAGAAGCAGGACTGCCACCTTCCAGACCTCTTCTCTGCGAAGGACTAGCAATGTATCCACATGGCTATGCATAAAGAGTTCAATGCAAATACAGCTAGAGGTTCACTCTCTTTCAGTGCCTTTGCACAGCTGTATTTAGTAGTGACAATGTCACAGGTACAGCAGAACCCCAGATTCTCACAAGCCCAACTGTAGGACCAAATGCCCTCAGAAAGTCAAACTGTACTACATTAAAGCCTAAGCACACAAGCAGATAAGTGTATTAATACTAATAACAAAATGGTAACAACTATAATACTAGTGCTAATTCTTAATAAAAATGTTAAACAACATTCTTGCTCCTATGGAAAACCTAATTTCAGTTGTAACTTTGATTTTCCTTGATTTGGAGAGAGGAGGAGGGATACTTTTTCTAGGTCATTCTCAAAAAAAAAATCCTAAATCCATATTGAAAACTTGATAATTTTCCACTTTCAACAGAAATTTCCAAATAGCATATTTTAAGCATTCGTATATTTTATCAAGAAAAAGAGAGACACCCCGTGTCACAAGAAAGCCATTTTCCCATTGGGAAACACTGCCAAGCTCTAACACTGCACTCTAATTCTTGCCTGGATTTTTCCAGCCTTGTTTGTCCTGCATTTGTGGTGCACAGTTCACAAGTATTCCCAGCAGCTTCAGGCAAATCAGTCACTGGGTCTAGTGCAAATTAGCATGAACAAAGCGGGTAGGAGCCAGCCCCAGTTGAATGCTAGGGTTTTTCTAGGGTTTCTGTCAGGACTGGGGCCTTCTACTGCCGAGCCCTATGCAGCTTTACAAACACACAGAAAGAACCTGTCAGATCTGCAATCCACCCATCATAAAGCACATCAATAAAGACAAGTACCCTTGGACACGGACACACTCCGAAACACAGCAAAAACTCCTGCTCTCACAGACACCCTGCTGAACGTGCAAACCTTCCTGAAACACAAACAAGATCACCAAGCCAACAAACAGAAAATGAGGGGCTGGAGGGAAGAGTCTTGAGATTTGTATTTTTAATTCTGAGATTAAAAGGGCCTTTTAAAATAAATAAATAAATTTTTAAAAGCAATATTTCCTAAGGAAAACCTGACATGCTTTTTGCCACATCTTTTCAGGTTTTGTCTATTTCTCCATATTTACTTATAATGAAAAATTATAAAAGCTAAATCAGACTCTCAGAGTCTAAAGGGGGCTTGCAGAATACTGCTACTGTCTAGAGGATGATTTTAAATGAAAGCTGAAGTAAAAATCTGTTCTACAACCTGATAAAAACTTTGAAATTTCAAAGTTTCCCACCACACACAAATAACAAAAATAATGTCACTATGTCAAATGCAGACAGTGTAGGAAAAAAGTCACAAAGGAATTATTGATTATCTCTTCACATGTCCTTAATAATATCTTGGTCTAAAATCTATCCACAATAAGCCATCTGACACGCACTGAGATGAAATATTGTGTATGCTCTTGGCATCTAACACTCTGATGAACCATTTGTGAAATCTCTGCAGAATTTCACATTCTCAGTAGCACACTTTTTTAGGGGAGTGACTTTCAACTTTATCTGCAGGCTCTTAAAAAAAAGATCAGCCTCTGAAGGGCTTAAAAAACAATCTGTACATTGTTGTACAGCTGGCCTGACCTTGCCTTTCTCAGTAACTTTTGCAGACCCACTTAGGAACATCCCAAGTTCCCCAGGAGGACCTGTGGAACCTGAAACCAGTATCTGCTTCTGTAGGGAAGCGCTACATGGATTGCCTGAATTGCAGCCCTGGGGGTTTCCAGTACCAGGGCTAGCCAGCTTCTGGCCATAAACAACTCTGAACAAAACCTGCCTCCCTCCCCATCTCAGAGTGCTGGCAGCACTGAGAGGTGCTTAAGCAGGACACCTGAGCAAGGGCCTGCTTTCAAGCACCTGAGGAGTGCTGGTGGAATAATGAATTTCTAATGTGCTGCAGGTCGGGGATGTGCATAAGCTATGGAGAAGCAGAGTCCTGCAAGCCACTGCAAAGCTGTTCCTGCCAGCAAGCACTGCCCAGCCACCAGAGCCCTGCACCCTGGGACAACGTCAGGACAGGAGAGGACTTGGCTCCCCAGCCCATGCACCCACTTCAGTGCCCTCCACTTCCAGCAAGACCACAAGGGCCCATTTATTCTAAGATATGAAATTTGTGTTGTTTCTTTATTGTGCTTTAATGAAACCCTGTTTATTCTAGGCTTTTAATTCTTTCCATCTATTATGTTTAGACAACTCATTAACAATCATTTGTTATCATTAGACTTCAATTTTAAACTCCTTTTCCCAGAGGAGGCAATGTGGTGCTTTTAAATATATTTGCATCATAAACAATTTCAGGGCCCCGTGTGCCATCTATTACCCTGGCCTTTCCTCCCTTCTTACCAGAACTTCTGCTTAGCAGGACTGGAAGGTACTGAAAGAGCCTTGCTGAGATTTTGGCCAGGTCTAGGTTAATGTGCTTTTTCCCCAGGCCTGGAGTCATGGAGATTTCTGCATTAGGACAGCAGCCCGGTGCATTAATAGCAAACTCTTGAAATCTCAGGTCATGTAATGGTGAGCTGCTCTTTCCACTGGGATTAATGACTACATGCTGCAGCTGAATTCATTAGGGCCTACTAAAGATTGCATGCTAGCCCGGGATAATACGTGGGCCTCATTCTGCTCATTTATGGTTGTTCAGCTCCACTGGATTTAGTGAAGTCATTCCTGATTTGTAGCAGGGTCCCTCGTGTGCATGCTAGATAAGCACTACGTCACACTTTGCATTCATTGACAGCTCCCAGCGGGCAAAAATCTGATCTCTGTTATGTTGTGTAAATCCAGATCAACATTCACTGAGGCTGCAAGGCATCCCTTGGATATGAAGTGGCATCAGCATGCATGAAGTGTGGCCTGCATGATGAAACTTGCTTTGGTAGATGGGAGGTCCCTTAAGTTGTATAGAAAGCAGAAAAAGAGTTGTCTTTCTCCTCACAGTTTTAATAAGTTTTGCTTGTTGTTGCATTCATCATATGCTGCTCATCATCAACCTTGACCAGTAAAATAGAGAAGGAAAGAGAAATCACTAATCTGGAATGTTTTAATGGATGTTTTTTTCTCCAAAATCTCATTCCAAATTATGCTTGAAAAATGTTGGACATGCCAGGCATGTCACCTTTTTCCCACATCCCAGCGAGCAACCCAATGACACATCTGTTTAGAAGATATCTTATTAGTAGCATTGCTGGATCATCTCTGTCAGTACCAAGTCTAATGCATTGTTGTTGTATTGATACCCTGGGATTTGGCTTTTAAAGCTGATCTGGTAGTGCTACCCCATGTCCAGTAACATGACAGGAATGCACATTTTGGAGGTATTGTGTTTCACTAAAACCCCTGTACTCTTGAATGGCAGCCCAAAAGAATGCTTCCCAAAGGCCTCAGTCCAGCATAGCTCTAAGCCTGTGCTCAACTTTAAAGACCTGGAAGGCATTCACAGGCCTTTCACTTGTCCAGAAGCCCTTTCACACCATCAAGTGCAAAGGAGGCACTGCATGCAGTCAAATTTTGCTGTCTAGAGTACACACACAGGGGAACAGCAGGCTGGGCCTCCACATCTATCATACCCTTCCATGGGGATGCCTACAGCTTAAAAGAATTTGAAAAAATTTCATACATAATATTGTGGACTGTTCATGGAATTTTTACACCTCTGGTGAACTCTATAACCTGTGCTATAGATAATGATGATCCCAGCTGTAAGGCTCCACCCTGCAGGCTAAGTAAAGTCCTGTAATTTTCTATCCTTCCTCTTGTTATTCTGATCCAATTAAAGTCATTGCAGTTAAGTGAAAAGTCATGATTGGCTAATTGGATTTGGGAAGGGAGAACACCCATCAGGGGCCAGGTTTAATTTAAGTTTCCTTAAAATTTCTAAAGCCACTGGCAGGCTAGAAGAGGCAAGCTCCATCCTTGGTTGCTCCAGCTCAGAGAAAAGGGATTAGTTAGTTGCTGAGTGAGCTCCCTGCTGCCTTGTGTCCATGGAGCTTTCAAATTTCAATGTCTGCATCATAGTCTTTCCTTATTTGTAATTCAACTCCTGCAATGGTCCTTTACCGATCTCCCACATGCCCATTCTAAGTTTCTTGTCCCCAGTCTGGTCCTGCACTATTCACCGTCTCTTCTACTTTCTCTAAGTAAGTGCAGTTTCCTCCCCAAAAGTGAGTTTTCCCATGGTTTTGAGGCATACTTCTGTGCAAGTCATTTACATGACTGGACCTGCACTCCTGGATGTGGGATGTGACTTAAACATCTATGAAGTCAAGTGGAAGTTTTACCACTATGGTTGAAGAGTTTCAGCACATGGAGAGTTCTAAACACTTCTCCAAGTGCTGTGTGCCCAACTCCTTCCAAGTGCCCTAGATGCATTCCACTGGGGCTCCCATTATGCAGTGAAGTGAATACAATAAAAGATCCATTTCCACAAGCATTTGGAAGTGACCAGAAGCCTATCTGTGACATTCGCAACATAAGCCATTCAAAAATGGTGTGCCCTATCTGCTAAAAACAGAAGGTTCACTGAATGTCATTAAAATATCTCATAATATCATAGATCCTGAGAACCTTCTGAATTTTAAGCTTCTAATAGGTTCTCAGGCTATTTATTCTGATTTAATACTACCTTGGACATAGAAACACTGAAAAGATAACAAACTGAAAAGACAGCTGACATTATCATATGCTCACCTGACTTTAAGAACTGAGAGTTTCAGTAACTCAGTAGTTTTCATGAAACATGCAATAAAAATAGAACAGTTACTAACACTACCACCCAAATGCACAATAAACCACCAGTAACAATCAAGAAATGTACCCTAACAGACATAATCAAAAGTAATCAACTTGAGATGGAATCTGAATTCCCAGTTTTAGGACACTTTCAAAATACTTTTATGGGTTTTGGTTTGGTGCTTTTTTTTTTCTTATTCTCAAGTATTTCCAATCTTGCACCCAAAACACAAGACTTTAAAGATCACTGGGCATGTTAAGAAGTCTGGATATTTATATATATAAATATTTGCACTGGGAAAAAGAATCACTTGAACCATTACTTAACATATTTCTACTCCTATTGAAATACAAGAGATAATGAGGATCAGCCAAAGAAAGACCCCTTCTCTCCTACCTGTTGCATTTTTTTCAAAGAAATCATTACTTTTATTTTGCTTGACAACTGTGGTGGAAATATGCTCCCCATCCCACTATTTCTAACCCCCTGAGGTTTTTTCAAGGCTCATTTCAATTAAGTCTTTTTTTGCAAGCCTGGCCCTTCCTCCCAAGGATGTTGCTACCACAAAATCTTCCACACCATTGCTGCTTTTACAGAAATTTCTAATACATTTCCTTTCCTATGGTCTTGTCAGTATCAGATCACAAGCCAGAAATTGCCAGGACACAAGCTCCTAGCTCCTCCTGATCTTGGCATTGACTGCCTTTCAGAATCTGGCCCCCGAGGCTTCGCAGTCAGCTCTTGAAAAGAAAAAGGGCCCCTCCTTAAAATAATGGTCCGTGCGAGTTTGTGTCTTCCATGAAAATTAACATGCTGGACAGCAGATGGGACAAACACATGCTAGAGGCCAGATCCTTATGTTGGTCACACCAGCATCATCGGCAAACTTGAGGGAACAAGGGCAAACAACGGAACTAGAGCAATTTACATGAGCAGTAGGTCTGCCCTCCTGCTGGCTAACAGTAACAGTTTGGATTTTCAGGCAGGGGCAGAGAGAGATAAATAAATACATTTATTCTAAATTCCAGCCCACTACAAAGCCTTCCTAAGAGGACCCATGCTGCGACACTTCATATTTGATTCTGATGTTTTTAAAAAAAAACAAAGAACACCACACCACCACACCACTTTGCCAAGCGACAGACTCCACAACTGCCTTTGGAAAGCCCACTGCTCTCCTCACACTGCCCCCAGGGATACAGAGATAACTTAATTTTCCCCTCTCTGCTCCCAGTGTTTAATTTACACTTTCTAAGAATATGTCTTCACAGCGAAAATAATCACGTGTGGTCTCATGGAAGCTTCCAGCAGCATCCTGCAAAAGAGCAAAGCCCACTGAGTTCAGATAGTGCACAGAAGAATAATGCATGACACTTTGCAGATGAAGAGCTTCCTTCTTGGAAAGCCTTGACCTCTTTGAATGAAAGACCCAGACCCTGAAACAATTTTCTCATCCTTGTTCAACTGTTCTTTTGATTCTTGGCCTCATCGATTTGAAGGCAGTCATTCCCTCTTAAAACATTTCTCTTTCATAGCTTTTGTCTGGCCACCCTCAAGGCCAGGACCATGCAGCTTTGTGGTTCTACCTGAGTCCTCCTTTTCTCCTCAAGTTTTCACACATCTTTCTCTTTGGGCTACAATGTCTTCAGTTACTTCCATTCAAGTTACATGTAAACACCGTCCATTTATTCTTTTGTGCTTTTCAAAGGGAATTGGCACTTAACTTCCTGAGAATGTTGTGAAAATTCCAGGTGGAGACTAAGAGCAGCAAGGTTTATCTGTCTAGATAGATCCAAAAGACACTCTTGGATTTCTGACACCAGTGAATTCAGAATAAGCACCTTCATTTTTGGATCCTCCAGCAAGTGTAGCACAAAGGTTTCTGTGCTCCCAGGTCAAACGTGTCTCCTTCATGGACAGACTCTCTGGACACATCTGGCATGTTATCAAATTAATTTCCATTGAGCTTGATCCAGTGTTCATCAAAGTCACTAGTGACATTTCCTGGGTCATGCCAGAGGTCCAGTAATGCTCCATACCTTCCCATATGTAATAATTTAATTACCTCCCACTAATTACCTCTGCAGGGAACTTTAAGATGTTCAATCTGCAACACCTCTTCCTGATGCTCCTTGGACAAAGCCTTTGCCCAGGAGACGGAGACTGGCCTGACCCACATCATAGGAAGGGTTCTGCAGGCTCCACAAGAGAGTCAACAGCAAGCAAGAGGAAAATATATTTGTTATCTCTCCTGATGAGGATCTATTTCCTGAAGGACTCTTTGAAGCAGGAAACTCTGGTCACATCTATGCATGTCTGTGCATATGTCTAAAGGCAACTGACCCCAAAGGTCAAAGAGGACTGCTACTCTAAAAAACAATAAAGCTCTCAGCTCAACTTCAAGGAAGAGGCAAAAGCGAATGATCAGAGAGAAAAAGAAAGCAAGAGAGACTGAGATAAAGAGAAAAAACCAAGGGGAAGATGATTTTCTATCAACAAAACAGCAGGGACAAATTCTAGCTCATCTCATCAGAAACGTCTCCTTCGTGTGCAAACACCGCCTGGAGCCAGCACTAATCTCCCAGATTAAAACCTTTTAATAGCAATTAGTCCTCTCTGTACTAACCCACTGGACACTCCACTGCATATTTGGGAAAGGGGGGAGGCTGGAGGGAGTGTCACCAACAGTTTAACTCATAACTGCCCTGACATGCTCAAATGCTTGTCTTACACACACACGTTTGTACGTAGGCCAGGATGCCACAGCAGTGAAATCTGTTTGGATTGCAGCAGAGAATGGGACAACAACAGACAGATCTGGGTGTTGCATGTGTAAATACTCAGAGTTGGATCAAGCCCAGATCCAGGAGATGGAATTTCAGACTGGCATCATGGCAAGCCAGAAGTACTAGCCAGCTACAGTCAGAAGTACTTACTATACCACCAGCTCCAAGGGCTATCCCAGCTGGCAACAAAAGACAGCCAGAGGCTGTCCTTAGAGCTACCTTCATGCTACCAGCCTGCTGAAGCAGCCTTGATACTGCTCCTCCCTAAGACACCTTCCACCATTCCTGGAGAAAAGGAGGAGAGATATATTTTTTTAATTGTTTTTGCTTGGTTCATCTCCATAACCCATCCAAGGCCTTGTGTGACCTCTCTGTGAATGTTTACAGGAAACACGAGCTGGTGTCCCATCTGGGTCTGGCAGAGGAAACAGCTCCCACCGCCTGCACAGGGTGGGAGGGAGTCAGATCACTACACCAAGAAACCCAGATCCTACAGAAAAGGACCTCAGATTGCATACCAGCTCCCACTAATAAACTGAGCAGCTTGGCTGAAATGGCTGGGAGGGGAAAGAGGAAAGTAGAGGACACTGGTGCGAAACAGCAGTTTCTGCACAGAGACTCTGAACTTCCCAAATGACAAGCCAAGCAGAATTTCTTGGAAGAAGCCGCATCAGCTGCCCTTCGAGCTATTAGACCACACAAACAGGACAGAGAAAAACCTTCCATGAGGTGACTGTAGGGAAGGGAGGGGAAATTTACCCTGAGCCTTTATTATCCTCTCCCCCACAAGCAGTGGGAGCTGCCAGAACCCCTGCACAACCCTGGGGTGCTCCCCACCCTCTAACACACACACACACAACATCCATAGGGGTAGTGCAATTACTATTCAGGCTGGGGGCTGAAGATAGTCTCCTGGCCCTTCTTCTAATGTAAGGTTATTGTAATTGATATGAAGGTAATTGATAATGTGTTACGGTGAATAATGTCTTCAATTTTCTGCTAAATCCCATTTTTGTAGCCATCTGGGCTCCTCCAACTGCCCCCCTGGGATGCAGAGTAATAGATAGTAATTATTCTCAAGTCATTTACTTTTTCAAAGTGTTTAGTGCTTATCTGTTTTACAATTAAAATGGAAACGACCCTGATTCACTTCCTTTCTTTTTTATTTAAATAGCATTCACACACACACACTCTTCACACACTGGAGCCTGGAGGGGGTGTGCCTGTGTGTGTGAGTGCATGTGTTCGTGCATATATTGCCATACAGAAACATACAGGACATAGGCATGTACTCCATCATGCACCTTCACTCTGAGAGAGTACAATCACACGCTAAGAAATACAAATTGTGTTCCTTCTCCCTGCTTATCCCCATGGTGACGTTCAGAGTGAATGCCTCCAAATACCCCACAGAAAACCCCTTGGGAGGGATGTATCCAGCGCACAACTTAACAATGCAACACCTCTCAACAAACCCCAGAAACTCACCACTAAGTACACTTACCTGACCTATGTCTGGGGGCCATACATTTCCGCAGGATCAGCCAATGAACTAGAAATCAACTGCAAGTGCATCAAAGCGATAACATTTTATTCCAATACTGGTAATCTGTATAAAGATAAACCCATAAATTTTAACAACATGGACACAGTTATACCTAGAAGAATACAGTTAGGCATATAAATGCAGAGACCCATATTAATATATGGTAGATGCTAGAGTATACATGTAAACTAATGCAAGCTATTAAATGCACCACCAATTAAAAGCATACTTTGCAGACCAGGTAAATCTATTTCAGTATATGATTCAAACCTCCTCAGTGTTAGCAGAACCCCTTCACATTCTGCCTCAGATTGTGGTATGCCAAGTGAGACGTAAATGAGCATATTGGTGAAACACTGGAACAGGTTGCCCAGAAAGATGGTGGGTGCCCCACCCCTGAAAACATTAAAAGTCAGGTTGGACCAGGCTCTGAGCAACCTGATCTAGTTAAAGATGTCACTGCTATCGCAGGGAAGTTGGACTACATGATCTTTAGAAGTCTAAAGGTCCCTTCCAGCCCAAAATACTCTATGATATCCACAATGTTCATGGGGAGCCATCATGCTAGATTTAAGGATGACTGTAGCAGTTGTAGCCTAAGCCTTGGTAACCAATGCATAGCAACATCTGCAGCTCCAAACTACTTCAGTGCAACTCTAGCAAGGAGGGCTAATAGGAAAATGGTCCAGCAACTCTCCTGTGGCCAATACTTGGGTGAGAAAACCCAACTCATTTGAAGCTGATCTCCAACACACAGAAACAAACCCAGTGGAAATGCTGCTGTTCCTATGTTGGTTTGAGAAGGAACCAGGGACTGTTGCAGTCCCAGACAAACGTGTGTCTTGTAGGACTTCAGAATGAGACTCTACAACTAATCTTCAGAGTCAGTGCTCTGTCATGCTCTCCCATCACCATCTCCATTACCAGTTTGAAGGGTGCTCTGACTGTAGCAAAAATTACCTCACTGCTATCTTAAAGTTCCTGCCTTTGCCCCAGAGCTTTAAAATACATGTTCAGGAAGGTAAAGGCTGGTGTTGAAACAGAAACTGAGGAAAGTGAAGTTGGTGAGGATTCTGGGGCAGGCTTCCATAGTGTTTTACAGACTCCAGGTTGCACGCACTCATCCAGAACTCAAAGATCAAGCCTTTTATAGATGACTGCTCATATCCAGCTATGATTCAGACCAAATGAGTGGTTGGCATCTGAAAGAGCCCAGACTTCTGAATCTCAAGACAGACACAAAACGTAGGCAACTATTTCAAGAAAACCTTTGCGGTACTGAATTTTTATTATAAACCTGATCTTCCCAGAACAGACACAAGCCCATACCCTTGGAGCTCAAATCTTCCCTGGAGACAGGACAAGAGGAATCAGGAGCTCCATCCCACTCTTTTGCTCCCCACCTAGAGCAGTTGCTAACAGAGGTTGCTACTTCCCCAGAGCAAAGTGGAGAAGAGACACTGCTCCCCAGGGATGAGTATCTTTCACGCTACTCCTCCTCCAAAAGCCAGGATACAGACTCTTTGCCTGTTTCAGCAGATGAATGAGTTAACCTTGTATAATTCATTTAATTCTGTATATAATTTTTTTTCTCATCTAAACAATCAGATGACAGCTTCTACCATCGCCTCAGCAGACATACAGCCAAAGTCTTCCTCCCTTCTCGCAGTAAGCCACTGGAGCACCGCTGTTCATTGCTGTCAGGTGAGGGTGGCTCAGGGCTTTGAGCAGGAAGATCCTGTTGTTCTTTTGTTTGAGTTTGTAACTGTTTGGGGCTGTTCAGGTTTGTTGTTTGTTTTTTTGTTGGGGTTTTTTTTCCCCTTTTCCCTCTCTTCCTGTTTCTTTTTTAATTCTTTTTAATGACTTTCCCCAATGCAATCGGCAGAGGACGGCACAGAGACTGCTTCCCCCTGCTGAGAGGGAAACAAGACTGAGGGAAAAGGGCACCAAGGGAACTGTTCACAGCCTCTATTCATCTCTGCCAGCCTCAGTTCCCTGGTGACTAACCCCATGTAGCCCGGCTGTGTGGAGCTAGCATGGAACAAAGCAGAACCTGAGCCAGGAAAATATCAGCCAGCACCACGGGGTCTGGCTGTGTCAGCCATGTCAAAGAAAACCAGGGTGCCTTACCCATGAGCGTGGCACATATGGTCCTACCACAAGGGCAGCAGTGTGGGCTCAGGAGAGGAAAAATGGGTTGTGGTTCACATGAATCCAGCAGAAGTCCCCTAGACAGGGAGAGTGGCTGGAGTCAATGCCTTAGCTACTAGAGAATACATGAGTGCTGCAGCTTGGGAAACCTGCTACTGGGAGGCCAATGAGCTTGGCAGAAGCAAGCTTAAGACTCTTACAGCACTTACAAACTCCCTAGTCTAGGCACTCCCAAGCGATGCCATCCTTTGTTCCAGCAGTTCCCCCAGCTCCAAACTGGGAATGAACTTGGCAAAAGCCATATGGCTCTTCCTCCATCTACTCCCTAGTGCTTGGCTGCATATACATCAGGGAGCAAGGTGACTAGCTGGGAAGGCCGGAGGGTAAGGTGGAAGCACTTTGCAAGTAAGCGAAGTTTGCTCCAGCTGGTTGCGTTTGGTGAAGACCAACCCCATCTCCCACAGGCTCCATCTCACCCAGTAAAGGAAATGCCTCACCTTGGCCAACAGCCCTCACGCTGCACTGCGCTGCACATGGGACAGCAGCTGCTGCCATAGTGGGCTCTCCTGATTGCCAGGCTGCTGCTAACGAGCCATGCACATGCCAGGGTTGCAGAGAGAGAGCAAGAGCTCTGAGCTGCCAGTGGCATGGGCTGGAATGCAGGAACTGGTGGCTGGTGAAAGTGCCATGTGCTTATTGCACTGCCTTTCTGCAGGGGGCACCTATCCCTAAGGATCCCTCCCCTAGGAGGTGCCGGTTTAATCCTTAGTTTTTCCAGCACCAAAGAGGAAATGTTATCTCTGTTGCACCACGTAATAGTTGTTTGATAAACAATCATATTCCAAACAGGAAATTTCAAAGCATTTTGCATCAGATAATTAGCTAGCTTTGCTTTCTCTTGGGGAAATACATAGCATGGGCTATGTGTTTTCATTGATTCTGGAGGTTTTCCACCGGGAAAAGTACAAAGAGCAAATTTCTTTGAAGTTCCCACTGCCCTGTCAGCTTCCAGGCAGATGAGAAGGATGGAGAGAAATGCATAAACATGGGCTTGCAAAAAGTAATGCAATGACCCAGGTACTTTCTTGTTGAGACAAGACATCCAGACCATCCTTGGCTGACATGTATTCTTGAAATACCAGCCAAGATCCCAGCAGCTGCATGGTAGTCTCTACTGGTGCTTCTATGCTCCATGATTTAGCAAGGGCAAGTAAAAGCAAGGGCTTTTACTACATAATCTTCCTCCATTCCAGGAATACCTGTTTCTTTCTGTTTGTTAGCAGATGGGCACAGAAAATGGTTGCTTACCTGCTTCTTGCTATCATAGTCTTCTCCTCTACTTTTCAATAAAGCAGTTCCTTAACCTTTCCTCACAGGCCCTGGTTTCCAGCTCTGTGGCAGCCTTCAGCACTAGACAAGACTCCACTGCAGTACACCAGAGAGCTGCAGGGACTTCTTATGTCCCAGCTGTGACCCTGGCATTGATATACTCCACATCCAAATATCTCCTTACTGCAAGAGTGCAACATCATTGACTCACACACAAACTGAGATCTGCCAACTCTCCTAGACAGTGCACCAGTTCCTCCATTCCTTAGTCACACAGAGCCTTTGCATCTACTGAATATTACTTGCCTGATTTTAGTTTATTTCTCCAGCACATCAAGCTATTTTGAGTTACAACTCTGTCCTCCAATGGACTTGCAACTTTATTCCAGCTTGCTACCTCCTATTCTCTCTGCTTAGTTTCCATTTTATTACCAAAATCATTAAAATATTGATCAGAAGTAGGCCCAGGCCAATCCCCTGCAAAAACTCCTCCCTTTTCAAGAAATAGTTACACCACAGATTAGGACCATATTGTGTCCAGACAGTAGTAACTAGCATGAGTAAGAACCTGACCTGTGCTGGGACATGATCCAACCACATCCTGAATGAGTGCAAAGGAGGTATTATAAGGGAGACAAGGAGTGGAAATCAGCTCTGAAAAATCAGAATACACATTCAGCCAAGAATGACTGATAGTTGGAAACTGGTCTTCAGATCAAGCTGGGGTAAGAATCTGGGGAAATCCCAGGACTACACTTCCATATAAAAAACTTGTTGACTATCGTTCCCTTTCTGGCCTAATGGACTGGAAGAAAGGAAGAAAGAGAATCTGAAACCCTCAGCAGATTGCTTCCAGGTCTGGATTTTCTCTTGCAACACACAGTATGTGTGGATGCCAAGCAGCGGCAGGAGAGAATCAGAGGGGTTTGATGATGTGCTTTCCTTCTGCTCTGCCATCCTATAACAGTTCATCCTGGTGAATAAAACCAAGGATGAAAAGGTTTGAAGTTGATAAAGTAAGAAAAAATAGAAAGTAGATACAGTAAAAGCTGAAACTTCTTGAAAAATGCTTGAATAAAGTGTTTCTAACACAAGAATAAGACACTGGCTTTTTGAGAAGCTTTCTTCACAATATCTTATTTAACACATCTTTCATTTTGAAAAGTACTGGAAATTTTGGAGGAATTCTCCATAAAAGTGATTCAGGAACTGCCAGATGTACAGAAGGAAGTATCCTGACCTCATAGGAGAATGAAGGGAAAAAAAATTCAAGTGTAGAAGCTTCTCTGCAGATACTTAAACCACTGGGTTGAAATAGCAGCACCACAACAAAGTATAGAAGGGTGTTTACATCAAGTGACACTCTTCCCTGCTCACTGCAATATATTTACCAGTCAGTCTTCCCCTTTATATGTGATGCAATCTTTGAGACTTCTGCAGGAGTTTCAGGGTTGCAGAATGACAGACTGTTCTAGGTGTAAAGTCAAAACAATTACATCCAGGTAGATACTACACTGACTCGGAATTGCACAACCCCGTGGGCCTGTTCAGAAGGAATGGAGACAATGGCAGCACAAATGCTTCTCGAACAAAGCAGCAGGGAGATTTGGCAGATACCGGGGCAGTGACATGCTGGCTGGTAGCCAGAGGATCCGTGAGCCTAACAGCTCCGACTTGTACAGTACAACAGTAACTACTCACAGCCACAGAAAACAGGTTTGTTGAGGCTTTGAGAAGCCAGATAACACATTCTTCCCTTACAAAGCAGGACAAACCAAAAGTACCATACTAGCAGACCCCATTGCTCTTCCAAGAGCCAAAAATCAAAAAGTAGGGAAAACATACTTAAGAATATATACATTGATCTCTTTATGCATAAATATCCACATATAACAGGGAGTCTCTACCTACCTGTCTTGACCTAGCTATGGTGTATGTCTATAGGGGTTTGCAACTACAAGCAATTCTCCCACTCAATTTCACAATTCTCTCAAATCATGAAGTCTTTCCCTCTTCCTTTTTTCCAGTCTTCCCTTCTTCGTTTTTTTGCAGCAGGTGTTTTTCTCAGGTCAAAAACCTTTTCAGTGCATTTTTAGAAGACTTCTAATTCAGAAGAAAAAGGTAAAATTTGCCATTAAAAAAAAACAACAACCAAAACCAAGCAATATTTCAATGGACCTGACCTAGTCTATGGGTTAGTCTGGCCTGAAGTACTGCAAGATTGCAAGCTTTCTGTTCCCCAGCCGGGCCTTTAAAAGAATCAAAAAGGAATATGCTTATTGCTGGAGACCATGCCAGTACAAGGCTCTTATCATCACTGTTGCTCTCAGTTCCCATAAACAGAAAATAACACCAAAAATTAAATCTTCTCAGCTCTGCACAATGGGACAGCCCCAATCAGGACTGCTGCAGACTGATACACAGCAAACCCTCAGTTCTAAATACTCCAGACCCATCCTAAGCAAAACCATCCCACAGCTTTGCTCTCCTTTCTATTGGGAGCTCTCCACTAGTGGGGGAACCCCTAGTTTCAGAATGTCACATATCACAGCAATAAGGCAGGGTCAAGGTCAAGTTGGGAATTCAGTGCATACATTTGTGTCTGGATTAACAAGACCAATAGCAGGTACAAGAACAAGTGGCTGATCTGTAGACAGCCACTTCTCCAACATTACAGTCAGAAACTGAAGGCCCAGGGACAAACTTAAATAGAGCCCCTGGGCCCATGGATGGAGCATATAGGTGGAGGCCCCAGGTGAGACTGGTCAGGATGACTAAGACTTATAAATGTACCCAAAGCCCTGACAAAAACTTTGCAAAGCTTTACCAGGAACTCAGATGAAACTCAGCAAGGACCAGGAAACCTGTTCCTTTGCTGGGTCAAGGTCTAACTCCAGTGTCAAGAGCTGGGTCAGCAGATAGCCAGCCTGGGAAGTACAGGAATCTTCTAGGGGCTGTGAAGCAGCCTCAAACAAAGGTGGCAGTTTCTAAGTTGTCCAGCTTTGGACACAGTCCCATCCTTTTCCCTGTTCTTTAGTTTCCACAGCCTAGCAAACAGTCTGTTAACACTGACTGATCTTGTGGGATGCTGTTGGAGTTACAGTTTCCCAAGACTGCTTCAGGCAGAAATGAATGGTAACCCTATATGCCAAACTGGACCCACATGGCCTAGGAGAGGTGAAAATCTTGGTAATGTCACCTGCCTTTCCATTCTGGTGGGAGAGACAAAATGTAAGGAAAGCTGAGACAAACTGCACCAGTGAATTTGTGCTCATGACATGTCTCATTCCACCCAGAACACACCCTTACAGGTTCCCTGAAAGATGAGTCCTCCACTGAAGTACCTTCATGATGAAGGAATGGTAAATAGCGTGAACACAAACTCAGTCTGTTGACACTTATTAAGACCCAGAGCCATGTCCAGCTCTGGAGCAACATTCACAGTCCCCAGTGGGCTAGTACGATTCAAGCTCTCTCCCTCTAGAGCCTAATACAGCCGGTATTGTTCTTGGGAGCAAATCCCAGCATAGAGCCAAAGGCCACACCTTCAGCCCAGCGTCACTCAGTGGAACAGGGCAGCCGTGGTCGGGAGTCGGGGCACCACACTGAGGTCAGCTGAGGTTAGGCAGGACCTGAGACAGGCCGGGTCCCCCTCCCCTGCCAAAGGCTGCGCGCACCTCTGCTCTCCTTCCCCAGGCAGGACAGCAGCCCAGGGGTCAAGGCGCTCTCCCTCAATCCCTTTTCTCCTGACCTCCATCCTCCTCTGCACCCTGCGTGGTGTTGGACACAGCAGCCCTGCACGGGCGGGCTGCAGCAGCAAGGTGGGATGTCTCCTAGCCCTGCTGCCTTCCCTGTCTCTCCCCCTGCCTGCAGCCAGGCAAGCCGGCCCAGCCTGCCCAGGGTGGGTGAGCAGGGGCGAGGCAGGTCATGTATAACCCGGGGCGGGGGCCAAGGCGCGTCCCCCCAAGATGACTTCAGCTGCATTCCAGCGAGCCTGGCAACCTCCTGCACACACAAATAAAAGGAAATGAGAAACTCGGCAACAAAGAAACTGGCAGGGAAGCCACGGAGGCACATAGGAACGGGAAAAGAGATTAAACACAGGCTCAAGAGCCCCAGCGTGCTGAGCCTTCCTCTCTAAAGCCTCCCTTTAACTTTGATGGAGGGGCACAGGAGTCTTCTTTTCACTTGAAAGGGCAAGAGGAGGGGCTGGATAAAAGGGATCCAACATTATCCGGAATTGAGAGCACAAGAACATGCTACAAAGCTTAAAAAAAAAAAAAAAGTTAAGTGCAGGCACCCAGCTTCCCTGCATACCTTCCTTGGTGGAAATCATGAGCTGCAATCAGAATCTAGGCAGAGAAGAGATCAAAGTGGAGATGTTACAGGAGAAAGTTTAATAAAACTTAACGCAAAATAGTTTGGTGAATCCTTTTCCCAATTTCCTGCTTTTTCTTCAGCAATAGAATAATGGGCGTTTGAGGACCTGCAATTTATAATAGCAGACACTGATTTCTATTGATACTACACACTATAAGAGTCCATCCCAATATATTAGACCACATAATTGTGTTTCTATGCATTAGGATAACTCATATACATGCTTAGACTTTTGGCTGGCAATGAAAATATTTAAATCAATCTGTTGCAATACAGAGATGGACTTCACCTGTAGTATACGCTCCAGAATCTACAGTACACTTTGAGGTCTGTGTTAAGACCAAGTTAGAACCCTATGCTTTGTACATTAGCGCTGTGGTTCCCCAGATGGAGTATATATGTTGTGATGTCTGATCATGGATGTAACATCTTAGACAGTAAGCTCCACTGGGACTACAATGCAGCAGATCTACTGGATGTCTCCTCCACTGTCTGGCTCTGAGGGTCAGAATCAGTGGACAAGGAAGTGGGGTCCCAGCCTATTGTGGAGAAAAAAAGACACATCCTGGCATACTTGCCTGGTGATACAGTGAACCATGGTGACAGCAACATTTAAAGTACCTGGCCATTTTGCACAAAGGAATAGGAGGATGGCCAGATATTCCATGTCCTGCTTCAAAAGGTGAATAATAGGTCTCTGTTTACACTCCATATCAGTGATTGGCTCATATGGCATGTCAGAGGTGTCATTCTGTTCAAGGTGTTTGAGGTCTACACCCAAGCTTCTTTTGCTGAAAAGAAAGGAAAAAAGAAGAACAGAGGAGAAAATTTTTCTATGGGGTCTGCAGCATTCAACATCAGATGAAATTTTCCTTCACAAGTTCATTTACAAAAGAGTTGATTCCTTTAAATCCCAACCATTCACTGAATTCAAATGGACAGAGGATTTCAAAGTCAAAGGACTGGATTCCTGGCTGTATAAACACAATGGCTCCCAGGAAAGTCTTAGGCTGAATCAATGGACAGGGAACATTTTCCAAAGTAGCTGTAAGTTGGAAAGTTCAAGCAGTAGGATAGCCTTTTCAAACAGTATGCAATCAGGGTAGAGCTGGGATACTTCTTTCCATTTCTGTTACCGTACCTTGGTAAGCCTCTAACCTGCACTGGACCTGAAGTTCCTCATCTGCAGAATGGAAAATAGAGCTCTGGGCTTTAGGCCTGGTCCCTAAGCCTGTCTTGCCCAGATCCCCATGGGAACCTTTATCCACAGCAACTGGAGGCAAGTGACTCTCCATATTCCTACTATCTCCACCAGGACTGAGGCTGAGTGCAGGGCTGAGTCCACCTTCACATGGTGCCACTCTTAGTACCTATGCTTACCTATGTTCAGCATAGCTGAGCAAAGGGGTGTGGGCATAGGACAAAAAAGAGGAGGACCTGGGCCTTACCTCCAGCTTAGACTTTCTACGGGATCTTGGGGCAGAGCTCCAAAAGGCTATTTTACTCTCTGCAAAACAGATGAGCTATACTCTTAACCTCCCTTTGCCAAGGGGATAATGCTTCCTTTCCCACCGCTCCAGTCCCCATAACACACACTAGAAGCCAGATGGGCTGAGAGCTAGGACCACCCTGTTCATGGCTTCTGGCCCACTACACATCTTATTTAATCTGCAAAAATACCGACCTAAAACTGAGCTCCCTGGCCTGGAAAAATGAGGCTATTGGAGCTGCCCTGGCAAGGCTGCGTGGCAGTACTGTGGCATTACATCTCTGTCCTCATAGGATGTGGGCTGCAAGCTGACTCTGCTTAGAGAGAGCATTAACTACACCTCTTTATTATTGAGAAAAAATTTATCGGAGACATCCCTCCCTCTCTCCAGCTTCTCCTTTACCTTCGCAGAAAAGTAAACATTTAATTTTTTTTGTTGTTAATAGATTTAATGTTCATTTTTCGGTAGCCTAGGGGCAGGAACGTGTGACATTTCAAATAATTGTTGTTTCGGGGGTATCCTCTGGAGGAAAATGCTGCAAAAGTGTGGAGAAGATTTAAGTAAATTACTGTGTCAGCTTCTATTTATTCCTTACATGATTGCCAGAGGCAGGGCTGCAAGATAACCATTAGAGGCCCAGCCATAAAACAGGGAAGCAGAATTTCAAAAAGCTGGAGTGCCATTACTGGAAAGTTAGTGTGTAACATGTTAAATTATCCCCAAAGTAGGGGGAGGTAGAAGGGGGGGGAAGACACATGTCTAAGAGTGAGAGAAAAGAAAAAGAAAATAGAAGGAACTGAAGGAAGGAATTGCTCTATGGGGAAGGATTGAAAAATTAGATAGACAGAAAGACAAACAGACAGATAGATAAATAGAGGAAGAAGAAATGAAGACTGGGGCAGTCTTGAGTCCAGCTCTGAAGGCCTGCCATGGTGCTTGAGGACTTTTGGAGTTGGGTGCTCAATTTTGGAGTCCTGTCTGAGGGTGCTGAGGTGGGATGGTCCAGGAAGAGGAACAGCTGGACACTCAACTTGGGATGTTTCAAAGCTATGTGATAACTCAGCTGAAGTGGAATGAAACCACTCCTTTTCCTATAGCCAGAAAAGGTTGTGTACCTGACAAATCTAGTTGCTTCTGTGTAAGTAGCAAGATGTTAGTGCCTACTTCCCTCCAACTCGGTTGTCTTCATGTCTGTGGGGCACAGCCAGAATCTCTAAAGAGAGTCCAATTTCCTGCACATTAAGGCATCTTGACTTTTTTCTTTGCTTTTCACTTTTTCCTCCAAAAGGTATTCCATCATCCCCGTAAGGGGGAGTGTCCAGTTTGGTCTGGTGCTGGGTGCAGTTCCAATCCAAGCATGACTGCTCAGCTCTGATCTCATAGGCAGGTACTTCTGGTTCTATTGGGAAAGGCCTTTGCACTGGGAAGAAGCATCAGGGGCAGAAACAACTGTAAAAAACATTACATATTCAAAAGAAATATCACCCTGAACTAATAAGGAGAAGCACAGAGCAAATACACTTGCTGGGAGCAAACTGCTTTCTCCCTGAATGGTCTTTCTACAATGATGTAGGCCAGGGAAGAGAAGAAATAGGAAGGCATCAAGACATTGAACCAGTCCACAGCATAGACCAGTGTGAAAGAGGCATGACAGGACCCAGGACACTATTCCCTGCTCTCCTCGTCCCACCTCAGTGTTTGTCCACAAGCTGACACACTGAATTCTTTGAGGTTTACTACATTGTGTGTGGAGGCAGGGGAAGTGTGTGAGGATAAAAGCCTCAGTTACGCCAGCAATCTCCAGGACACTCTCAACAGCAGATAGATGTTGGATGCCTAGTGGAAAGGTAGGTGTCTCCACCCAGCACAATCTGTTTCATGCTTTCCCTCAGATCCTTCCCACCTCCTGACTCTCAACTATGGGACTGTGTATCACCCAAAGGATCAGTGACGAGCAGAGGCAGCCTCAGCTCTGCTCAAGACCATGGACACTGCTGCAAGATGATGCTCAGGCTGAAAGTTGAGCAGCTCTTGAAAACAAAAGGAAGGAAGCCTGTCTGGAAGGAATGGGAAATGCTCAGGTTCTGACACTGAAGCTAACAGAAAGGGACAGGAACCAGCTCATTAGCCATTAGGGGCAAGAGGAGATCCCATGGAGCAGCAGGCTGGTTGTATCTGCCATGTGCAGGATTTTTGCTGAAGTGCCTAGCACAGCAGGAGAATGGCCCCATAGCCCTTTGCTGTAATCAGCCCTGGCCCTTCCAGTGCTCTCACAACTCAGCCATCCCTTGGCTCCCCACACCTAGCACTCCTTGTTGTGGCCATTTGTGTTGCTCTGGCCAGCCCCTGCCTGTCCTGCACCTGCCTCCCCATCAGCCTCCCTCCACTCCTGTTTATTACTCATGCTCTGAGTCACTGCCCAGAACCTGCTGGTTCTCCTTTTCTTCCATTGTAATTTATTTACATCATGAAAAACAATTAAGATCCAAAAAGTCTTATTTATCCCAGAGATCTGGTTTTATCTTCCCCAGCATCACTCTTCATTTGTTCCTGCCATTGCTTCATTTTTCCTCACTCATTTGTCCAAGACAAGCTTGCCTGCATGGGAGCCAAGGAGCTAACAAACTTGGGACTAGGGCCCTGTAGAACCCAGCCTCTCCAAGATAACGGCTCTGCTCCCACCCTCTCACCCAAGAGGATGGGACTCCAACCACACACTCATCAATAAATAACCAGGGAGATTTTTTTTTTATTTTATTTTAACGACTCACAAGGAAGACTTGCTGGTTAAATCATTGCTAACTCTCAACCTCCTCAATATTTCTTTGCTAATAGACTTCAGGTTTAATTGAAGGATCTTCTCTGGACTCTGTCTAAGGCACCATTTTCTCTTTAACCCCACCGCTCACAGCCTCACAAAAGCCAATCCATTAAGGGTCTTCATTAGTTTGAGCACCAGCCAACCACCCAAGCGGCAAAGGTCAAACACAGTCACCTGTCACAACATGGCAGTAAAACTACTAATTGTATGGGAACAAATGAGATAAAAAGATGGTACTATTATGCTATTTGATTTATTTTGTTTCCAAAGAGTCATTTAAGTCTAATTTACTTTGCAAGCTATGGAGTAGGCCTGTGTGGATACAGACACTTGTGTGGGCGAAATGGGTGTGTACATGTGCACGTGTATCTCTCTCTCTCATGCATGCATATACATGTGAGCACATACAGGGGTCTGAAATGCAAGTCTAGGGAACCATAAAGCCATGGCACCATAAAGACTTACATTTAACCCTTCATACAGGCAGAACCTCACATCATATTGAGATGGTTCTGCAGTAGTGGTACAGAGTCACATCAGCCTTACTGTTGGCAGCTCAGTTGCCCGTGCCCATGCCTCAACATCCCCAACTGCAATGGCAACGGCCAAGGCAGCCAGTGCAGGGTCCCATTTTGGAAGGGCATTTGCTTTGGAAACCTTTCCTTCCCTTTTTTTGTGCTCAGGAGGAGAAAATGGCCCATATGCCCTCTGGTGGACAAATGCCACTTAGCAGCGCTAAAATCCAAAAGGAAAGCTGGAAGTGGCCATATTTGTAGGCATAAAAAGAAGTCGTCTCCGTGAGAGATTTTTAAAAGCCTTCTCTCTCTCCAGCTTGTCCTGGCAATCATGTTCTCAGCACGAGTCTATGACTGCCAACTGAAAAAATTTGGGCTTTCTGAGGCACAAAAACCACAGCTCAGCCTCACTTCTTTATTGTAAGTGCCAAATCAATATGGCCATCTTCAACAACAGCGCCCATTACCAGATAGGGCTATCATTTTTCCTGAAAGAAGACATAAATAGTGCTTCTAGAATAAATACCTTCTTATTCAAATACAGAACCCAACCTCAGGCTGTGTAGTCACCCTTCAGCACAGCAGAGCAAACATCTGGCAGGATCAATACAAAAAGTTTCCATGGTTTTTAAAAGACACTTAACGCTGATCACAGATTTTATATTGAATATAGATTACCAATAATTCTGAGTAGAGGTGAAATGTTATGAGGCTTTTCAAAGAACAGATCTCTCCATGCTGATGTATTAGGGACACTGTCTTGGCTTCTTTATGGTTAGTATCAACTTTTTCAGGGTGATGCAGGGAAGAGAGCAAGGGACCACAAGCTCTTGCAACATACAGATGTGAGGAGACATGACCACCTCATAGCAATAAGATCAATTCCTCCTGCACAACAAGCAGCGTGCTATGATACATGGCCAGACTTCATGAGTAGAATTGTTGGGAGCATGGCAATATTTCCATGAAGGCAACAATGCTATTTATGTTTTCCTTTGAAGTTTTTTTACTATCTCTGTTCATTGGGGAGTCATGTAGATCATCACAATCAATACTTCCTATTACATATTGTACAGCAAATAAACACAATGGGAGAGGAAAAATATTCACTTGAAACATTTCAGATCATTATGAAAGCTATTTTCAAATGCCTACTTGCAGAGGGAAGCCCTTTAGCTACAATAAACTCAACTGAACAGACCTAGAGAAAACTAAGACTAGGAATAAAGAATGGGCAGATGGTTCCTGAGTGAGCAGGAAAGAACCTGGGGAAGATGAAAGCAGATGACTGCATGGTCACTTCCAGTGCACACAGCAGCAGGGACTACATAGCTTAAAATACAGCTAGGATATTGGTAAGATCTGGCTGAAGGGAGATACAAGTTACCCTCTGAAGCAGTAAGAGCATTTCTGCAGATTTCTGGCTCCCTTGGCCATATTGACCCAGTATGGCCCAGCCATTCAGACATGGCTGCCTCTCAAGGAAGAGTGAGGATCACATCTGTCAAGCTCAATCAAACATGTCCTTGCATTCACTTCAGCAACCAGGTTAGTGAGACTTGTTCTGGGCATTATAAGAGATCACATGGGCATCTGTGAAACATGAAAAGCAATACATGCCACCTTACTCCTTGTGCTCCCAGAGTTCAGAGATCTTTTTGTTCTCCTTTTATTCCTGCTGAAAACAGGGAGGGGATTGATCACAGCTTTGTGTGCCAATGGTGATCATTTAGATTAGCCAATACTATCATTAGGGACCTGAGTCATGTGTCAGCTGTGTCTGCTCCCTGTTTTCCTCCCCCTTTCACTTTGCTCCCACCTCACTTTATGACTCTCCCAGTGCTGAGATCAGCCATACCACACTGCTTGTCTTCAGCAGTCATCAACATGTTACAGAGGATCCTACCAACCCAAACTCATTAGCCCTTAGCTAAGAAAGGGCTCCTGAGAAAAACATATTCCCTCAGCCTGTATTTAGAAAAAGACATTTCCTATCATGGGTGAGAAACAGACTCCACCAAGCTTGTGACGCATCATCACAGCTACCAGCAGGACCTCACAGCAGAGCTGAGTTCTGGGAAGAATGGAAAATTAGAAGGTTTTTTGCTGGCAGTGGGTCATTGCACCATGTGAACATATCCAGCCAGCTCTAAATTGGCTCCAGAAGTAGAAGAAGAGAAAGGGAGAGGGATGACAAGAGCATAAAAAGACTTCTCTTTTTTTAATTATTCTGAGATTACATTTCTATTCACCTTTCCTTCTGTCAAAATTTGAAAAATAATAAACCACACAGGGCTTCCTGAGACTTTTTTCCCCCATTCCCCAGATATTCCCATAATACGTGAGTGTAAACAGCATTTCACAGCTCCAGTGGAGTCCAAATTAGTTTTTCTAGCAACTAAATGCAGTGTCTCCTCCACTATGCGCGCACACACACATACACATCATTGCCTACAGCATTAACAGATCCTGCCTGAAGTGCAAAACCAAGTAACCAGAAGGATGCAACGGATGGGGTTTAGGATGGTGTTCCCTTAATAAGTTGCTCTGCCCTTATTTTCTTTTCTCTTTGTTTATGGCTAAGTGCTAAGCACTACACTCACTGCGCAAACCTTTTCCTGAAGACAAAACTGTACGTTTCTTTCTCCTGTGGGTTTTTTTCTGGTGTTATTACAAGAGTGGGCGAGTGCTCTTCTGAGTTGAACCCACTTATCTTCCAAAAATGGAACTTGAAACCGAGGCATACAAGAATAAAGATCCAAAGGCATCTGCTTCATTTTGGAAACCCTTTATGTTTTCAGTGCACTTAGCTCACTCTGTGGAGGTACCCCAGCTCCCATTATATTCAGCAATGACATCTGTAACTCAGAGCCACACCTTAAGACAAAACAGGAGGAAGCACGACCCTAAAAATTAGTGAATTATTACTGGGGCAAAGTAATTCATCCAGCATCTCTTTGGAACTCTCCTTTCAATAACTACAATGAGCATTTCTTCACCAGACTCACTGCAGGTTCAGTAAGTAAAGGGGCAGAGGCCATACGGACAAATCTCTTTCATTCTGCTCTGCTCCTGAGCACAGCCAGGTTGAGCAGTGAAGAAGACAAGAATACTGTTTCAGATGTTTGTAACTAAAGACTTGTCTATAAGGAATACAGACATAGATGCCTGGCAGAAGTTATCAGATCTTCACCATACTAGTGCTGGCTGCAATGTGAAAAAAAAATGCTCTTTTAATACTATTGTGACTATTTTTTTTCTGTGGAAAACAGGAAAAAAGACATTTTTAGCTTGCTTTTCCAACATGTAAGAAAACTACATATTGCCTTCCCAAAATCTAAACTGAAAGAAAAAAGATCAAGCACCACACTGTCAAGAATAATTGGCTGTGCAAACACAATTTAGGAAGAAGCAGATTTGCAGAGAAGTATCTTGGAGTGATGATGAATCACATCCATGAGTCAACCATGTGAAGTTTTTTTGGGAAAAAAAAGCAGCTACTACACTACGATTATGAATAGCAGTGTCCTTTGCAAGACATGTGAATTACTCTTCCCACTATAATCTAGCCCAGAAAGGCCTCCTTTGGTGGGCTGCTTTCCACAGGGGCCAATTTAAGCAACATGCAAATTTACTCAGGACTCTGAGTCCTCAGGACTGGGGAACAAATGATCAGACATCTGTGAAGATGAAATGGAAGAGCAAAAGTACTGGAATTCTTTAGTTGAAAAAAAGATTGAGGAGCAACATGATAGCAGTTTACTAACAGGTGAGAGAGAGAAGGAATAAATTTTTTTCCATGTCACTGACAGATACAAAAAGAAGTTATGGGCTTAAACTGCAACACAAAAAGATTTACTTTGGACATTGGGAAGAATGTTAGAGGAGTAAGTACTGCAATAGATTTGCCTGGAGAGAGGAGGATGACTTCACTGGAGGTTTCTAAGGATGGATTAGACAAACATCTGTCAGATTGCTTAGATAACTGTGATCTTTCACTGGGAGCAGAGGTATAGGCTAAAGATCTCCTGAATACATCTCAGTCTTCATCAGATTCTAGCACTGTGATCCAGAGCATGAAATGCTAGTTCTGCTCAGAGAAACAAATAATATGACATTTTTTTAAATTATGTTTTCCCAAAAGATACAAATTAGTTAATAAATGTAAAACTTTAAAACTTCAACTGGGCAAACACTTAGCCTGCAAGATCTGAGACCATCTGGTTAATATTTGAAAAAATCATAAGAAACAGAAAAAAAAGGGTTGATAATGAGGAGTTTGGGAAGATCCTATCAACAGCTGGTACTTTCAGTCTCCATCGTAACTCAAGAGATTTGTACTGATTGAAGAAGCAGTGGCTTGTGGAGCTGATGAGAAAGCCCTGGAATTACTTTTCACACAAAAGTAGGGATGGGTGAAAACTCCAGCTCAGGATCAGTTCACCCCAATGATCTTCTCAGTTCTAACCCGATTTTGAATCTCAATGGCCTGTTTGGAGCTAGCGGGTGTCACCAGACCACGGGCTGGTTTATGTTGTACCGTCACAGACCACAGAACGCTCCCAGGGAAGCTCCCCACACATTCCCCGTAGCCCCGCTCTGCCCGCTCCTCATCAGCAGGACGGGGCGCTCCTCTGGCCGCCGAGGAGCCCGGCCCCGGGAGCATCCCCGGCCCCGCTGCTCCCCACCCTCGGCGGCGGGCCCGGCGGCGGCGCCTTCAGCACCGCGGAGAGCGGCCTCGGGCGCGGCCGCCGGGAACAGGGGCCGCGCTCCCCATCTCGGGAATCTCCGTCCGACCTGCCTGCCAGGAAGCTCGGTACGGTGTAAAAACTTGCCGGGTCCGTGATTTATTCAGGCTTAGCTCGCCTGGGCTGAAATCTATTCCGAGGAAACACTTAAATCTGAATGATAACTGATTCTGAAACAGAACTCTGAATTATAGCTTAACCTTGCACCGATTTTTGATCTAAAATTATTATATTGAATAAAGGTGTTCCTACCATTCATCATGTGAGGGGAAAAAACCACATAGCTCCATATCACTGGAAGGAAAAGTCCTAATATCATTTTGTTCCCATTGTAAATGGCACCAGGCTATTAACCGAGCTAGTTAAGTAGCTTACCAATTTGCTAGCCATCCTGCCAACCAGAACACCAGCCTGTTACTTGGGTAATCAGATAATTGCATTTTACATTTTCAAATAACCCATAACAAGCAGGAACTAATTAATGTCCATAACACCCCGATGAGCTACGAATGCTTACTTCCAGCTTCTCACCAAGGAAACTGAGGCAAAGAGCTTTGTCCCAGACTACAAAACCTAGCCGGGCCAAAGGAAGAGCCAGAAGAAACTCCTGGTTCCCTGTCTAGTATTCACACTAGTCCCTGGAAAACGCCTGAAGGATGCTTTTACCCATATGATGAAGATACCAGCAACCACTGAATCATCAACTAAACCATCAGTCAGCCTAATAATTAGCCAATTAATTAGCAACCACGCAAAGCAGATTCATTTACTGAGGGCTCCATCTAACACTGTACTAGCAGGAAAGTTGGATGGGGGAATCTAAACAAGGAATGGAATAGAGAGCTTTATGACATACCAAGCCCTGGCCAGCTTGCTAACAAGGAAAAGTGGTTGGCTTTAGGGCCTAGCACTGCAGCTGAGTTTCCTGGTGGCTGATACATGCAGGCCCCAAGTCCCCAGGTCCTGCTGAAGGAGAAGAGGATCCTCTGGCTAGGGAAGGGGAAGACTGGAAAGCCAGTTTTGAATCTGAGTCCCAATATCCTTTCCATGGGGCCAGGGGCAACGCACACTCTCCACTCCATACAGGGAGCAGGCAAAGTTTTAGCTGTATCTTCACAAACTACATCTAAGGGGTATACTTTAAGTGTATTGCAGTGTTGGGAACCTGTTAAAAAAGGAATCTGTCTTCATTACACAGAGCTTGGTGTATTTGCCATCCTCCTCTTCAAGCCCATCCTCCTAAACCCATTTTCCCACATTGAAACAATTAGATCCCTACTGAACTGACAAGGACATAATATTGAGAGCATAGAGGGAATCTCCCAACAGACAATGTGGCAAAGCAGGAATGGTTGGGTGTTTCCATTCAGGGCAGCTGAGGAATACCAAGGGCCCAGGATTACTCATCCAAGCAGTCTAGGGTCAGAAAGCAGCTGCAGTAAAAAGTCAAAAGGTCTGTATGAAAAAGAAAGGTTTTCTTTGCAGGTAAAGACAGCAAAGTGTGAAGCACCTAGAGAGATTTTTTTGGAGGACACAAGACTGATATTTTAGTTGTGATTAAACTCTGGGCTTATGAGGGAAAAAAGAATCCTATCTTCAACATCACTCTATTAGTTAGCCAAGAGACCTCAAATGTCCAGCTAAAAATGTTTGGGTCTGTTTAGCATCGAGTAAAAAGGAAATAACAGTTAAATTTGTATTTTAAGCTACTTTAGATTCTTAGCCCATGCCATCAAGGAGTAAAAGATTAATTGGTAGCACTGGGAAAGAAGTTTTTAACCAGGAAAAATACGTGGGTAAAAAACAGAATCTTGTGGTTATCTTTATGTAAACATTTCTTCAACATTTAAGGGACTTTGGTACAAATTTCTCCCAATAGAGAAAAAAAAAAATAATAAAAATCACATAGTCTACTGAAAGACCAAAGCCACACCAGTAGCAGTTATGCAGGACTGAGCAGAGAGTACAATGTTGTACATATTCTGCTCCCTCCTCCTGAAAACCAGATTGACTTTTTCCAAGTGCTTGTTGCAAAAGGATACTTTCTGCACTAATTAGCTGAATTAAATACTTATTTTCCTCCTTCCAAAACAAGATGTTTTATTCAAGCAGTTTGATCAGGCTTGGAGTTTTAAGTCCAGGCTCATAAAAATGACATAACTATGCCCTAGCCATTTGCAATCTGTTAGCTGAGCTCTGCAACCCACTTGTAGCCCCTGTGAATTGCAGAGACACCATAAAGGTAAGCTAGTTCATTTTGCCTCCTGGCTGGGGTAGGTTGCAAGTGGGGCTCCCAAGCAGTTATGTGGGCTTAGCTAACAGGAGATAACTTCTTACACTGTGATGCACTTGCAATAGTGACACCAAGTATTTGCTTTAGGCTTACCCCTCATGCTAATGCCATTAAAATGGTGTGGCTCAGCAGTTCCCAAAGGGATTATCACGAGCCTCCATTTGAGGAGCTCCTCAGTTGACCAGCCCCAGAGCTGCAACTTGATCTGCAGAATGGGTGTTAGGCTCACCAAGTGCCCAGTGAGGTCACCCCCACTATCAAACTGCTTCTCCTTATGGAAAAATCTTCAACATGTTTTGCAAAAGAGAGTAAAACAAAATATTAACACATTCTCTCCCCTTTCCAGCCTGCAGAACTGCCAGGCAGTCTCTTGGGAAGCCCAGCAATCTACCTACACCTCTAAGGCCCACAGAGCTGTTTGTCCATAGCGCATAAGGAGCAGGTTAGTAAGGTGGCCAAGAACCATGAAGTGGCCTCCTGCAGCAGAAAAACCTGTGTGAGGATATGTGAAAAATAACCCTGACTTGCTAATCCTAGCTGTGAGCAAACAATTAGCAGGAAGCAGAGGCAAACAGGAAAGCTGATTTAATTATGTGACACTGATACAGCCAGTGAACTGGAGGGGAGGGGAGGGAAGGGGGGAGGCAAGGGGAGGGGGTGCCGGGGATGTGGGGTCAAAACAGTTTGTAAAAATCTGTTTCACAAAAGCTGTTGTTCCCCTCGGGGCAGAGAGAGATTACCGTGGCTCAGTGTCTATCAAACACGGGAAGAGAATAGGGCCAGGGGCAATGAGACAGCTTCCAAGTATGAAGGGCCCTTCTTCTTCTCCGCAGCAACCAGCAGCCTGCCAAAGAATTCCTGTAAGCTCTCGGCGGCTTTGTGTGCCTGCCCGGGCTGTGGGCAGCACTGCAGCAGGCCTGCCTATTGTCGGCAGGGCTCAAAGGGAGCAGGGTAGAGAAAAGGGGAGCTGGGGGGAGGAAGAGGGCTTAAGGGGGCTTGTTGTTATCAAAGCCGCAGAGGTTATTGTGCTGGAGCAGAATCACGCTGCTTCTGAGCCCCTTCAGTGTGGCTGTTAATGGAGGCGCTGCAGGGAGACTGAGGGTGGGATTTGCTCCATGTAAACTCGCCGGGGTCTCCCTCTGCATGCTCTTTTGCTCGCTCACACCCTCTGGCTCAGAGCAGGCATGTGTGGAGGGAGGCAGGTGGCCCTGCACCCTCCCTTCCCATATCCACTGGCATCCAAAGGCACCTGCCACAGGAGCCGGACTCCTGTATGCTCCCCCCAACACACCTGCTATAGGCGCTCAGAGCACACCGCCCTGCTGGCACATGCAGATGCACCTAACTGGCCTCTCAGATAAATACACACATCCAGATCTGCAGAGGCAACAGTTCATCACTGAAGGCATCTACAGCTGGACATATAAATATTCCTGACAGCTCATATGCACAACCTCAACATCTGGGAGCAATCCTTAACCCAAAGACACAGAGCCAGAAAAACCCATGCGTGACAGTCTGTAAGCACGTTTTTCCTGGCATGCACAAACGAGAAAGTCTCGAGGCCCTGTCTCAGAGATTATGAGCACATGGTAGAGTTAGCAGAAGGGATGCTAAGCCACGTTGCTTTAAAAGCTTCATCTACATCACAGGAAAGGAAGAGCTGAAGACCTCTGGGGAGTGAAAGCCTCAGGAAGGGGCTTGTGAGCAGAGGTCTGTTGTCAACGGTCTTGCAAATAGCACTGCTATCTCTCAAAACACTGTGCTCCAAACACCCTCCAAAGACCCTGACTGACCAGAGGAAGAGCCTGATACTGAAACTGGGACCTGTCCCCAGGGACCACAAAGTCAAGGTAAGGTGGAAGAACCAGATCCCAGTTCAAATCCTGGCCTGACTTGGATCACAGCCAAGTGAGCACTGACAGCAAGCAGTTCCCAATGCCTGCGGCCTACAGACTTCATGAGGGATCCAACCTTGTGCTGTGGTTATCAAGCCATCAGACATGAAATCACAAAAGAAACTTTTAATGGGACCAGAACTTCTATCTTCTTATCCCCAAAAACTTGCCCAAGGGAATTACTAATCAAAGCTCCTCCAAAGCACTGTGCCAGAGGGTGTCACAGGTTTCTCATGTGTATCAGATCCACAGCCAAGACCCTGATGGCAGTGGGAAATCCCAGAGGCCTGGCCCACTTCTTACTCTAAGCTTGACCATAAAAGGAAATCCCTCTGAAAAAAAATCAACAAAGTCTCTTTCTTTCTGGACCAGGACATTTTCTTCATTCTCATGTCAACCAGATTGGTAGAAGCTTTGCTGCACAGTGGCCAAGTCTACACCTGACCACAGCTCTGGTCAAAACAGCCTTCACCTGCTAAGCATGGATGGTGGAGAGCTGGTGCATTACACAGCAGCCAGACTCTCTCCTGTTCCCAGGGTAGCCCCACTCATTGGTCCCAGGGTGACAACTCAGTCTTCGCCCCAGCGCTGATTCATCATATTGCTGCTAGTTGTACCCTGACTAGACTCACAAAACACCCACACATAAGAGACCCGTGTGCACACACACATGTAGGACAAGAGTAACTCAGCTGCACCCAGAACCTTTTTCGTCATCCCTTCTCCTCCCACTCCAACCCCATTGCCCAGCAGATGCTGCTGAGCCAGCCTGGGAAGACAGGCGGGGAGCTGGAAAGAGAAATGAAGAGGTACCCCAAGAGGGAGAGCGGCAGCCTCTGACAACCCTGGTAGGAAAAGTAGGGGGGCTGAGGCTGTGGGGGAGGGGATGGAGGCAAGGCAGGGAGGGCTTCTCATTGTAAGGGAAATTTTATTTTTAACAGATGCTAAGGCAGATGGCACAGAATTAACAGAAAATGGGAGAGGAAAAAAGAGGAAGAACATTACTGGCTCCAGAGAGAGTGGACATTAAAAAAATAAAGAATAAGGGAATGAAAACAAGTTTAAGTACTCTCTCCAGAGGAGGGGGGGAGGGAAAGCGCGAGGCAGAGCAGGGACGAAGCAGCGTGATAATAACCAAAGGCGTGAAATTGCAAAAGTAAAATTTGTGGCACTCGGGAGGGGCTGATAAGGCCCCAGCTTCATTGCAAAACTCACTCAGAAATTACTGATGTGATGTTTTAGCCTTTATCATTAATAATAATCGAGAGTGGGGAGTGGGGTGGGGGCGCCTGAAACAAAGAGGGAGAAATCGAGTGAGAGTCTGAAAGCTGGGGAAGGAGGAAGAGGCAGCAAGGGGAGAGCTGGGGGAGGAGAGAAGTGCAGAGGGAGAGGATCAGAGAAAGGGGTCCAAATGAGGGAGAAAAGGGACAAGAAGGGAAGGGAAAGCTGAAAAAGGAAAAGGAAGCGATGCCAGCCAAGAAAAAGAGGAGGCGGAAAGAGCCAGAGGAGGAAGGTTAAAGGACATGAGGAGAACAAAGGGGAAAGGCAGACAAACAGGAGTTGGGGAAGAAAACACCAGAAAGTGAGAGGGAAGAAAAAGGCAGCTGGGGGGGAGAAGAGGGTAAATGAATGGACAAATTATAGCAGAGATGAAAGAGTGGGAGAAGACAGACTGCAGGACAGGGAGTAAGAGAGGGGGAGACAAAGAGATATGGCCCTGCCGCTCTCCTCCCAAATTAATCGAGGATACATCAACCCAAGCCACTAAAACAGAGCTATTATGAATGGGTTAGTCACAGGTGGAGTTAAAGGCCTACAGAGGGATATTAGCCAAAATTGAGTGGCTTTTAATTTCTTTCTAACGAGAGATTGTGGCTGGGGAGCCAGACACTGCCTCAGCTTAGCTAGGCCTGAAGGCAGCTAAACACGGGAGCCGGCAGCTTCCCACAGCCAGGCTAAACCACAGGCGAGCTGACCTGTGTGGTACATGCAGCGAGGTGGAAAAGGCACACGTGAGCTGACCTGCCCACTCTGTGCGGTGAAATGGCAGAGCCACACGTCATGGCATGGGGACACAGACAACAAAGCTGGCAGAGACCCACTGGACCACTCTGCCTCCTCTCTGCACCAGTGCAGGGCTGTGCCGACAGACGGACGGACAGAGTTCCAGTGTTTTTGCAACCCATTGGTGAGCTGGGGAGGACTCACCCTGCCCATCAGGGCTTTGCTTTTTACTGGAAGATCCCCCTGAACTGCAGCCTGCTCATTGCCCTCCTGGAGAGACTAGAGAGCTTTGACACAAGACCAGGACATCTGGGTTCTATTTCTGGCTCTGCTGCTGGCAATTCACCACATTTCTCCATTTCCCCATCTGCTATCTGGGAATAATGCAGTATTGTTAAAGCTAAGCACTTAAAAATGATGAATCAGATCATCTCCCCATTCCAAAATCATGATATTGGTTTAAAAAATCATGACACCTTCAAGAAGGATAGGACCATGTGCAGAAGGACTCAAAGGCCTTGGGAGAATCCAGTCTATGAGACTCTAGTTTCCATGCTTTTCTACAAGATTAGAAAGAGGTTTCTTTCTTTTCCTGAGCTTAAAACTTTCAGTTCATCTGGCCGCATGATGTTGGGATGGTGTGAAAAAAAATAAAATCTCTAGAAGTGATAATACTAAGTAACAAGATTTTTTTTTCCGCTAGAGCCATGTGTAAATTTTCCATGAAAATCTCTTACTTCCCAAAGCGCTGATTCATTAAAACCAAAGGGAGAGGTCAATGTCCAACAACTATCTCTCCCTGAAGCAATTTCAGATGGGGAGGAAAAAAAAAAAAAACCACTGCAAAAAAAGTTGTGGAACCATTGCAACATCCAGCTCTGACATTTTCTAAACAAAAACATTTGCTTTATGATTGAAAATGACTTTTCATTTCTAAGTTCTAGACCATTTAGGCTTAAAAGGGACTTCCAAATAGTAAGAAGTTGCACTGGGAACATAATATTTCATTTGATTCAATACAAAATTTTAGGGCTAGGGCACAGGGAGAGGGAGATAGGGTCAGAATGAGAATCAAATTATTCCTTTGTGAAAGCATTAGGTTTTTTTACTTCTTATCCCATTTTGGAGCAGAAGTAACTGCACTTTACAAATTCTCATAGAAAAAAAAATCCTGCCTAGATCCAATTTCCATCTATATGAGATGTTTTAAGGACTGCAGATAACATGTGCTAAGTATTCTTAATTTATATGTTCATTTAATCCATTGCCCATATGATCCAGCCTAAATAACCCCCACATACAGTTTTATCTCATTGCTGTTCCAATACTCGCACATCTTTTCCAAGCTTTTCCCAGGCTTGCTTGCAATGGTTGTGGAATTCACTCAGGTGTGGACGTGCTTTCAGGTGACAGACACAAACCAGATGAGCTGGAAAGTGTGTGTGACCTCTGAGCCAACAAAAACACCTCTGCAGAATATATGTGAAGGCACTCCTGCAAGTCAGGGTGAACTCACATAACAGTGGCATAGAAGCACAGTGGTACATGTGATTATACAGGTGGTGCTGTTTATGGAACATCTATTACACTTGTGAAGTCATAAAGCCCCACAGAAGCTGCTCTTAGTGCATAGAACATCACATGAAATCTGATAACAGCCATGTTGAAGGAGTAGGAGTCAAATCTGGGAATCACCTGCTAATTTATCTGAGAATTCATAAACTTGAGAGACAGCCAGTCTTAGTGGCAAGGTAAATCTGTATCATTTCTCTGGATCTTACTGACTCTTGGACGAAGAAACTTCAAAGTTTCTTCAAAGGGACAACGTTGACATAACAGTGTCACCCTGTGCTGGAGGCAAAGGACCCAGAGGTAGGGTTGCTAGGTTCCAGGCTCAGCTGAGCTTCAGCACTTCGCCTCAAGCCCAAGAGCAGCTGCCAGGTGCATCTGGCTTGGGGCTTTCATTCATTTAAAACATCGCAGGCTATCGTTCTTTCAAATGCACAAGAGAAAGATCATGTATGTTCTTCTTTTACTCAAATGGTGACTTCAACTGTGAGAGGTCAGCAGTGCTAGAGTCTGGCTTGTCTATCCTCTGAGCTTCCTCCACATCTCCAGCTGGTGAATCTTTTACCTGCCCATCATGGAAACAGCCTCATGGCATGAAGTTCAGCCTTCAGGGAGAATTTACTTTCATACTGAGATAGGAGACCTTAAGGAATATTTTTATAGTGGACAGAAAAATAATATCCTAGGGTGAGAGTGTCCCAGGGGACAGAGGAAAGCAGGTGCAAGTGATCAGAGGAAATGAAGAATGCACAAGAGACAGAGAGGAGGAGGAGGAGGAGGATAGGGTCCTAGATATCAAGCACTGAATAATGTTAGTGTATGTCCTTACTCAGAGACCTCAGACTTCCACATGCAGGTTTTCCAGCTCACTCACTCACTCACATAGGAGCACTAGCTGAGCATCCAGTGTTTCCTGTTGATAATTCTTCTGCCTTATCTGTCGGCACGGAACAAGGACCATTCCCTGCTGTCACAAAAGCCTTTTTCTATAGGCACTGTCCCCCCCTAGGCTGCCAGCTGAGGCCACTCCCTGGAGAGCTACACCTCTCTCAGAGTCTATTAAAGCTCAATTACTGAGGGCTGACTGGCCTCACAGTCTGGCAGAGGGAGGTAGGATGCTCCTCTCCCTCCCAGGGTCAGGGCTGCTTTACTATGGCACAGCCAGCTCACATCTATGTATCAATTTAATAAGATCAAATCAAGTACAAGAGGTGACGGGAGGAAGGCAGTGAGAAGAAAAGCTGTAAGAAGCCCATTGATGACAAAAGGCAATGTTGCTGATTTAAACTGCAGGCACAATGGAGCCATCTTGATTTACACCAGCAGGGACCTTCTGGCCTCACAGACCCTGTCCCACCAGCATCATTCCACGCCAGCCCAGCATCTGACCCACTGGTGCTTTCCCAGGGACCAAAATCACTCTCTCCTACATGTTCCACTTTCATTTTGCCACCACACTGTTCCCCAGGAGATGTTCACATCTCCAGCTGTCAAGTCCTAGCCTTCCCCACACATTGGCAAAGATCTGTCATCAACGCCAACACAAAAGTTTTATCAGGGATAATAGCTTCCTTCCCACCTACACCCTCCCTCCCTGGATGTGTCTTCTGGGGTCTGAGTCCATAGATGGAATTATACAAATAGATCAGTCATACAGATAGCAGTCGTGTTTCGTTTGTTACTCAGAATCCTTATGGGCAAGGAAAATAAGAGAAGCTGAAAAAATGGAAATGCATGTATTTCATTCCTCATCCCTTAAGGACCCATGTTTTCCAAAGCTGCTCGCATCAGCAAACAAGGTGGCAGCAAGGGAAAGGAGGACACAGTATTACACTGATGGTCTAACTTTGGTTTCGCATGTCTCCATCATGGTCCACATAGAATGTCACATAGAGATCAAGAGGCAAAAGCCTCAGGTGCCTCTGGAAAACATCCTTTATCCTCATCACACAGGTGAGGAAACTGAGGCAGGGTAGAAGCCTGGCAGCCATTTACAAAACCTCTCAGAGATGTGCCTGAGAACCAGAGATGGGCAAAGCAGGGTGCCCTAAGTACCAGGCTGCCTGTCTTCCTTGGTACACTGTGACACCTGCCACCAGCTTAGGAATAAGGGAATGGAAGAGAGGAAATACATCAAATGCAAACCATTCACAGGCATCACAGAATAGACACCCTGACCAGAAGGGTCTGCACAATATCCCATCTCCAAACTACAAATCACCACTCACCTCTAAGACAAACTTGAGACCTCTGGTAGAAGCCACATATCCAGCACATTGAATCACAGGGGCAAGGGAAGGCCCTGCTGAAACCTACCCTATTCCCTGTTTCTGGCAGAAGTCAGGGTCTGTGCGAATGCTCCCCACAGCTCCTTCTGAAAACCAATCTCTGGCGCTGAGCGGGGAGAGCAGGATATAGCAGTGCAGGGAAACACAGAAGGCCCAGCCTCTCTAGCCCAGAGGTGCACAACAGAGCAGGGCTGACACACTCATCATGCGACCAGGAGATAAGAACTCTCTTGGGTGCAGAGGTGAGCTGCCAAGAAAACACCTGAATCCTAGAGCAGCTTTTCTTGCCTTGAGTTAACAGAGCATACCATGCAGCATGGAGCAGTGTCAGGACCTGGCCAGTTTCACAGGACAGAGAGGAAGCATGTCCTCTACTGGCAGCTGTGCCAAGTATCCATCTTTCTGTCCCTTGGCAGGACTTCAGAACATCCCTTGCACTTCTGCAGCACCTTCCTCACAGGGGTCCTCTTTCTAGCTAAGAGCACTGAGGCCAGCAGAAACAGATACTTTCTCATTCCCATCAAATGTGTCACTTCAGATTGGACAGAGGAGAGCTGTGGGCATTTGGTATGGTAAAGAAAGCAAGGACTGCGTGAGTATCATTGTCCATGGATGGAGTGGAAGGGATGTAGGAATCAAGAGATTCTCATGCAGGCTGGGCACCAGGGATGGCGGTGACATCTGTCCAACAGACACTGGTTCCACTAGGATCATACCTCTAGGGTACTTTTTCTAGATACACATCCAGCTCCCTTCAAGATGGCAGCTTGAGGAGGCTCTGGCAGCATGACCAGATCCCAAGGAGAAAAATCAAGTTGTATGCCCCGTAGTTTGCACAGACAGCCATCTCCAGAGGCATTGGTGTTTTTCGTTCCTTGGCAGCACTGCCACACTGGGCACCACAATAGCCCAGCTCCCAGGCAAACATGGCACATGCAGTCCTGAGATCTGAGTGAGGCCTGTCAAGAGGACAGTGCTGTCAGTCCCTTTAGACCTTGGCAAAAACTGAGGTTCTTTCTGCAGATGCTCACTTCCCTAGCTTTATTCTGGGCTACTTCTCTTCAAATGTCAACATCTGGAACCATGACATTTTAGGGGATATGAATTTGGAGGAGGAGGTGTTGAAGGGCAGAGTTTTAGCTGTCCTTTAGTGGAAGGAAACCTAACAGGTTCAACAACCCCAGAAGGCAATAAAAATAAAAAGAACATTACACCAAAGCCAGTGAGGTTTTGTTTCATAATTTACTGGTGTTTGCTTTAGACATGCAGAACAAAATCTCCCCCACAAAAAATATCAACCAAAATATTCCACCTGCACAAAGAACACAAAAGGTCCCACGTGCAGAGACGGGAAGCAGCAGAAACACCTTGTTCACTTCCCATTCAGAAGCAGCCCAAAGCAGATCCCTGCAGTCTGAGCCCAGGCCAAGAGGACTTGTACTGGGCTGGTGATTCAGAGAGCACTGAACCTTCATTTAAGAGGAGTCTTGGCTTTGTGCCATCCCTGGTTTAAAACCTTCAGAGCCTCAGAGATGAACATGTTCTTACAGGAAAAAGAAGCAACAGGGCCAAAGAGGAACAGCCTGCTGCACAGTGGTGAGGAAGATCTCCAAGGAAACAATACACACCAACAGAGCTGCCCAGGTTTGAGCAGCCCCATACTTGGTGAATTGAAACCCCACTGAAGAGTGACTCGACTTGCAGTGGAGTTGAGCAGTGGCTGGGAAACTCCAGCAGCACACCAGTGCAGGCACAAAGTAAAACACTCTGCCCCACAGTGCAATAGGCAGGGAAAGGCAGGTGAAGTGAGGCAGTGTGGCTTAAGCTACCCGGTAAGCTGATGGAAAAGAAAGAGGACAGAATATTTCCTTGTGTGCTGCCTACACCCATTGCTCCAGCTGCCTCCTGCTGAAGCAGCAGGATCTGACACCACAAAGCAGCTTATCCCTGGCACTGGCATCTGACACAGCCCAAATAGGCATCAAATTTATACTCAACTAAAACATGGTATGATGAGCTGCCTGGGAAACCCTGTGTGCCACACTCCTAGATGGAGCCTTAAGGCAGCCCCTTTCCTAGAGAACTGAGGGAAAATATACTCCCTGCCCCCATCCCCAGACATCACTCCCAGGAGCTTTACACCCAAAGGACCATAGACATGTGGAGGGACACACAGAAGGAGTTGTGCCATCAAGAGACTGTGGGGAGGATTTTAAAAAAAAAAAAAAAGAAGAAGAAAAAAGATGGAAGAGAGGCAGTGAGCAGAGGCAGAAAAAGAAAAAAGGAGTGGGAAGGGAGAAAGTGAGAAAAAGAGAGAGAATGAGAAAAATGACAGGAGCTGAATTTTCAGCGCCCTCACTTTAAATCAAGATAAAAGACTGAAATGGAAAATAACAGTCCAGAGAAACCCCTGGACGGCTTTGGGCGTTAATGGAAACACATGGCTGAAGGCTGTAGTGTTGTCAGCTTCCCCGTGCTCTGACATTCCTTTCTGATAATCCGGCCTGCCATAAAATTAGAATAGCAAATACCTCCTGACAAAGATGCATGTTTCCCTCTATTGTGCCATCATAAAAAAAACTCCGCTGGTGACTCGAGGAGCCGCAAACTTCAATTTAAATTTACAGTGCGGCGGAAGGAAAGTGATATGCACTCAAAAATTTTAATAACCTATTAAGTTACGACTTCAATTTCATTTTATGAATATTTTCCTTGGGGAGCAGTGCTATCACAGAGAAAGATAGAAATTTAAAAAAGATAAATAGTGCCATTAATCTCCAACATTTCTCTTCCATTATCCTTGAAAATTAGGAGTTATTTTTGTTCAGATCTTCATGTAATTAGCTCCCTACACTTGATTCACTAGCCAGAAAATGACCATGTTCAGAAAATTAAAAATTTGTCATTAAGTGGAATTTAACATAATATCATTTATCTTTATCTATTCCCCAGCTGACAGCAGGAGCCTTGGAAGTGATACAGGCTTCTGTGTCAGAGAGTAGAGGCAAGTCCTCCACATGAGAGGGAGAGCGCAGAAGTGTAGGGGGGCAGGCTATAAGGATGTGGGAGGGTAGTGGGAGAGGGGGAGTGTGTGAGACAAAAAGGAAGCAGGAGCTGGAGTCACAGAAGAGGGGGAGAAAAGGAGGAGTGGGGCATGGGAGGAGAGGGGAGATGTGGGAGGGAGTCGGAGGAGCAGGGCAGACCACCAAGCAGGGCAAGGGCTGGAGAGGGGAGCAGGAGAGGTGAGGAAGAGGAAGGCAGGGAAGGCTAACAAGGTAGGACTATTTGCTGGGCTCAATGGCAGAGCTCAGAAAGGGCCACCATGAAGCCAGCCGGGTGTCACGATGAGAGAAGAGTTGGGGACCTGGTTAAATCCCGACCTGGTAGGATCCCTGAGCATGGTCACTGGCTTCAGCTGGGTTGGATGAACGCCAGGCTACTCTTTTCCTGCTGGTGGTTTTCTCTAATTCTTCACCTGCCCTAGCCCACCAGTCCCCCATGAAACACAGGGCAGGACTCAGCAGAAGTCTTCACCAAGGTCAGAGGAAGGCTTTTGCTGCCTATTAAAGACCTAAAGCTGCAAGATTCAAACGAATAATGGCTGTTAGCAGACCTCCTCCTCTTTAAGCATTTCAGAGAGATCTACAGAGTACCCTCTATCAAGTCATTATCACCTTATACAGAAGGGAAACCAAGGCACAAAACAGGTGTTTGATTTGCCCAAGGTGGTGAGAGTAGAAGAAGGGCTGGGACCAGAACCCAGCCTAGACAGGGAGACTCTTTCATATGTTCTGTTCTAGCTCTTACTTTGCACTCCCTTCCCTCAATTAATCCTGTGTGCACACCAGAGATGTGACAGGTCCAGCCCTCCAGCGTGTGCTAAACTACAAGAAGCCTCTTCAGCTTCTGAATCCCTCTCATGGACCAAAAACATTAGCCTCCTAACCATCTCATTTAATCTCTGTCTCTCCTACTCTCAGTGGCTAGATCTGATAAAATATCACTCTGGAGAAAATGAAAGAGAATAGGTAGAAGGAAGGAGAAGAACACCATAAAGCAAACACTATGGGCAGGAGCTATTTTAAATAACTGGCTAGCTAAAACAGCCAAGGACATTAGCTACTCAGCAGTTCCATCACAAGAGCTTGTGCTATTTTAAGCAAATCTCTTTGCCTCTCTATTCAGGCTTAAAGTTTGGGGATTTTTCCACTCCTCCCAAAGAAGTTTTGTGGAGTTGTATTTAGCCGCATTCCCAACTATATCTTCACTTTCAATCTTTGTGTATACATTTTATTTTATTTTATTTTATAATCCTAATGAAGTGTAGTGGGCGAAAAGCCATAAAGATTTGTACTTCATCAGAAACAAGCTTAATGACCTTTCACTCTGCTATATATTCTTCTGTGCAAAATGTAACACAGATTTTTGCACAAGTATCTATCTACTGGACAGCGCATAGGATGTCATAGATCTGTACAACAAGAGGGCATAAAACAACAGAAGAACATTCTAGTGCAGACATTTACCACTGTGCTCTACAGCTGTGATTTTTAATGCAACCTAGGGAGTTAGGTACAGAAAAAAATCTCACACAATAGCATTCTCCCCACAGATTCCTGCAAGCCACTTATTACCAAGCCCAAATGCATCAACTTCTTTCTTTCTACTTATAAAAGGACCAGATGGGTTAGAGTCACTGTGCTCATCCTGTAGTTGGACACATGGAGGTGTTGAAAGTACTTGAGCACTACAGCAAACCAACAGCAGATCCAGGCATGGGACTCATCCATCCTGACTCATTTCTGCAGGCAGCATCTCTGAAGCTTCCCACCAGCAGCTGGGGGATGCAGCACTGCTTTATGGCTTGGGAAACTTCCTTATTCTGGTGAACAAGTAGCTAGAGCCAACAGCAGGCTTGGATAAGCATAGGTCTGTCTACCAGTTTTCACTAGGTACTGGGTATGGTTCTAGATCAGATCCCTAGATGGAGTAAAGTAGCACGTACTGTAGCACTTTCCACAGTGGAGTGGAGTGGAAAGTTGTCTCTAGGGATCTGTTCTGGGACTTATTTTCTCATCAAGTCTACTGCAGTCATGTTCCTCTGGTCTGAGGGTTGAAAGAAAGTACCCAATGCTCATCACATACCACAACACTGCAGAGCAAACCACCTCCAGCCAATGATCTGAAATACCAAGACTGGCCTCATTCCTTCAGCAGGCCATCTCCAAACAGCTGGCTGGGACAGTCACCAGCCTGGAGGGCCCAGGCTGGAGAGGAAGAAGGCGCAATACATGGGAAAATGCTGATCTCTGATCCTTGTGAGGCACCTCCCCATGGCAACATTGATCTGACCCAGTAAACTCCTGTGAGGCATCTCCCTCTGTCTGTGCTGGGGCTTGTCCCTGGTCACTGACAGAGGAAATCAGGAGTGTGATTTCCCCTCATTGCCCTGTTGCCCAAACCTTTTTGTTGTGCATCCCAGAGCATGTTCTTTTCACCCTGGCTCTCAAACAGCCCTTTTCCCCAAGGTCTCCTCCCTCACACCCTCCCACTTATCCTCATGCTCCTCCTCTCCCATCCTTCCACACACTCTTCCTTTTGCCCTTGCCTTCATTCTATGTCTTTGCTCTGTTTCTGCCCTCTCTTTTCTCCACTTCTAGAGCTGTTTGATTCATGGTGGTCTCAAAGTAGAAACTAAGGCCCCTTCCTCTCTTTACCCACTTACTATATGATTTACCAAAGTGCCTTCACTGTGTTCCCCCTCCTTCCTTGACTCAGTAGCTATCCTTGCTGCTCTCTTTAAAATCAGTTCTGCTCCTCTTTCACCCTCATTATCTTCCTCTACCCACTTGAACTCTTTTTTTATATCCCTACAAACTAAGACAGACTATTCTCTCCCTTTTCCCCCATGCAGCCCCTGGCCCATCCCTTCGTGCCTCTCCCATCCCTTTCTTGTGCTCCCCCTCCTCAGCAGACCCTCAGCGCTGCAGCCTTAAAGCAGGATAAATGGGTATGGATATCGTACAATAAAACCTTCAGAATGGAGAGTTTTGTGCAAGTGAACAGCAGCCAAGCCTGAGAGACTGAAAATTGGATAAAGGGATTAAAACAGTAGCACATTAACAGGAGATTTAGAGTGTAATAAACTCATTTCATAATAATATGTGCGTTGGGGCTGGTAATAAATCATCGCGGGATCCCTGCCTTCCGCAGTGCCGGAACGAGGCAGTGACCCGAAAGCAGGGTAGGATTTCAGCGAGATGTGGATTAATTTCACAGGGTTCTTGGCCAGGAATAGAGCGTCTGTGCCATTGCTGTACAGCTGCTGCTGCTACGGCTGCCTTTTTACAAAAAAAACACAAAAGGCAAATGAATGAAACCAAACAAGAGGACCTGCCAACATCTCCTGGAACACATGTTTGTGGAGAGGGGTGGTCAAGTGGCCTTCACCAGCACAACCCCAGAGGCCAAGCATGAGTACTTCTCAGTCACCTCCCTGGACAATGTTTTGCCACCTTTCCATGCACACTTGTGGGGTAAAGATCATAAAACAGCAACAGGAAAGAAGCCAGATAGACAAAAATGCTAGGTTAAGTCACCACCTTAATGGCCCAAATAACTTTGCCTAAGACACTGAAGTAAAAAAAATGTAACAACCACATGCAGTAGATATACTAGCCTGGTGGGTCACCCAAAGCACAACTTAGTTGGGGATGGGGAAAGGCCAAGATCCCAACTCATGTCAACTGCACAATACTCATGAAAAGTTACAAAAGAGATGAAGGCTCAGACTGAGAAAGGGAGGAAAGCAGCATACTGGAACGTTCCCAGAGAAAGAATACAGATGGATCCAAGCCATAATACAATTAGGTGAGGCAAGGACTTTGCAGCAAGAGGTAATAAAGGAATAAAGAAGAAAAAAACGCAGTACAAGTGTCCTGGAATAAAAAACAAAGGGCTTTAGGAGGCCTAGGAGAGATAGAGGCACATTAATCATATCTTAAGGAAGACTGGGGAGCAAACAAAAACTTCCCAAAAGGGAGGTACCAAGAAGCTCAAAACAATCAAGGCACTGCTTCAGGTGACAGAAGAGCTAGGCTCTACTTCTGGGCACTGCAGCCGTGGAGCTTGCTTGAATGATGTACTCACAGAGGAGATCTTGCCTTGCTTTACCATAACCCATAAGAGTGTGGCCCAATGTCTGTGAGAAAAATATATGGCCACACCTTGATGTTGATACAATTAGACAGGAAAACAAGAACCTGTATTGAAGAAAAGACAAGATATGTCAATCTCAAAAGAAATTCTCTAAACATAAACCAAGACTAATCTGGCATAAAGGGGTGGAGGGTAAATTTAGACAAGAGAAATGGGATATCATGAAGGCTAAGGAGGAAGTTAATTGCCAGCAGGATAAAATTCAAATCTCAAAAGGAGACTTAAGGGCTGGAGACCTGTAGATTCATGGATATTTGTCTTTGCTGGTACCTCTAGGGTTAGCACCACGATGCTTATTTAGTCAAGGACAGAGTCACAGCTCTAGACTTCCCTGAAAATATTAACTTTGATGGTGTGTTACCCAAATATAGTGGTAACAAAAAGTCATGAATCAGTCGTTTGCCTGCGTGAGCAGATTGAGGGTATTCAAACCAAACAAGGCATATAACCTGTTCCTCAAATAAAAGCCTAAGCCTTACAAGAAGCCTGCATCTGAGGCGGAAAGCTACATCCATATGCAAGTTTTCTTTGTGTGTGTGGTGGTTGCTGACAACTCCCCTACTATGCACAAATCCCTGAATGAAATCCTGTTTCTTTAATGAAGGGAGTTTTGCAGCATCATGCAGGTGTGTGCAGAAAACAGCAAACACCTATGACTTCTACTGGACCAGATTGGGAGGTAGACTGAAGTGGCATGTCTGGATTTTTAAAGATGTACTTGACATTACATTGAAGGATGGATTAAGGGAAAATGCGAAGGAAGGAGAAAATGAAAACTGCAGTAAAACAGGGAACTGAGACTCAATCAGACAGAAGGGCTGAATGTCTCAGAGCTGCTTGAGATTCATTCAGTCAAGGGATAAAGAATGGTCCCCAGCACTGCTTGGAAAGTCATGCCCCAGATCTGCAAGAAGAAAGCAGAAGAAAGGAATGGACAGAACATCAGGTCCCAGCAGACTGTTGCCTGAATTCAAACTTCTCCCAAGGAAACCAAAATATCAAATTTACAAAATGTTACAAGGTTTGGATAAAACCAAAACATTTCATAGCCATTGCAGTGCAGAGCAACACAGGTAGCCAGTACTAGGCTGAAGGCCCAGCTCTCACCTCACACCAGTGGAGGCCACCAGCCTGGTTTATGGACAAGGGTCCTGCACAAGGTAGACAGTCCATCCTCAGCTCAGGCCAACTACTAGTCACTGATGCAGACTGCAACAGGTCTAACAGAAGTAATCTGTACCTCCATGCCAGCTAAAGTTTCCATTTGGGATGGAGGAGATGTATGAACTTGCTCATCTTCTGAATCACTTTGTTCTAGGACTTGAGTTTGACTCTGCTCTTTGCCTCTAGTGCCCAGAGTACACATCTATTAACCATACTAGGTCACTTTCTCTCCTACTAGTTTAGATCAGGCAGCTTAACTTCCACTCAGGATATTCTTATAATATTGTTGAAGACTTTCCTGTGCTCTCACCAGACATTTTGATTTCAATGAAACTACATTGTGTTTCAAGGAATAAGCTTCACAAAAAGTATTTCCACCAGTCCAGCCCTCCCAGTCACCTTCTTCACACTGTTCTGAAGGGCTCAGGGGAAATATTTATTACACACCCCATTCCAGTTACAAACTGCTGTTGTGCACAGCACTGAGCTCAGAGGTCCAGCCAACACCACAGACAGTATATGGCCCTAAGACCTACACCTGGACTCTCTTGTTACCTTTACTTATTCCACACCAAGCAGCTCCACTATAAGGCAGGGACCGGCTTCTTACATTTCAGCATTAGATGTTGACAAAAACCAGAACACCACTCAAAAGTAAAATGTGCAGTAAGCAGAGGGCTGGGGATTTTTTCCTCCACAGAAGAAGAACAGATTTGAAAACGCATTTTGTAAAAACACATTTCAGAGATCCGTTCCAGACTGTAAAGGCCATTTTTGGCCAATAAACACAGGAACCAGTAGATCCATGTTTTGAAAATGCATTGGTTAAAAACTGAGTTTTAGCAAGTCCCTTAAGATAAAAAAAGCAACACATTTAAAGAAAAGTCTTCAGAAACCAGAAATTTTACTCAAATTATATTTGGTTTTTTATAAATAGTAGAAAATGTGGTCAAAAATCCAAGCAGGTCAGCTTGGCTGTCAGACCATATTGGTGGGGAAAAGGGAAAGCAGGAAGGAAAAGCTTACTTTGCTATTTCTTTTCTTTTGGTATTAGAGGAATGATCCCAGCTCAGCAATGCTGCACAGTAGAAAGATGTGAGTCCCAAGACCCCACCCAAGGTGGTCAAACAAGGTACACAAAACTACCAGTGGTACATCACCATTACAAATGCCCACTGAGAGGTCATAATCCCTGAGAGAAGAGCTCAGGGGCCAGAGTCTTTCACACATAACTCCATAAACAGTGTGTGGCCCTAATGGCAATTTCAGCCAGGGTGGAGGGTGTCACAGTGGTAAGCAGTAGCAGCACTCCTGTTCATCTAAGCTGGCTTTCACTGATTACATAGCTCTTGCCACATCACTGAATTGTAAATTCAGTCAGTAAATCACGCTGGCTTCATAGTTGCAAAATAGTACTCAAGAAGCATTAATAAAGCGGGAGAAATTGGATTTGCATTGAAGTCAACCTGTCACTTCAGTTGTCAGTCACTGCCAATCAAGGGCTGTAAGCCCCATCCAGACAGACTTCCTCAGTAGCAAACTGCCCATGGGAAGTTGGGAAGCCAAGGAGAAGTGAATACACTCAGCATAGAACCTTCATAGTCCCCCATCCCAGACACACCACAAGAATCAATAAGACTAAGTCCTGTGTAATAAGAGCTGGTAGACAGTGAACCACAACAGTAAGCTACTCTGAATAATGAACTAGAGAGCCAAGGGGCTATAAAGTGCCTTGATTTCTCTTCTGCTGGATTCAAGGGAGGTATTTCCTCCTCCACCTCTACGAGGTGATATTTAAGAATAAGGAAAAAACTCCAAAACACCTCCCCCCCATCATCAATTTGACAGATCATTTCAGCTGGAAAATACAGGTAGTTCTGAAATACCCCTGAAAATGCTTAAGGACCCAAGTTCAATGTCCTCCAAACATTACTTGCTGGCTACGAGTCAAAACTTACTTTCTTTGTCTAAAAAGGGACCAAAATTTTTAAAGGGGCTGAACAAGGCTAAAACAAAAGAAGTCTTTTTTGGTTAAATATAAAGGCTTGGATTGCCCCAAAATGACATTTCCATGAGAAAGGAAAGGAACAAGAGACAAAGGAAGAAATTTTTTTCTTTGTTAAGGTTTGTGGTTGGGGTTTTTTCCATTTAATGAAAAACATCAAAAACCAGGAAAAAGTAAAGCAAAGCATAAGGGATTTTTTACATAAAAGGTTCTGGCTGTTTCACAACATATTCCTTCTTTACTAAGATGAAAAATTAAATTAAAGCTGATTCATTTCCCCACAACTGGGCCATAGGTAACAATGACTTGCAACAGCTTCAGGGCTGCCCCACAGGAAAGGGCCACCTTCCCAGGACACACCGCAGCTGAGCTAAGGCATGCCATTGATTTTTCTTTTTCTTTTTTGCTACAAAGTGTCATAGCAATGCACTTGTAGGATATTGTGCTGGCCAGAAATCACCTTTTAAATAGTTCAGTCATATGACATGGTACATTGTCAACACTAAATCTGGTCTGGGAGGCAATAATCCATTCCAATGCTGATCGTTGAAGACATCTGAATCAATTAAATGCCCACTGTTAATCATGCTACCTGGCCTACAGACAAACTGGAGAGGATCCCATTAAGCTGATTTTTGGACAGGAGACCTGCAAAGACCATTCAGCGTTAATAGAAATAGCATGACTGTATTCAAGCACTGACTCTATTGACAGCAGACTGACTCTGGGCAGTTGTAGTGAGCACTACTCAGGCAAGCCCTAACCTCAAATCTTTGATTTTTGCAGTCATAACACTTGCCACCTGTTGGAAAGAAAGGCCACATTTACCAGCGTAGCATCACCAAGTTCCCACAGGGACAGTTCCTTCCTGTTTAAATTCCAACTAAACAGCAGAAGTGTCTTCTTCAATTCCTGGGCAAAGGAGTTATTTAACATTTCCTTGGATGTAAATGAATGCAGACACAAACAAGTTGCCTCATTTTGGCAGAATAATCAATGGCACAAAATAGGGGATCAGGGACAGTGAGGTGGAAATTCTGCAGAAAAAGCTCAAGCTGAACAGGAGTTATTAGTGCAAGGTTGTTCTGGAAAAAAATACAAACTCATGGGCAGTTTAAAGAGGAGCACAGATGATGAGGCATGTCAGACCTCTCTGCACTGGTGAGGTTTCAGCTGGAATATAGGCCCCAGTATGCAAGAGAGATGTTGGCAAATAAGACCTATTTGTGAAGAGAAGTAAGACTGGTCCAAGATCTGGAAAGCATGACCTGAAAAGCTGGAAAGAACTGGAGGTGTTCAGACTAGAGATGAGAAGGCTTAGGAGAAACATCTTCCTAGCAGGTAAAAAACTGGACAAAAAGGAAAGCAATAAGCTCTTCCCCCTGTCAACATGGAGAAAAGTACAAAGAAACTGCAGCAAGATTCAGATCAGGTATGAGGCCAAAGTTTCTAGTGCTGTGAACTAGTGCTAGAGGCTAGTGAAGCACTGGAACACACTGGTGTAGGGCAGCCATGATGTCTTCATCACTGAAAGCTTTTAAGAATAGAAAATTAGCTAGAAATGTAGAAAATACCCATCCAAGGTAGAAATGGGTCTTGCCCTGTGGTAGGGAGACAGATCAGATGATCTCGTGGTGCTAATTCCTGGCTTCATTTTTCTGATAATCATATTCAAAATAAAGAAACTAAATCAGAGTGAAGCTGACTGATATGTTCAAGATCACATATGAGACCAGTAACAAGACAGCATTAAGACCACCAGAAACTGATACATGCACATTAGTGATATTTGCTTCAATAATATAGCTGTAAAAAAAAACTAATTGAGAAGCTAAGGAGAAGAACAGTAATTTACTGTGATTTCCTTTCCTTAGTGTCCTAAAATAGTTCCAGAATGGCCTAATCAAAAGCCTGTAATATGCATGTCTGTATTTGTATAAGTAGAAACATTTCTGTTTATTAAAAATTAAATATTTTTTCTTCTTGAGGTTTTGTGGTTTTTCAATGTTAAGCATTAAAATTATCAGTCTCTATGAAGCAGTACATTCCATAAAGGAATACAGGCATTTTATTACAAAATAAAAGAAAGTACAATATTTAGACTTCTTCCAAACTTTTTTCCTGAGAAAATGCAACCAAATGTGAATGTTTTTCAGGTCATTCCATGCCTACTTTTTCTTCAGAAAGAAAAAAACAAAGTTTTAAGCTAATTATTTCTCTGCTTTAGCATTTCTAAGTCCAGATTTCAGAATCACTCTGAGCATATCGGTGCTGGAAGGCCACAGCAAGAATTTTGGGATCCCCAGATGTGTGGAGAGGCACAGGGTTAATGGTCTTGGGGACTTTGTGATCAAGAAGCACTACATAACAACAGTGTCTTTATATAGTATAGTGCACTTTGTATACTGCTTAGCAAATCCCAAGTTGAACTATGTGCCCACTTTCTGACGCTCCACTTCCAGAGTAACACAGACACGATCCATCACAGATGAACTCTCTTACACCTTCCTAATATGTTAAAAAATTAGTTCCTTCTCCCAGCTGAATTTGCAGAATTTGCTTCTCCTGCTTTTATAGGGCCAAAATATTTGAGAGTAGAATTTAATGGGATCCATTGGTATTCACTGATGCTGCCCCTGGCCCTGCATGTTCCTGTTACATTGATCTCATTTTTTTACTGCATGTAGCTGGTACAATGTACACAAATCTGCATTGCTATTTCCCAGGACTGTGTAACTAAGTGAGGAAAATATTTGTTTCAGAACATGCACAGAGTCCACACAGGTTCTTCCACTGAAGTATGAGCAATGTCTACAGCGAGTTGCCAGTGGAAGAAAGAGGAATGATGTAAACAGAGCAATTAAGTCCAGAACCTCTTTTTGAAGGGTGAAATGCACACGTGTTCATTCAAACAAAACCCATACACTTCACTACAAACAAGACTTATGCAGGTCAAACTGGGCTTCTGTATAGACCAGTTGGCCCCTCTGGGCCATGTCACACCTCAGTTGATATCTTCGCATTATCCTCACAAAGCCCTGTTAAGCTGCCCTGCCCCTCACTCCCAGATAAGGATCTGGAGCTTTCCATCCAGTGACGGAACTCCATGTTTTTAATACTGCTTGGATGCTACCACCACCAAATAAGAGTCTGTTCATCACATGGTCTGCCTTGTCCTTTGGTCAAACCAGCAATAGAGCAGCTGGTTATTCTCATTTCTCTCAAAGGTTCTCTGTGCACAGATCTTGCTGTGAATTAGGGAACATACTCTGTCTGAACTTCATGGTTTTTTTATCACCTGAGTATTAGTCATTTTCAATATGTTTCTGTTGAATTAATGGAAAAATATGGGAGCCCTCCGGTGGTAAAAATAATACCTCTAATTTCCCATAGATGATAACCAGAGACTGTAACCTAGCAGATAAAGTGTCTACTTCAGTTTTCAAAGGTACAGCTGTGAGTTCGGAACAGTACTTTCAGTACCTTTTCTGTTCACTGTACATCACTTATGATGCTTTAACTTAATATCCATTTATTTAGCAGGACCATAATACTAACAACAATAGCTACCATCACCGATGGGTCAAATTCAGACATGAAGTAAGGTTTGCAAATGCTGTAGAAAGAAGGGCGCATGAAAGGATGAAAACTTATAGCTTGTTTTGGAGAACAAAAAAAAATCAACCATGGTGTAAACGTGCTGATTTTCACTAGAGGTGAAACATACCTGACTACATTCATCTGAAACAATGAAAGACTCAGCTTCAGAGAACTTTAGTCCTCATAGGTACAGTTTTAAAAGCTTCCCAACACTGAAATTCTATCAGCTATGAGGACAGGAAGGTAAAGAAACACCTCATTAGATTCACTCAGATCTACTCCTTGATACTACCTGCTGTCTCCTCCAATGAGTTTCACCTGTAAAACCACACACTTCCCAAGAAACTAGTAAGCCTGAAAAAGGGGGAAAAAAGAAGGAAGAAGGATCAGTCCAAGTTTTTCCCTGACAAAATGAAAAAATAAAGTGTTTCAGAGCAACAAAAATGTATAGTTTTACTCCAAGCTAGTCCTTGTAATTTGGTATTAGATTTTCTTTCTGTAATTCTTTAAAGTTGCACTTAGAATAAAGTCCAAAGTAACTGATGTAACTGGAAAAATGAAAGCTTATTTTGCTCCCAAATGTTAGAAGAAAACATTTAAAATTTTCCTGCATCACTGTTTTTGGTCAAAAGCACAGCTTTCAGCCAAAACACAATTCACCTGAGATGATGACAGTCACAGGGCCAGCAGTGTGAGGCAAAAGACATCATACATTGAGTGACAAAACCTGCAGTGGGAATTACTCCTTTAGTTTGCTACATGTGTGAAACTGTGTGTGAAGCACTCACATAGTTGTCTCAAAACCCTTCCTCTGGTGTTCATAATTGCAACTGAAGGACTCACAGAGACCCACATGATGCCAACAAATGCCATATTGTCATCTGGGAGACTAGCTGTATTTCATCAACAAAAACAAAACAGAGATAGATGCATTGATAGTGGGAAATTCTCCAGAAGTGGCGAACTCATCCTTCAAAGAGCTACAGTAAAGGGTGCTCCTCAAGGAGACACCCTATCACTTTGCCAGTAAGTAGAAGCTTATAGTGGTGACATCACAGTCCTGCGGACCTGCAGTGCTGGAGTAGAGGCTTTCCTGTTGGATGGTCATTCCTGGCAGATGTCAGTTCATAACACCACAGACCATAGTACATAACACAGCCTATGGGCAGGTAACCATCCATCACATTTATATGCCTCCTTATTTCTGATCACAAGGACCAAGCCCCCTGAGTCAGGGTTCAGCCTCACATTGTGCAGCAGACCTTCCTCACTGGTTTCACTTAGCTATAAGCTACTGTTACAACTACAAGCTACAGCTGTAGCTCACAAGTCCTTTAGCACTTTTTCTTGACCTTGTGCACTGGTCACAAAAGGTAGTTTGGGTGAAAACCAAGAGTAATGCATGCTCTGGAAAAGCCAATACGCACATCAGATGGGCAACAATAAGAGGTTCATCTAAAGCACACAAGGGTTAAAGTATTTCCTTACCAAGTATAGCAACTTACAGTTCAGAAAGCATGCTTCCCTCAGGCCTGCACAGAGCATGGCTCTGACAGACAGACCTGCCCCCTCGGACATGCAAGGATCTCTCATCAGGAAAGCAGAAGGCAAGATCCACAGTGCAGATCTGAGAGCAGAAAACGTCAGTGGCCCTGTGCGGCAGCTGCTCTTCCTGCTAGTAAATAGGCTCAGCTCACCCTGACTATCTTCAGAGACAGTTGCCTGATGCAAACACCGTAATGTTTTGCTCCGGTACTGTTCACAGTGCTGGAAAAGGAGTTTCCCAGTTCCCCTCCAGTCTTTTCTATCTGTGCATCGAACACAGAACAAAGCAGAGTAGAAGATGCTGAGAGAATTTTTGGTATGCACACCCCACTTTCTGAATTTTCTTTCAAATGTTTCCTTTGTTGAGTTTTTTCCCTTTTCTCACTGATGCTCTGGCTAATGGCATTGCATAGAGGAATGAGAGCGCTCATGTTGTCCCACAGACATGTTGGGTGGGGAGGTCAGGCTTTGACGGAAAGCCCAAACATCACCCATTAGTTGTCTGAGAAAAAAATTGCCTTCTTTAGATTTCAGATTTAACATGTCTTTGAGATGAACACGAACAGCTCAGAGCTATATTATACATTAGTAGTCTTCATTCTACTTTTACGCTATTCTGGATTTATAAGACTGGAAAATGTTAATTTAACCATCAATAGGGGAGAGCTCTCCAAGTGTTGAAGACTTGTAGAGATGGCCTAGAGTTCATAACCAACTTTACACCATTATCTCTCATAATCAAGATCCTCAGATCCAGTCCCATATTTGGAAAGTCATTCTTAATAGTTCTGCTTTTAAGCTGTTTAGATAAATACTATATATCCTGCTGCTTAAGAGTAGTCAGAACTTCAGAGTTTTGTGTTGCATCTACCCTACAGCATCACCTGCTAACACTGGGTGAACACAGAAGAGAATGCATGTAGACAGGGAAGACCATTGACATGGACTGCACATAGACATGGATTCCCTCTGCTGCTGCTAACAGTGCTTGGAGAAGATATGATCAGCTATAACAACAAAGCCAAGCGTAAGTAGGACTTCTCATGAGCAAAATGAGCTGTCTTCCCTTCAGAAGTTCAGACCTCTCCAAACCCTTATTTACTAGACTCCAAGCAAGAAATTCAGAAAAAAGCAAGCAAGCATTTCTGAGCCACCTCTTGGCACTGCAGATGGGAAGACTAACTACAGGTTTTCCTTTCCCCCCATATTTCTTTCTATGACTATCAGGTCAAAGGGAAAATGACCTAAATTGGTATGCCTCTGCTTCTCTCATTCTACAACCATGTCCATCATTGGTCTTCTCTCTTCTACCTCCATTATGTCCACATGATGGTCTTTACCCATTTGGGACATCTCCATGGCCAGCTATGTAGATTGGAGAGTATTTGTCAGTAATGGGAGTAATCTCCAGCTTCCAGAGCTTGTCCCAAACTTCATCTTTAAAGCCCCACAGGAACAGCAGAAGACCACTGGAAAGCAGCTGTTTCACAAAGCCTATGCTCTATTGTTCCCTAAAGGCTTATAGCAAATGTACTCTTCTGCACCCCTAAAACACCCTAGAAGATTATCATCCATGTTTGTAATGACCCAGTATTCCAGCTAGGGATTTATTTTGTTCTCCCACCTCCTCCTTTTTTTTTTTTTAACATAAAACAGCATCACAGCATAGCAGCCACCACTGCCACAGCAGTTCTGTGCAAGTCACATCAATTCCATTCCCAGGGGTGCAAACCAATTTCTCTTGTTTTTCCGCCCGTCTCTCTGGCTGAACCTCCAGCAGCCTTCAATCCCATTAATCCAAGCACTGCTGGCGATGACGAAGACTGATTTCACCAGCAAACGATCAATTTGTATCTCCCCCCCCCTTTTTTCTTTTTTTCCCTTTTTTTTTTTGTGTGTGATGTACAAAATATCATGAAAAAGGCGTTAGTGGTGATAGTTCCACAACAGTGAAATAATAGAGTAATAAGGCAATCCACTTTTGACCTTGCAGGACAGCTAATTCATCTACCCATCTATCTTAATTATTCCCTGGGTTACAAAAGAGAAACTGTACAATTCATTCATTCCACGGTGACAATTCCATTTTCCACCCCCAGTAAAGTACCATCCTTTCTCTGCAGTGATCCTGCCATAGACCACATCCCTTCTCAGCCTACTCACACTAGCCCACATGCAAACAGTCATTAAAGGCCTGATCCAAGGCCTGTTGGAGTTGATCAAGTCAAACTCTTGTTGGCCCAAACACACTCTTGTCTGTGCCCTTCCAGACCTTCATTTCTAAGCAAACAAGAAAGCTATATCAAAAGCAGCAGTGGGATCTCTGACAGAGTAGACAGGTGTTCAGACAAGATAACTTTGCCCTGGAAGTCTGATCTTTTCAGATCTTCTCTCATATCGATGGAAAGCAGATATCTTACAGAAAGGTATGTATTGCCTCAGAAAAGTCTATGAAATCTGTCTGCACTGAATGAGAACAAGACAGGATCTCTGGAGAGCACATTGTGAGAGGGTTACAGAGAAGACATAGGACAGACAGTGGAGAAGAGCATTTTCTGAGGGCAGTGTGCTAAGTTTTGCTATGTATCATTTGCTGAATGTGTCCTGGAAATTAATATCTGCAATATTTCTTACATCCATATAATCTGATCTTTCTGCTGCTTCACTTCGGAGGTTGAATTCCACAACCTACCCACTTTTAGACATGGCATCTACAAGTTTTCTGTTTGCACATGGCTCTCCAACCTGCAGGGAGAGGCTAGTGTGATTGAATGTCTCTTACAATTCTCTGAAAGAACCAAGGTTAGTCTTTACCTTAGATAGGTAAAAGGGTCTGTGTCATTTGCAATGTCAAAATTTTACAACACCCCTTACAGCCTAACAGTTGCTAGGAAGAAAGTGGAGAAGTGGCCACAAAAGAAGGTAAGGAGAAAGTGCTTCAAGGGGATTAGTGGTAACTGAGATAAATCCCACTGACTCTTGGTTGTTCCTCCTGTGAGTTAAAATGAAACAAAAGCAGTAGAGATCCCCACAAGCAACAGCTGCCTCTGATTAGGTCTTCTACTGGGAGGAATTTTGGCTGCAGATATATCCTTGAAGATTTGCACTTTCCTAGCAACCCACTTCTCTGCAGATGTTTTTAAGGTCATCTTTGGGCTTCACATCTCACTCTCTTCCTCTACTTAGCATCTCTAAATCTCTTTTGGACTCTGAGCAAACCAGACTCTTTTCCCCTCCTCACCCTCATCTGTCTCCCATCACTATACTCTCTTCATGCTGCTCAAGCCTGTTTCTCTACTTCTATTTCCAATACCCAATTTCCCTTATCTAAAATAAATACTCCTCTCTTCCTTAAAGCCACTAAACCCAGCAGTTCCTTTCTTCTGTCTTTAACAGGTCTTCTTAGCTTGATTTCCTTTTCTACCTGGTTTCTTCACCTCTGTCATATTTGTCTCCAATCTGCACTGCCCTACTATAACAAATTCATTCCCTTTTTCACACCCTCATCTTCTCACCTCCTGGACTCCTCTGTCTCACACGGTCCATCTACGCTTTTGATTCACACTAGGAAGGCAACTTAACTTTCCACCAACTTCACTCTGCTGATATATCCTCTACTCCCTTACACCTTTTCCCACTCTTACCTTCATTTCCCCCTTATTGTTCTTTTATACTTACTATGGCCCCTGCTCCATTATCTCACCAACCTACTCTGCTTCCTTCTCCCCATAATCCTTTATATGAGTAGACATCCTTTTTCCCCTCTTTGTCATGTCTGAGACTGTAATCTCTTAAGAGAAGTGAGCATATCTTCTTATGTGAAGTTTGTTCAGTGCTCTGTCAATGTACAGTGCTTTGAATTATTATTATTAATACATTACTAACACAAAGATAACATCTTGAGTTCAGGTATCCCTGAGATAGAGATTTCTACAAGCAGCAAAGTACATCAAGGAAGCATTAGAGCTGCTCGCCCATTTGTTACAGTTCTCCCCAAAGTCTGCCTAGCAGTTCCTGTCAGGAACAAGATCCTGGCCTAGAGTGTAAACAGGGAAGAAAGACAATACCCTACATCTCAAAGAGCAGAACTGGAGCCTAAAGTCAGGGATCACAGGGAGGGCAAGAAAACACACCCCTCTAACAACAAATACCCAGAACACTGCATAGATATCTTCAGATCCCTTAGCACAGAGTTGCCTGTTGACACCTGCTCCTCTGAAGTCCCAAAGTCAGTTGATAAGAGTTTGGCATAGAAACATTGGCAGAATTTAGGCCATTTGAGCATAACTCAGGATGTCACTGAGCAGTAAAAATATCAAAGAAACAACTTCAAGGCAGAGCCTGGACCAGTGGCACTCCTTCACTGCCATGTGTATGCCATTGTGCTCAGGGCTTTGAAGTGCATTTCAACAGAGCCTGTATAGTATGTCCAGGCACTTGAGAAGCAGCAAGTGGACACAAACACAAGGCCTACAGTGAATAATGTTATAGCAGGACCCAGAGATCATGTATGACTGGAAGCACCAGGAACAAAGCAGAGCAATCTAATGCACAGGCATAGCTGACACAGGTTGCTGGAAGCTCTTACACTGTAAACAAAAAACCTACCCCGGCCTGTACCGTAACTATACCAATTCCCAGTAGAGAAGCTGTACAGTGTCACAGTGCAGAGTGACACATAACCGGTTTTCCAGTTATGATATTGACTACCAGTTGAGGAAGACACATTTCAGTCCCTGACTGACACAGGTTCCCTGGTTGGCCTTGGTCAATTTATATGACGTGCTCTGGAGTCCATCTTCACACAAAGGAGAACCACAATCTTTCATCTGCTTCTTGGCATTATTTAGACAGGATGACAAACATACTTTGTGGCATGTCTAGTCTCCAACATCCACATAAAGTTCACATTCTTCTTCCGGAAGCCAGTGTTCAGTTCCTTGAGTTTTATCAGGTGTCTCCCTGACCCCAAGACCTTGGAGTTTTCCCTAAGCTACAGTTTGAGTTTTGCTATTCCCCAGAAAGTCCTCTTCCTCTCAGTTCCCTCTTTTTGTGGTATTTTCAGTAATCCTGTTCCTTCCCCTTTTCCTCAGAGACTGATGACCATTCAACCAAACTCCTCTTACCTTCAGCTGTCTTTAAATGCTATGGCTGTGAACTGTAAGGCACTCGGAGTTGGCCAATTCCTCTCGGTTAGTATGGTTACATGATGACAAAGGGGCTGGCCCATAAGCCCTGGCAAAATGTGATTCTTTTTTAACAACCCAGAAGTTTCACTGGAGAAGTTTCATTCTCCCCTTAAGAACTAACCTTTCTGCACCTCCTGCTGTGCTGGTGCTTGTGGTATGCATGAACATTTCCCACCTCAGGCATAGTTACTAGTCTCTTTCCTGGCACTAGGTATGGAGTATAGCTAGACAGCTGAATGCTTTGATCTTCTTGATGGCTGGTGCATGTACAAAGCTTTTGGAATCACGTACTTCCTTGGTCCTCAGGAGAGCAAAGTTTCTTGCTCAGCTGAAAATTAACTTCTGGTGTTGCACTTACATACTTCCTCTTAAATGGTCAGCAAAGCAGCTCTGAAAGCAAAGTACTACACTTCAGGGATCCCAACCAACCTTTCCCAGGCACTCCTCAAGACAAAAGAAGGGGAGAAAAGCAAGGTGAAGGCAAGAATAAGAAGAATCATGGTCCTGTCCAAAGAAGACATTCAGAGGATAGAAAAAGGAAGAGGGAATGGGAAGGGAGTGAAGGAGAGAAAAGGAATGGATGGAGAGAGGGAGCAGCAATAATAAGGTCATTTGTTACAGGAGCTACTCCTAGTCTGTGTGTATGTAACACAATTTGAGCTAATTGTATTGCCCTCACTTTGGGGACGCTGCTGTCTGTCTCTGAAGCTTTTTCTAATTTCCCCCCTTAATGTACGATTTCAGAATCTTTCATTCTAATGATTTTAATGCAATCAGCAAAACTATGCATGTAATTGTCTTTGGCACAGCACTCGCTGGAGTGGCACTCAGGGACAGCTCCCTGAACCCAGGACTCCGGCAGGAGAATGCAAAACAGGCCTGTTTTCAATCACCGCAGCAGAAGGCAGCCGGCAACGTCTGCGAAAGGCTGCCGAAAAAAAACATTTGTCGGAAGACAATGACAAAAAAGGGGGTCTCAGCTCGGTGCTATTCAGAGACAATTTGTAAGCACGGCTGTTGAAGTCGATCCAAAGGCTCCGGAACAGCTGGAGCTTTGCAGTGATTGATAAGTGCGCCCAGGAGAACTTCATTTCTGCCTGAATGAAGACAAAAGCCCCACGATGCTGGGCGGATGGGTAATGTCACTATCATTAAGTAGTGAGAGTGGATATGCCAGACCTTCAGATGGGGACACAGTCAGGGCTATGAGGAGAGGTCAGGGCACCCTCCCTTCCTTCCCATCACCGCCAGCTCTTTCCCCTCCCTAACTCCCCCCTCCCTGCACACACACTCTCAGCACAAACACCTCCTTTGCTAATCGTAATGCCCATATAATAAAAGTTCCCCTAGCTTATAAGAACCATGCCATAGATCTCTCCCTCTCCACTTCACAACTGCTGTGTACACACTCCTTCCACACCTACTAGAGCTAGTTTTGGCAGTCAATGCTCCAGGCCATCCAGATGCACCTTGCCCATGGACAATGCTGCTGTTTCTCATGGTCCCACACCCTGAAGACACCACACTTAAGAGCTATCTTCAGTACCCACACTTAGGTGGCTACCACCGAAAGCTAATTGTCTCCCTTCTCTCTGTATCGCCCATCAAGACCTTATGAAACCTGAAGCTTGCATTTCTGAAGTCAAGTCCAGTTGAAATTTTTGGGCAAGCACATGAAAACAGTTAGAGCATCACCACAGGAGAAGCAAGCACGTGAGATAAAAAGTGGAATTGAACTGGTGTCTATGTGCTTTGCACAGAATCCCAACTGTCTTAAGACTTATCTGGTTTGGGATGTATGCTGACATGGTCTCTTTTTCCCTGCAGAGTTACCAGATCTCACATACAATAGTCAGCATCAAGAGTATTGGAAATGAGTAGATGATAATCTCAGCTTTTGCTTTATACTTTTCTCATGGTGAAGAAAAAGCTGGAAAATACAACCCAAGTTGTTCTGACATAAGAAGCAAAATTAAAGGACCTTTTACTCATTGAATTACCCTTGGTGCTGCTCACATCTAGTCAAATTCAAGAGCTGTCTACTCAGTTTTTACATATTCAGTAATGAGGACATTGGACACCTCTGAAACTCTGTAGCACAGTTGGGAATCAGCAGTGCACCACAGAAGTTGTTAGACAACAGACCACAGCAAGGGTGATATCCATGCAGGAAGGGGAACAAAGTGCCTGAAATTGCTCTGAGCCTGTCTCAAAAACCTTCAGAGGATTTAACAACCTATCTCAAACACTTTCTCTTTCCATTCTAAGTACTGAACCCAACTCTTTACTCCTGCTATCAATGGCCAGCCCAGGCAATGCCAGAGACAAGACAAAAACCCCAAACAAAAACCCCACAGAATCTTTCCTCTAGCAAGAAACATTAGTCTCTCACCTTCTGGGGTGCTTTAAGGAATGTGAAGGCAAAAGAAACAGCACTTGAGAAAAAAGGTTCTTACTGACAGACCACCCATCAATTCCTGCTGACATTTTAGGCCACTCCCCTCACATGTAACGCAGTTAACTTCTGTTCAGATGACACAACCTAAGAGCACAGAGCTACAGTTCTCTGGTAGTCCAGGATACTCTCACCCAAAGGAGAAGAATCTGAAGAAATATGAGAAGCTTCAGAGTCAGGAGGCCTGGGACCATTTCTAAACTCTGCTGCTGACCTGGACCCTATCACACCCACTCTGCTGTATCTCTTTTCCCCCCCGCCCAGTTTTCTGCCCAAGAGCTCTACGGTGCAGGAACCAGGCTGCTGTTCAGCTCTACTCACCTACAACAACAAAACCCCACCCTTAGCTGGGGCTATAAACTGTCCCAGCAATAAAGTTTCCAAAAGTCCCTACCTACCAGCACCCAGGATATTCCTGCCATATTGCCACCATGTCAGAAGCCATGAAGCAAAGTTATTCAGAGAAAGCAGAAACTCCTGCTATCAAAGGATCACTCTTTCCCTGTGTGCTGCAGATCAGGTCCATCTGAATCTTTTAGGAGCTCCACCACCACTCCCTTGATTCCCAGATCACAGATAAGCTGCCCTGAAGGAGCAAGCTGAGACACCCTAGAGATGTCCTTCTTTTCAGTAGGTGATCTCCAGTTGCTCTGCTCTAGCAACGAACTAGCCCAGGAGGCATAAACTCACATTTCTCCTACTCATTCCGTGTCAGTAACCCTGTCTCACCTTGGATTGTTAGTTTACTGAGTAACGAAAAGCTTTGTGTCCTGTGTTTGTACAAAACCTACCATGCTCCCAGGTCTCTCAACCATAACAGGAAGCAGCAGCAGCAGTCACTATGCAGCTCCAGCACACACAGAAAACTTCCTAACATCCCTCTGTGCCTTCTGCTGGTGGTGAAAGCAAGGTCAGCTGACATTCCCTTCAGTCTCCCTCCACTTTCCAAACTTCAGGAACCTTCTGCTGAAGCAACTTTTCTTTTTTTTACTGATTTTACACCCAGCCAGCATCTTGCGCTCTCTGCCGGGTGATGGAAGAGCACAGGCCAGCAATCAGCAAGAAAGTCAGTTCCCATCAGCCTGCAGAGGAGCACCAGCCCGTCCGCTATTTGTACATGTCCTCTGGAATGTTCACATTCAGCACTGTCCTTGCCAAAGCCACCAACAAACTCTGCACGTTGGTCCCTAATCCCACTGTCCCCAGAGTTGGCACTGGCTGATTATTCTGCCTTCCTGCTTGGACAGCTAAATAGTTACACGGAGCACTGCAGTGTTGGGGGAATCTCAGGTTTTCAGAGCTTTGGGGGGCCCCTCGTGGACATCATTCCTGAGCTGGTAGCCCTACTGTCTGGAGAGGAATAGCTCTGGTAACCTCTCTGGAGAGGGGTCACAGCAGAACCCTTCTGGAAACAGAGGCACTCAAACAGCCTAGTTGTCCCTGTCAATCAAGAAAGGAACAGGATCCCAAAGTCCCAGTGGCTCCCCTCTTCCACAGAGCAATGCTACCACAGCCTCTATACCTCCACTCTGCAGATAGCCGTGATGATACAGGAATCTACTTCTGACGGCAGAAAGATTTTTCAGGGCCTGCACATTCAGCAGTGATGTTACCAGTAATATGTCAGAGCAAAGCTTTAGCAGTGAGCAGAAGCAAGATACCCAGCTTTAATGAGTTAATCTGGACCTGGAGAGACTTTATTCCAACTAAATGAAGGTGCCCCAAGCCTCCACTCAAGCTCAGTCAGGCCTAAGCCTCCAGCAATGTGACTATCAACTGCAGTAACACATGCTTTTAGACCTATATAGATACAGCTTCAATTCCCACTGGGGAAATGCATGGCAGAATCAAAGGTAGTCCCATGATCCCCGAGCTCTCTTCTGACCTGGACTAATAGTACTTAATGCAGCAAAGGTACTTATCACTGCCAAGTTTTGATCCCTTCATGGTCCTCACTGCCCCAAGTCATGATGGTAGGGCCAAGCAAGACCTAAAACCTCTTTCAACATGCCTTTGTCCCCACTATGATCTATGCAGTAATAAATAGTGATCAATCTTGACAGAGAGCATCCAAGTGTCTGGCATGCTGTGGAGGGTGAGGGCAAGGCAGTCTCTGCTAGAAGAGATGATCCCTGGCCTGCCTCTCTTGATGACCCCAGAGAATTCACACTGCCCCACTCCCTCCTCTTGAAAGGTGATAACAAAGGTGTGAGTTTCGAAGCCTGACTGGCTCATGGAGTTAAAACCCAGTGAACCCAATCAGATCAGTGATAAAGCCAGAGCTCTGCTGAATTGGTCATTCTCTTGCTCTCTCCTTCTCTTGCCTGACCCCTCTTTTGCATGGTTCATAGAATCGGCAAAACTCCCTGACACAGAAACTGGAAGACACTCGATCTGTCGGTAACAATTTCCAGTGGCTTTGACAGGAACAGGCAGAGCATGGGAAGAATAAAAAAAGGGAATCAGAAAAGGAAAAAAAAAAAAAAGGAAATAATTCCTCCTGCCTCTTATTCTACTTTTCACTTTTCCTTTGGCTTCTCTTTCCTAGTACTGTGCGAGCGTTTCCTTTCCTTTGTCTGCTTCTGGACAGATGAAGACAGTCTATGGGCTGCAGGCGGTATCCCAACTCAAGCCATGAAACAAACTAATTCATCACAAAGACTGACAGCACACAGAAGGGTAGATGAGCATCTCTTACTTTAAAGTCCCCACTGTTCTTGCAGCATGCTGGTTCCCTGTCCAGGCCTAAGGTTGCCCACACTGGCAGGGAGGTTTTGAACATGTAGGAAGGTTAGCGGAGAAGATGGGGCTGATGATTATGCATATCCACGTGCTTTTTTTTAGGTCATCTTAGCTGAAAGGGCAGAAACTTTCACTTTATTCTGCAGAGTAAGGTGTGACCAGGGACCATCAGGGTAGTTTTACCCATTAGATGCCTGGCCCAATCTTTGATCTTGTCTGCTCTCATCTCTGTGGCTTCAAGCCTGATGCACAGTAGGCTTCACAGAGGATTGGAGGATGGCCTATGAGCAGTCAGAGCATAAGGATGGGGATTTCTACAGCCCCTTCTGGGCTATACATATGACCCACAGACTGAAACCATTACTATAGAAGACTAGACTCTGAAACCCAGACAGTTCCATCCCATTTCTGAGTTATGATGTCCTTCCCAAGCAAAAGTCATCCTGACCAAATGCCTTGGAAAATGCAAGTACACAGTAGGATACCTACCTTTTCAGGCAACCCAGATTTCAGTCTATGTCCACTCTAGCCAAAAATTAGATCAGTGAGAATTTTGGGTAGTGGAATCTGTGTTGCATCTTCAGAGTCGCATTTTCTTCATCTCCCTCTCCAACTGAGGGAAATGTTTTTCAGAACAAGTGATCTTTTGAAGGAGGTACATGAGATGATAAGAAGTAGTCATGGCTCTGATAAGCCAATGGCAAAGAAACAACAGTATTGATTACACAGAGCCTAACTTTCATCACAATAAAAACAGACTACCATATTTTCACAAAACCTGCACCTTCAGATAACACACACCCTTAAAAGGGTCCATGCTTGAAAATAAGACCTTACATAACACAAGTCACCTGTACAGAGGGAGAATGGGAGAGCACTGGAGGAGAAATAGAAAGGCTGACAACAGCAAAAATGCACAGTATGTACTTGGCCACTAAATCACATCAAGTCAGGTTTTTATGTTTAGCCCAAGCACCACACATGTGAGATTCCAGTGGGAGATGACGCAAGGGTGATAACCACCATGAAGCCTTTTCCTTCAAAAGACAAAGCACATCTGGCTCAGAGCCTACATGGTATTTCATGGCCTAGATGAGATTGAGGACCATGAAACTAAGACACACAGATTGATTTATTTTTGACTCTTGACACAAAGGAAAATTCAAACTAAAAGCTTTATTCCTTTCTCCATAGTAGAAACATCATCGATGTCTGTTTGCAACAGGAATTGATCCCACAGTTGAAGAGAAGGCTGAAATCTAAACCTTGAAAGTGATCAGTGTCTGGCCTCTTCCTGAAGGCAGGAGCTTGACTCCCCATCCAGTTCTTTGTTGTGCCAGGATCAAGCTTTCATGGTACCCAGCCTCATTGGCTTTGAGTATCATAACATATCAACAAAAGGAAACCCAACAGGTGAAGTTGCAATTGCCCTTCCTGTCTGAGACAGCTATCAGAGCTGTGCCAAAGGCAGCTGCTGTTCCCTTCTCAAGAGACAATTACAGCAGATAGAAAACACCATTTGCCATGTTGCTTTTAATTCATATCAGCAGAACCGACAGTTCCAGCTACACTAACTCAGGGGCTGCAGGTAGAAGTCTAGGAAGGATGGAGCTGCTCCAGCCTCCATGACAAAAGCCTGGGAGGCTTTCTTAGCCCACACCATCACCTCCCTTTGCTTTGCCTTGACCCACTCACCCCTTCTGCTTTCTGTGACTGCTTCACAAACCACTCAGCCATCTGTAGTCAGCAGTTGCACCCATTGCTGTGAAGGGAAAGGTGACCTTGTGCTTCAGACACTGCTGTTGCTCTCAGAAGATCAGAGCTGAGGTCTGCTGCAAGCTCCCTGACCATGTCCTGGGGAAGCTGCAAAAGCTTCACAGGCTTTTGGTGGTTACTTATATTGCTAGCCATAGCACAGCTACCATAACCCCACTGATGAGCCAGGTGGTGTGTGGAAATGCTCCTGCTGCCAGTAAGGCTGCAGACCAGCTGAGTGCTCTAACAACTGCTGACAGGCTGTTTATACAGCAAAATCTGGGGCAGGAGGGATGAGGAATGGATCTTGTACGTCACAAGCTAGAAACACATGTTGTTCATTGGTGCGACTGGGGAGATCTCAGAAGTGAGATGCACAGGTTCAGCAGCACAATTAAAGAAAGATAAAGGGACAGGTAAATTAGATATCTCATAGGAGGGACCAGGAAGAGGCTGTAGTAGACCCCTGCTTGAGAAAACCAGAATACTATCCTTGCAAACATGGCATCCACTTCCATTTAGTCTGCAGTCTTCAGAGCAGCTGTTGCTTCTTATGCTTTGCACAGCACCTAGCACCAGAGCCCCCCAGCTGAGATGGGGCCATCAGGCCATGAAGAGCAGCAATGAAAATACTGACAAGAGACAAACTCAATTCATGGAACATCCCTCAGGCAGAAACCACACACAGTGAGCCACAATTGTTTCTAGTGCCTCTGTAAACAAGTCCTCTTTAAGCTCAGAAGTGGACCAAATTACCTATAACCATACAAACTGATGAAAAACATGAGTGACTCAAAACCTAGGGAGTGTCAGCCATTAAAAATGAGGCCAAGGAAAGTGAGGAAGCAAATCAAGCCCTCTCTGTATAGCCGCACCCTCTTGCAAGTGGCCATCTGTCCACCACAACCACACCAATTTTGAATTTATGTCAGCATGGCAGTTTGAAGTGAACAGTCAAGTAGCTGGACACCAAGGATAAATAAGATTTCTGCTAATCCTGCTTTCACAGCAGGATACTAGAAAATTTAGCTGACCTTTGTTAAATAAGCTCAATAGGTCCCTTGAGGGATGGTGAATTACTGTGAATGAGCAAAGAATGTCTGCCCCAGGCCATAGTCTGCAGAGAGGGTTTTTCCTGCACAAGAGGCTGCAGTCCACCCCCTTCCCTGGACAACATATTTCTTTTATTAAAGGCAATGGGCCACCTCAGCCTACTGCAAAGCAAGCCAGTTGTGTCCGATCTGCAAAACGACTCTCAGCAGCATAGGGGACATTCTGGACCATGAAGCTTTTGAACTGTGTCCCTGGAAACTCACCGAGGAAGCTGAGCTGCCAGCAGAGAATCTCTTGCCCTAAGATATCCCTGCCATGGCTGCCTGTCTCCCTGTTCATGGGCTTGTCCTCTGGACTGCCAGTGCCTGCCCCTGTGTGGGACCTTCAGGGGGATAGTGGAGGACAGGCAACATCTCAGAGACAAGCCCATCAGACTTCAGTGTTGCAGGATTCCTGTACTGATATATTATGAATCCATGGGCACAACAAGAACCAAGATAGTACCATGGCCAGATGCAGCCAGGCTGAATTTCATTGCTACACAGCACATTTCCTTTGGGAAATTTAAAACCTTCAAAAACACCTGTCCACCTGTTCCAGCTTGACTAGCTAGAATTTAGGCCACCTCATCTGACTGGCTGAAGTAGCAAATGAGACAGAGCAGGGCTACATGAGGCTTTTTCATCCACATTCTGGCTGAGGTGGATTTGATGAGACAAGGAAGTCATACAGGGTGACATAGCTGGGACATTAACATGCAGGAAATACAGACTATTTCCTTACCAGGCATAATAGGACAGAAAACAGTATTACAAAGCTACATCTAGGGTCTTACATTCAGCATCTAAACAATTGAAGGAGAAAACTGATCTGGGCTAAGCCCTTCAGAGTGAACTGAGCTAGGACAATTCCCACCTGGCAAAGATGTGTCCAGAACTACATTTCTGCATAGCCACTATTGCTCCAGATGCCACTACTTCTTTTTTTCACAACATCAGGTAGTGAGAAGGAGTAGAGAGGGAAGAAATGTGATTAGAAACTATTTTTTTTCTGGTTCTTATCCCTTAAGCAACCCCTGGTTATCTGGAGAGACAAATACCTGGATTGCCTCCTCATTGTAAATGGGGAAAAAAAAAAAAGTCTGCTTCAGGTTGGTTTGAGCTGCCTTTATTTTTCTCTCCCCCTATCTCCTCCTAACTCTGATCTCTCAAAAGTTCTCAACTGAACCAGATAACAGATTCTAGTGAGAAACATTTTTATTTCAGTTTTGAAGCCTATTTCAATGACCCTGTTTGGGGGGGGAACAGGATCATTCATTGTGGCTGAGCAGCACAATTCCATTTGCCAGGCTCTGAAATGACTCACTGCTGATGAAGTCAAAAAAGGAAAAAGCTCCTCTGTGTCATTTTTCTCCTCCTCCCCACCCCAAGTCTTTCTTTTATTTTTCTCCCCTCCCCCACTCCTCCCAGTCTTCCAGCAGGTTCTCTGAAGATGAAGGGGGAGAGAAGCAGAAAGGTTGGTGTCTCAAGGGAAACCCACACCTCTCAATATTCAGAATATTGAATATGAAATGTCAGAGGAGTTATCAATCTTACTTTGATGGCACAAGGAGCTTCATTTGTTAGTGTAGGATGCAAAAGGGGCCTTTCAGAGTCATTCACTTACTCTTCAAAATGCATTTCACCACTGAAGGTTTCCAATTCCTCATCCCACACAGTGTCCAGGTAGGAAGGGGAGCCACACCCAGTCTGGCCAATCCATCCTAGGCAGCAAGGGAAGCGCACACAAATAGAAGTACACACAGTGGTGGTGGTGCTGTGCAGAGCAGCAGCATGAGGTGAAGGCCAGTTCTTAGCTAGTGGAAAGTCACATATGCTACTTCAATTGGCCTGTAACATATGATGATGCAGCCCAAAACATGTAATGAAATTAAACAAACCCTCTGCTGACACCAGTGACTACAGCAGCTGTGAAACCAACTGAGCCTAATCCTTTTCCTCAACTGTAGGCTCATCTCTCAGCAGCAGCAGTATGTCAGCACTCTTCCTCACCTTCTCCCTAATCCTAGTGCACACAGAGAGAAACCTCAGCAAGGACCATAGAGGAGCCTAATTCTGACATGTGCCAAACAGCCACAACCCAACAATGACATACTACACACAGCAGTATGGAGAACTGGATCCTGGCTGACAGTAGAGCAGAGGAAGAGCTCAGATTAGGCTCCAGTGAGATCAGTGGAAAACAATACTGTTAGGGCAGCTCCTGAAAAAAAAAATTTAAAAATATATACTGTCGGTACTACAAGGTTTCCAAGTGAAAGACAGGTCAGCCACATGAGAAGCCAAGAGAGGGGGCAGGACTGCTCGCTGGTGAAAAAAAGATAACACTGTTATGGGCCATAGGCTGTAGGTTATATATTCTGGTCTGTGTGGTTCTCTGGCTCCTTGTCAACCCTGCAGTTCAGGAAGCTGACATGATTAACCCTCACCTATTTTCCATATTGTGTGATCCATAGCCTCAAGTTCGCACACAGTCCCCCTCTTGGGTAGCCAGAGGGGACAGGTTTCAGTCTTCCCCTAATTCATGTCTCCTACTACTCCCTGATTTTTCCTAAACAGCAGTTGTATTTGGGGCTGAACCAGACAACATGTGAGCAACAAATCTCCAGTGATCAACAAGAGATCACACATGTTGTTCTCTGGCCAACATTTTCAGGCCTTGCAAATAAAGGTTTGCTTCCTAATTGTACATTCTCTAGTACTAAGAACATTCTGCTGCTCAAAAGTTAGTCTAAGCAGCACACCTGTTCGTGGGGTGGAATAGAAACCTGGACACTCCACAGTATTCACTTCCTACCCTTGAATTTAAGAACCAGCTGGTGGAGATAAGTAAACCCCAACTTTTATACAGGCAAGTCTGGAAATGCTGGACTGCTGTTTCCTGCAGCTCCAGCATGTGGAAATGAGGGGCTGTTGTTTATGACAGACCACTGTGCAGAAAAAAAACCTCTCCTGGTCTCAAATATGACCTTTCCATCAGAGGTCACCAAAAAGTCATCAGTGATTTCATCAGATATCAACCAACTCAATTGCTCTTACGTGCACACATAGCAATAACAATGTACAGGTCACACTCATTTCCTTGTGTGAGTCAGTCACTCTGAGCCCAAGGCCACCAGTTAGAAGAAAGAAAGATCGCCTGAGATCCTGAATTAGATTTCTGCTCTTGGCTCAGATCTCATTCTCAGAAATATGCCTACTGAGTGATTACAGGAATTACACACCCAGTTTAGCGTTACAGGAGGGTGTCCTAAGGACAAGGAGGCTGCACTGCAATGGCATAAATCAGTGTGGCTCCACCAACATCCTAGCACCTCCACTCAGATTGTGGATCTGCTCCCACACACTTACCCCATGGATTTGTTGGGCTGCTGTCTGATGTTAGCACAGAAAGGACAATAAAGAGATGAAAAAATAATACAGACATGAGAGCAACTATTTTCCAAAGAGGAAACACTTGCTCTAGCTGTCAATGATTTACAGGGTCATGTTGTTCATTGCTGACATATTTTTTCGTCATTATCACATTCACTGCTGGAGCCCTAAGGAGCCCAGGAACTTGGGCCATGTGGTGCAAGGTGCTGTACAAATACAGAAAACTGTCAAGGGGGTAAGGGTACCAGAGTCCTGCCAGCTGCTGTCACTGCAGAAGATACTGCAGATTCACAGCAGGACATAAAAGAGGCAGTAGGGGGAAGATGGCAGGTGTCCAGAGTGCCAGAATATTTCTCAGCTCAGCACAGAACAAAAAGATTCTCTTCACTCCATCAAGTTTATAGAGTTAAGTTCACAAATGCTAAATGCTTGCATCATTTTTAACGCTTTCTTACTGGCCACAGGGCTGTCAAAACGCAGAGGAACTGCCTGAACAGAATCCTGAACAGAAGATTACCCAATAATTATTATTATTATTGGTATTATTACTACAGATTTATACAGGCTGCTTCTATCAAGAGAGACATTGTGTTCTCCTTGTGAAATAACATTTGTTTTGCTCTTCACAGAAGAATTAGGGGCTTTACAGACAAAAATATACTGGCAAGCTACTCCAAAAGCACTCTGAGGGAAGGCAGAGGTCTACATCAAATATGTACATTTGCACATGCATAGTCTGTGATCACTTCTGCAGTGGTGTAAATCAGGAGCAATGTTCCTGGAGTCAACACACCAAAACACTCCACTAATGCAGATTAGTGCAGTTCACTGACTTCATATAAAACCCCCATAGACATGATACAGGCAAAACAGCACAATCAGGCCCTGTCCGAGATCACCACGTGTCCATATGTTGTTATTCATTACGAAGTATGATCTCAGTGCCTAGGGGCTCCTAGGAAGGCCAAAGTCCCCAGTCCACTACATTCTGCACTGATCAGTAATGACATACAGCACCTGCTTCAACAATCTGCAATGAAAGGAGACCAAAACCAGGATACACTGGATACACTCTCAGATGATGAAAATACTGCCAAGTCTCAGAATTATATGGTGAACCCATACAAGCCCACATTTTTCACATCTCAGCTCCCAGTCTGGGGAGTTGATGAGATCTTTAAGGGAAAGGCTTATTTTTTACTTAAAGTAGCCTCACAACTCAGAGCTTCAGGCTGGCCATTCTGCCCATTTCTGATTTCCAACTGCATCTTCAGTGCACGGCACATTATCCACTGGCTGGGTTGGCTCTCAACCCTATTTGTGCAACATCAGTCTAGGAGAAACTAGAAACCCAAAGAACAAAACAACAGAAAGCAATGACTGGGTAACAAAATGCCACTACAGCCCTTGAGTCAAAATTGACACAAACTTTCCAGACTGATTTTTCAGTGCCTGGACTTGAGTCAGAATTACCAACTCAACATGCACATTTATTTTACTTACTTATTCAGATCTAAAGAAATCATTTATCTCTGTCAGGCAAAAAAGTGAAGTACCAACACACACTAGGAAAGAAAATAAACACACCATTGCTCTGAGACAGGGGTGTGGGAGCTATGCAGAGCTGGGAGCCATAACCCTTGTAAGAAACAACGTGGCTCCTCCCTGCTTTGGTGTATTCTTGGCTGTTATTTAACTGTGTTATTTTAGTTAGAGGGAGTAACCCAAGTTTCCCAAAGAGAAGCTGCTGCTATTATCCACATACACAACTACTAACCAAAAAAGAAACATAGGGTAAGAGGCTGTGCTGGCCCTCCAGACAGCACAGCACCTACAGTCCAGGTGGGAGGAGAGCCATAACTGTTAGCAGACAGCCTAAAGGCCTCTCTGACATACAGAATCCTTCCTGGACCATGCTACAGGTCCTAGGGATAGCTGCAACTCTGCAGCCCTACCAAGCTCCCCTCATCAAACACTTCCAGGAGGTCATTGGGAGACAGCTTCAGGGTCATGCCCCACAGTGCCTGCACCAGAATAAGGACCCTTTAGGATCTATTTGCACCTCTGTGATTCTTACAACACAGAATCACAGTCTGGATGAGGTCGAAAAGGACCTCTGGAGATTTAGTCCAACTGCCCTATTCAAAGCAGGATCAACACAATAAAGTAGCTCCAGACTGTGTCCAATCAGGTTTTGAATATCTCGAGGATGGAGACTCTACAACCTCGAGAAACCTGTTCCAGTGTTTGACCACCCTGTAAAAATCACTGATACATCTCATATGTGGAGCATTCAGCCACTTCCTAACCCAATTTGTCTGCTGTGTGTCAGAAATGAAATGGAATAACTCCACTGTCCCTAGTTGGCATGTTACTGGTATTGTAACAAACCTAGCAATAGTATTTGGAGCCCAGCTGGAGCTCAGAGCTCCATATGCTACATCTGTCACACCATGAACAGACAAGACAGAGAAAGAGTGAGAAAACAGGATGCAGAGAGGTGGCATGGTTCAGCTTAGCTCACACAACAGGCAGGACTAAAATCAGGGTCTCTGAATCCTGTTCCCTTCCCAGCATCAGGAGAACCATGTTAAAACAAAGCAGCTTTCTGTGTTCCACTTTGTCACCAACATTGGTGACATTTTTCATAGTAAGTATAAGCTGTTACAAGTTTAGCCTTTACCTTCTCCTGTTGAGAGATCTGAAAGGGAAGAGCTTTCTACAATATAGATCCTTGCTTGAGTATTCTCTGCACAAAGAACATGCTTAGATCTCTATTGCAGTGACTCACCTGCGTAAGAACTTTCAGTCCTATGTAAGACATCTGAGGTCACTAAAGTTATCTGTTCCTAGTACTGCAAAGAGCCACAAAACATGAATTTTCAAATTGACCAAGGGCCACACATGTCTGCAGAACTCTTTGAGGGCCATAGGTCTCCTTCTTATTAAAACTGCCAGATGCAAAGACATCCTCTGCCCTATGGTCTGTGATCTTGTTCATAGGGCTGTGTAACTTCTCCATCCAGGGTAGGGGTACACCTGACTTGAGAGTCACCACTTTCACATTTGTTACCTTCTGCCAGCACTTTTCTAGTTAAAGGCAAAGCAGAGGAAAAGTTAAAGAGCAGCAACAGCTGCTCCAGTGTCTTCCCCAGATGTTCAGCTATGTTCAGCCCGTTAACAGTTTGAGAAATCATTCCTCAGCAAAGGTTTTGCTGCCTTGCAGGCTTATCTCTGAAACAACACGGTACTTACAAAAGAACCTGCTCTCACCCCACCACACTTAGCACCTAAAAACCCCTTGTCATTTCTTAACCCACCACACTCTGTATTCACTCTTTCGGTTGTGGAAATTTAGTGCCTTGACTGATTGGACAGAGATGTGAAGAGATGTTCATCCGGTTACAACTGCCTGCATGCACTCACAAAAGTCAATCTGACTGTTTCATGAATAAAAAATGTTAACCCGGTTTTTCTAGGTCCTGTGCTGCAGCACATCTCCCTGCTAGAGTGCTATCTTCTGCCAATTATCATTCAATCAGTGTTATGATTCTCTGTTACAGGGATTGATTGCAGAGGTCAGTAAAAGAGAGAATTATAACGAGTGTTAATGTTGAGATCAGGGTATGGTTGAGATCAGGGTGGAGCAGAGCAACTCATGTCCAAAGTTATAGCAGGTCAAATTACAAACAGCAAAGGGCAGTTTAAGCAGGCCAATGTTAGGACCTCTTAACACCAGGTATCAAAGACTTGGAACTGAACCACAGTGACAAGAGCTAATTGCCAGAGGGATACAGGCAGGACCAATTACAAGTGTTAACTGCCAATTAAAATGACAGGGCCAATATCAAGGCCACTACAAAGATCAATTATGGGATTATGGCAAAGGCCCACAAGTAGATAAGAACAAAGCCCACCTGCAGCCACACAGAGAAACTCAGATGAGGACTTTCCAAAAGTGAGAAAAGACTTTCTTGCCTTGAGGCAGCTGGAAGACAGAGGCTGTCTCCACCAGAAGGCACAACTGAGGTTCATTGAACCTCAGGAAACAAAACTGGTTTACTCCAGCTGAGGTTTCAGCCTGAAGGCCTTCAGTGTTGGTAAGAGTGGAGTAAAATTTGCCTTACCTTCTCCATGGTGTTAACAGTCTCATGGTTGTAAAGAACTACCAAGAGGAGCAAGAGACAGCTACATTTACAAAGGGCTCACTGAACAGGAGCACAAAGCACAGCTCTATCAGCCTGAGGAACCAGCCAGGTGTGAAATCCAGGCCTCCTGTACTGCTTCTTTTCTAGTGTTAACACTAGTGAAACCAGGATCAGAGGTTCTGAGCTCAGCCTTGCTCTCTCCATGCTTAATTACCTGCCCATCCATAAGCACATTATGCAGCATGTGAAAGGGCTTCTCAGACCTCTGCTAAGCACTCCAGCTGTTTCAAAGCAACAGACAGAGCTTTATGAATAACCTTAGAGGTTTTCCCTTCTGTTTGCAGAGCTCACATATTGCTTTTAGGACCTGACCCACCTTCTCAGCTCATACAGACCTTCTTAACCACTTTGAAGGCATCTAGGCACAACTACAGGACAATCGAGACAGTGGTACAAAAATACCCTCTCTTCTTTGCCCTCCAAAGCTATCTAGGTGAGGAGTACGGTCAGAGCATAAGGTGGGCCGCCAGAGAAGCCATGCTGGGCTGGAGGAATGCACATGTAGATTTCCCTGGGGCCTGAAATTTGATCTATTCAAAGAAGATGCCCAGAATCAGGTATGTTCCCTCCAACTGCAAAACTCTATTCCAGGTTTACTCTCCACTGGTATCAATCCATCAATACTTAAATGAGCCCAGCTTGGAGCAGAATTGCTAAATGCCCACAGAGACTGACCATATCCACCTGTGGGGCAGGACACATGCCAATCCAGAATCTTTCCTGTGAGGAGGAGACAGTGATCCTTTGCATGCCAACCCTAGAAAGATCGTATTACACAGTGCTGAATACCACAGAGGCTGCCCAGATTTCTTGGAACTGCAGGACCCGCAACAGGGATATTAGCTGCAAACTCATAGCATGCCTGCCCCTGCAGCATAACCAAGATGACATCAAAACCCTGTCCCAAAAAGCACCCACCTTTACACTGCCCAGCTCCCAAGCTATGCTGGAGCACACTTTGCCCAGGCTGGCAAATGATGTCCCTTTTACCAGCTGGACAAGATCCCCTGAATCCTGGGCTGTGCAGAGACAGCCAGTCAGAACTGTGTTACCTTCCCAGCTCACTGCTGAGATGCTGCTGTAAATCCAAAGAGACATTATCTTACCTGCCACAGTGTTACCTCCTTGACTGCCAGCAACGGCAAAGGGACTGGTGAAAAATGCTGTAAATTAATTAACATCAGACCTCTTGTAGCTGTTTGTTACTGTAAACAAACATTTTAATATGCAGTAATTAATTAAATCTGCCATGTTGTCCCCCTCCTCCCATTGATCTTTCTTCAGCTTTTCTTCTGCTCTGCCTCATCTTTTTCGCTTGGTGAAACAGATCACTTGCAAACACAGACATTGCTTTCCCAGTGGTCCAACAGCAGCGACCCAATTCAAAGAGATCACTTTCCTCCTCTTAATCAAATGCTGATTTCTTTTTTTTTTTGCTCACTCATATTGTTTTTTTCTCCTCCTGTGCACATTCTTTTCTCCCTCTGACATCTTCCTTCCTATTTATCAAATGTAAATATAACACTAATTTTTTTGGTAAAGATTTGAACAAAACCCCAACATATACCAGTTGCTCCTCAGGCAAAAAAAATTCTACCAGATGACATACATATATTGGCATTATCTACTTGCCTTCAGCTCAATCCTACTACAGTTCAGCTTTTTCATTCTTTCAACTCTAAGCTGAGCCTTAGGTTTTCTCTCAAGCTGTAGGCAAGCTGCACCAGGCACTGCTTAGACAAAACATATCTCCAAGCTAAGTTTTCCTGGTAGCTCCAGCTCTATTTGATAGCTCATTGACGGTCCTACAGCAATACTGCCCTATGCTTCACCTTTCTCCCATCTCTAAACACTAACAGAATTCAACTGTAACTCTAGAATTTCTGCAAAGCTGCAGACAGAGTCCCACAGCCACTGCCCAGACAGACCTGGTCACTTTGAATATGAAAGGTTAGGGTTGAGGGTTGGATTCAGACTAAAGGTAAGAAGAGTAGGAGAAAGCACAGGATGGCAGGTGGAGCAGGGCTGAAAACGCATGGCAAAAACTATTTGGGTACTGTCAGGATACCAGGGATGGGAGAAATGTTCCTACTGACCAGGGCTAGGGGGACCCCTTCTTTGACTAACCAGGAAAGGGACAGTTTAAAAATAAAAGAACTATAGTTACAGCTGGTAGAAAGACCAAGCCCAGCACTCCAGTCAGAGTAGTTTGAAAAGCCTCAAGTAGCAGGAAGAGCAGGACTGCTTCGTGACAGAGTATAAGCTAAGAACCAGAGGCAACTACAATAGAGGCAACAGTCACTAGCCAGAGTGCAGTTTCACAGTATCTGAAAAGGATTGCCAGAACAGGGTCCATCAGCATCCCCAGACAATGCTGAATTAGGTTCAAGGTCCTTCCAGGGAGCCCAGTCTGGAGAGCAGCATGAAATGGTGCCATCAATAGGACTGAAGATAAAGCTAAATCTTTGTGTAAGATACTTCCACAAGACAGCTGAAAATAGATGTGCCCAAAACATAGGTTAAGCAAGGAGGGAAAGGCCAGGCCTTAGATGAAATGAAAACTCCCAGACCAATGGGCTGAGAGGGTGTGGATCCCAGGTGAGGCCTATCAGGCCAACTGGATGTACCAATAGCTCTCAGAGCCCTGATTACAGCTTCTCAGCCTGATTAAGGTGTGTCTTCACATCTTACAAAGACATGTAGTAGCTGTGAAACAATCTAGTTGCTGTGGGTTGACATGGGGCTATTTCAGTGGGACAGAGAGCCAAGGCACCAACATGGTATGGGGGATTGGGAGATAGGTTATAGATATGGCAAGGACATGGGATGGGAGGGACCCCAAAGACATTTAGACCAGCTCCCTTTCCCACTTTCACAGCAAATATCCATTTGAACTGCACCTATCTCAGTCTAGGTTCCATTTGTTATGTTCACCTTCTTGTTTCCATGCATCAAAAATGATGGTAATAGTTGAATAGTAGGAGTGCATGGCTTTGTTGGATGAGGACTGAGGTTGCAGGGTGTCTCTGTATGTGCATAAAGATGGAGTTAAATACATGAGAATGAATTTATGAATAGGTGCTCATATACTAAATGTTACAGCGATGCATGCTGTTTGTGGATCGATTGTTCTCATTTATAGGTTGTACCATCTTCACCCTAGTGCAACATTTCCAAAGACACCCAACAAAATTTTGCTCCCACTGAAAAAAGCCTGTTCTTGTGGGTGGAGCTAAACCAGCACTGGTTGAAACATGAGGCAGCTGGAGCAGAAATGAGTTCCTTACCAATACTGGCTTTTACTGCAGCAGGGAGAAGTTGCCTTTCCTGGCACCCAGAACTACCCAAAGAACTGTGCCAGGGCCAGGAGCTGTGAGCCCCTTTCTGCTATCCTGACCACTTGACATGATCTTTATTCCTTGCAGAGAACAGAATTTCTGCAGACCAGGCAGGTCTGCCAGTAGCACTTCACAGGGAGGAAACCACCAGATCTGTTCCACTGCAGGGAGAGAGCTCCCTAACCTCTGTGAGGCTGACAGGGTGTGCAGGTCCATGGGTTGCCTCATACCTTTCAAATTGTGAGCTTCACTGTGAAAGCTGGCTCCAGTGAAGAGAGTCATGAGTACCCAGCCCCTCTAAGGAGCAGGCCCTGCATTTGCAGTTTTATTATCCATTTTTCTTTTAATATCCTGCACACTTGAGAAACCCTGTCTGAGAGTCAGAATGAGAGAGGGAGAGAGAGAGCGAGCTCATCATGCCCATAAAAGGGACAGATTCTGATTAGCTGAAGTTATAAAAATGATTTATACTTGCAAACATTATTTCTACTTGTATTGTTTGCCTGCAAGCGTTAACATCACATCATGGACTCTGTAGCCAGACTCAGTCATCCCTTGAGACAGGACAGATGGCTAACGTCCCCTTCATATCAAAGAAACCCCCCAGTGCAGAATTGAGGTGACCAGAAGAAAGACTTTGCTCTAGCTCTTGGCACTTCTAAGCCTCACGGGAACATTCATCCTCATGCAGCCAATACAGAGTCCTAGGCACCAAGAAGGGTGATCCTGATGTCAGCTTCTTCTCCTTTCTGCTGGGCATTTCCCAAACAGGAGAAGCACACTTAGTCCTGCCTATATTGTGCGCTTTCCCCGCCTCCTGCCAGCCCAGATCTGGGTTTATTTCCTCATCCGTGATTATTGTAAAGAGGAGCAGAATGAAATGCAGATGCAAAACATGCTCGTAAGAATTTCCTCTCTCTCTCTCCCCCATCTGCCAGAGAATAGATTTTAATCTTTAATCCATGAGCAATCAGCGAACACTAGCGAATTGCAAATTACAGATGTTTTACTGTCTTTGGCATTTTTAGCTTCCTTGCTTCCCCACTGCCACTCAGTGTCTTTCTCACATCCTCCCCTCTTCTGCATTCATTGAATGCCACACGCCATCACCAAACCATATGACACTGTCATCATTTGGTAATTAAACCTTTACTCACTTTAAATACGCAAAGCTAGCTGGGGTAAGCTGCACTTAACCCTTTCTTGATAGACTCTGTGCATATCTGGAATGAAGGGAAGGGGGGGACTGTTGACAGAATAGTAGGTGAGGGGCAACCCAAAGTTTGAAATCATGTTCAAGTGCTGATGGCTTTGCTTGAAAGCATCCCTGCTCCTAGAGAAGCCAAAAGAGATGGCAAAGTTCTCTGCTTGTTTCCGTTTACCTTGTTGCCTGGGCTGTGTGGTACCACTGACAGCGAAGAACATAGGCTCCTCTGTTAAACAAACCCCAGAGGCTGGTGGAGGACATTAGGTCCCTGATAAAGATAACCTCCAGGAACTGCTCACTGCAACTTTAACCCTGCATCACACTTTTGTAGTAAGCAATTACAGACTCAGCCCTGGACTAGCCCTGGCTGCTTCAGGTTGTTTATTAGCACAACCTGTCCCAGCCTGAGGTCCTTGGTTTGACTCTTTGCTGCCCAGATGGAGTCCTCCAAATAAAATCAAGTGCAAAGGCAACAGGAATCAGATGTAGAGGCAACCCCTCAAAAGGAGTGGAAAGTAGGTTGTAACCACCCTTCCTTTCTCCTTAACCCCTCAATGAGGTCAGTACAGCTGGGCCCCCATGCATACATCATCTGACTTAGTTCCTGGGAGTATATTTCAACTGCAAAGGACAGAGAACTTTTACACTGCCTCAGTTGCAAGCTCATAGAGAAAAGACAAAGCATGGCACAAAATGCCTTCAGCAAGAGCTGCTGTAGTGGCAGGGGTCTCTTCTATTAGGGTGGTTTCCAGCAGAGGTCACAGCAAGGTCCAAGGCACAAGACAGCATTTTAATCCCTACCAATCTGTGAGTGATCCAAATTCCCAGCAAAGGTTACATTGCAATTCTTTATCAAAGGAATTCAAGGTAAGTAAGAGACGGAGAGAGTGAGATGTGGCAAGGGAGAGGGAGGGAGGGAGGGAGGGAGGGAGGGAGGCAGAGGATAGAGCGAGGGAGGGAGAAAGGTGGCTGCAATTATTTTGCCATAGATTGGCAGGGCCTGCTTTCCCTGTAAGGAGACTGCAACATTTGGGGAAACATAAATAACAGTTGACAAGAGACGGCACCACAGAGACAGGCAGTAATTGTTTCACCTCCCTCTGTGCCCTGTCCACTGTAGGCTCCCAAGGAACTACCTTTGTATCTTAGCTCGAGGCAGCAGCTCAGGGCCCCTCTGGACCAGGAACAGCAAGAGCCTTAATCATTTTCTACAAGTTTGTCAATTTAACAAGTGTTTGCCCAAGGGGCATCTGTCTTCCTGCCTGCCTTTATTCCTCTCTCTGCTTGCTTGTTTGTGAGCTGGTGAATTCTGGCTGCTATCACCAGCACACCAGCTTCACACAAGTCTGGCTCTAAGCAAGATGTGGCCATCACTGGAAGCAAAGTGGTTAACCCCAGCTTCAGAGGTTACTAACTGGTATCCTCTCCACTTTCTGCCTTAATTTCTTTTTTTCCTCCATCCCTCCTTCATGTATGTGTAGGCTGCTGCAGTCACAGAGAGAAATGGTGATCCTTCCCTCACTGTCTCCCTGCACTGAGACTGAGTTTACCCCACAGCAGCCAGAGTCAAATTCATCAGAAGGCTGAGCACTGGCTGTCCTTGAAAATTCTGCCTTTCAGTTGAGTCCCCACAGGACCTGGGGCAGCACTAAGGAGCTCTGGTTCATCAAGACATTTTGGAGTGGCATCCCACTGCTAGGTGCAAAGCACATGTTTTAGGTGAGGAGGAAGGCAGGAGTGAAGCCTAGCTGCTGATTGGAAAGGACCATGCACCTCTCCCTGCACCAGGGTCCTGGGCCCTCTCAGAGTGTGACGGGTTGAAACACAGAACTTGGGAATTTCCACAGGTCATGGTTTAACAGTGACCTGGCAGTGATGGGTCAACGGCTGGACTTGATCTTAAAGGTGTCTTCCAACCAGAACAACTCTATGATTCTACTTTAGACCACTAAAAAGCAGATACTGAATCTGCTTTTCTTTCTATTTTTTCTTTGAATGTGGTAATAATAAAAAGTTTCCATAAGAAAGGATTAAAGTGCCTGATTTGAAATGTTATTATTTTGTTTCAGATTTCTCAAAGCAGGGTTAATTGCATAGACGCTGTTCCGATTAGCCAGAACCCTCAATATCATTGTAACATGGAATTAAAACAACTCAGCATTATCTCAAGAAAACTCTTTACTCCCTCTCACATTACTCTGAGCTTCTGTTCTCAGAAAGCCTTGGACTTTAGTGCCCATAATTCCTAAGCCTTGGCCTTAGCCCTAGCCTAAACCCCAGGCTTGAAAGCCAAGCTCATCTCTACGTTAAAGTAGAATGTAGGGTGTGGAAGTCCAGAGGCACCATATCTCTTCCTTACAGTAAGGACCCAGTAGATTCTGGTAAAAAAATAGTATTGTTCAATCTTTACATTCTGATGCAAAAAATTAGCAATAGTCGGAACTGTCATCCCTGTAGCAAGAGAGAACAGAGGCATCTCTCTAAGGATGATGACCTGCAGAATACATTAATTTTGGTGCTCTCAACCTAAACCTTCACTTGAATTATAATGGACAACCCATCCTTACAGTAAAGAGAAACTTAAGACACAGTAGCTGTGAAAGCACTATGGTGTACTACTAAGCTTGGTTCTAGTCATTTAAATTGAAATGATTGAAGCCTATATTTGAAGACTTTTATTCTAGTTTGGTTGTAGGACTACAAAGACTGAAGCTTCTAGTTCAATGCCCCATAGTGCTGGACCCACTCTTTTCAGGAGTGGGCTGTGTTTGATTGGCAGTATTACAATATTGTTTCCTGAATTACTTGTATGGATTTCCTCGTTCTAGTATTTCAGCACCAAGACATTTTTGGAGATCCCTTCGCAACATCTTCAGGTCAGTTATTGCTGTCTTAAAGACAGAGTAAATTCAACTGATATATCCCACAACACTGAGCTAAACCACATGTTCTTATCCTAGTTTTGATTTAGGCCTAAATATTAAATATGTGACCAAATGACACAGGTGTTTAAGGAAGTCACTAAAGATGAGATCCCAAGGACAGTGCTGGCATTTCCTCCCCTGCAAGAAGGGGCAGGGAAGAAAGGATGGACTATAAAACACACTTGTATTCCAGACAGCTTTTATTGTGAAGCTGGGTGGAAAGAGCTCAGGCAACGGGAAGTTACTGGAGGCAGGCAGTAGCAACAATCCCAAGAAACTTACCTACCACTTTCAGTGGTTTTGGTTGGTTGTTTCTGCTTTTTTTACAGTAAGGCTGGCCTTGGGCTTTGTACTTAGGTCAGACACTCTTTAATTACAAGGGAAGAACTGCCTGGACCATGATTCATTTGACAAAGACAAGCAAAAGAACATCCACTTAGCCACTAGGATTCACAGCAGGCAGGTTACATCTCACAGAACCTATATGAGAGGCAAAAAGTCTCAAGTCTGATGGAAAATCTTCCAGGATGTTCGCTTGTTGGATTTTCTTGATCTTTGAGACAGTGAAGAAAGGTTTTGCAAAAGCCAGAAGTACCACAACAACTACTGTTGGGATTGTCACCTCTGAGAAGGTATCAGTGTGAATAACAACGAACCACAAAGTCCAGTGTTTCACTTCAGCTGCAGAAAACCTACAGCTGACAGCAGAATTTGTCTCTGTAAGCTGCCCTATGTTCTCTCCATGCTTGAAACTGCATCACAGCCTCTCCAAGACTTGTTGCCCCCAGGCCCTTCACATGCCAGCAGTGGTTTATAATCTCAGTCTCCTCACCACTGGCAGGCAAGTCTTTAAGAAAAATGGGTGCAAAATCCAGGAAATGTGTGACCTTATTAATCACTGTTAGGGCTGACAGAGGGGAAGCAAGTTCTGGTCTGCATCTGGATGCAGCAGGGAGGGACTGAGAACTGGAAAGGCCACTTCCCAAACAGTAAACAAGGCCTCAGAGCAGAGCCCAGAGTGACTCTGATGCAATCAGAGAAACTGGAGTGTGTTTACAGGTTCCTTTCAGTCTGACACAAAGATGGAGAGGACCAAAGTAGACATACTGGGGCATTTTCTACCTGCCACTCTGATCAGGAGAAGTCTCTTCTGCCTTTCCCACCCACTTCTTGGTGACAAACATCTCCCTGGGTCATTTATAATGAAGGTAATGGATTTGAGAAGAGACGAGCAAACCACAACACATGGAGCATTTGCAAAGTCCTGGTAAGAGGCCATAGAGGCGAAAATGCAACCACGCTTCATATCCGTCTCAACTCCTTCTCCAGCAGTTATGGCCAGTCTGCTGGGTGCCCGAGTCAGAGCAATGTTTTTCTCTGTGGAGCTCCTCTCTGGATGTCACTGCTATTAGAGACCCCAGGCAGTACAGAACAGGGATGGGATATGTACTTGCTTGGAACTAACCATAAAACGTCTACCACTGTGGGACTAACAGGTTCATCACTGAGGAGTTTCTAGTGATTATCCCTGCTCACTCCTTCCCATCTCCCTCCTGCAGCATTGTCTGACCCACTGACATGTCTCCCTTGGGTGTCTTCCAGCTCTTCAGCTCATCTAGCCTAGGCATTTCACTGGGACATAGTCAGCCTGTAAGCCCAAGAACTGCTCCAGAGAGCAACTGGACTCTTAGGTCAGATGAATCTCCCCTGACTACATCTTTGGCTCTGCTAACTATAGAAAGAGCCTCAAATATCCAGCACTCTTGGTGAACAGATCCAACAGGACATTTTGCTGGGGTGGGGGCAAGAGAAGGGGTTAGGTGGGCAGAATAAAAAGGAGGAGTAGGAGTGAGTGAGTGAGTGAGTGAGTGAGTGAGTGAGTGAGTGAGTGAGTGAGTGCTGCAGAACAAAAAGGCACTGTACTTAGGTGGAAAGACAGTGATGCAGGAGGAGAGGTGAAACCAAAATAACAAACTTCAGAAAGTCAGCAACTGATACACACCAGTCACTCTGCTGAGGTTTCATCTATACTGCCACCAGTTTTCCCCAAGCCTAACCAGAAAGCACATGGCATGTCTGACCCTGGGAGGTAACTGCAGTATTTCAGTGGAGGCCACTGTGTATCATCTGTACCCTCCCCTCTGGCACACTAAAATATCATGTAGAATAATGCAGCCACCTCTTAGTACACTGCTCGATAACACCACAGAACAGTCTGTGCTATGAACTGCAAGGAGAGATGGAGACATTAGGGTATAGCATGGACATGCAGTCCAGATGACTGCCATGGAAACAACCTGGCTAACCTGGCTCTGTCAAGAGGAATACCTGCCCTAGGCCAGCAAGCAACCCAGCAGGGAGACCACACTGCTGAAGAAAAGAGGAGCCCATTTCCAGACTGCTTCTTCCATTCCTCCTGCCAGCCTCAGCTGCTCTCTGTTGTCACGCTTTGGCCAGGTACTTCCCATCAAAAGTATGCTCAGGATATGCTTTCCATTTTTCCCAGGCCAAAGTAGCTAAGTTTGCAACATATTGTTTAAGAGCTTCAGACAGCAATAGAATCTTTGATCCTGGGGCTCTTGTTTGAAAAAAACAAGGTAGAAAAATGTTCAGAAGTATTTAACCTGGCCTAGCAAACAGAGACAAGAAACTTAGAGTGAATAGAGAGACAATACAACCTGCTTCCCTTCTCAACACCTTTTTTTCCTCTTCTCAACTTTCCCTCTCCAACCACCTCACTTCCCCTACTCTGATGTCTTTAGATGTACGTGCTCAGTGTGTTTGTACAGCACCTTGCATACAGCTATGTTGGCCTACCTGGCCTCACAGCAGTAACGATGATAAACTCCATTCACAAATAGTCCACTGGAGGAATTGGAAAAGGTCTGGAACACAAATGAACTTGTATTGGTAAAGGAGGGGAGTGTGGAAAGTCCAGCAGTACTGTAGTAGCCTTGAGAGAAGGACCTGGCAAAACTCTAAAAGAAAAGCAACACCAGATGGGCTTGCACAGAGCACCATCACATGGACTGAAATCTGGCTGAAGGTCTGTAAAACAAAGGTAATGATAATGATCAGCACAAGGGAGGGAATAGCTGAGTTTAGTGTCAGGCCAATTCACACGTTTATTAATGATATAGAGCAAAGCATATCAAACACTGTAGTGGATGATACCTAACTCTCTCGTGTCAGCTCAGCAGCTAAGGCAAGGCCAAGTGAAGACTCTCCACTCATTTTATGCCTATGGTCTAATATACATATCTTCTACTACAGCTATGGCCACAACACTCACAATGATCACTTCCCCTATAAGAATGAAATAAACCTCAGCCTGCTCAGCATCCAAAAGGGTAAGGGATCAATCTGTCCAGCAAAGCTGAAGGCAAGCTCATGTGCTAGGAGTTACATGAGTGCCTGATGGCTGAATCACACTATACTTAATCATGATAAAATCCCAATATGAAAGTAGACAGGGCATGAACATCAGCTACACTATAACAACTGCCCATGGGTACTTTCTAATACCTGGGAAATTCATGGTAGCTTAGCTCTTTTTTGGGGGGAGGGAGGAGGAGGGTAAGAAATGGGAAGTGTTGGCCCTTGATGACTGCCCTCAAGTATGGAGTGCTGCAGGACAAGGACATGCACAGAAACTGCCTGAGATAGCCAACACTCAAGGCATTCCCAAGCACATTTCACTCCATGGCAACCTTTTTGGTTGAATCTCAAGCAGCTACAGATGAGAATTTGCTGTTTCCTGTTACTCTCTGTAGACATTTATACAATAAGACACCATGTGAGTCGCTCCCAGAAAGTGACGATCAGGCTAGTTGCCAGATCTGTGCAATCAGCACTTTAATTAGTTTGGCTGTAGGTCTACAATAAACACATGCCAGTCACAGGACAGTCAGGTACCCTCCCACACTGCTCTGGTAGCATCAGAGAAACCAGCCAGAAGAAAAGCAAGGAAGGGGATAGCTTTTCAGCAAGCAGATGGGAAAGTCATTTTAGAAAAGATAGTGAGCTGGCCCTCAGCTGCAATATACATGTCCCATGAGCAAAGAGAGGTTTTGTTCATGAGTGAGGGAAGGAGGAAGTGGCATTTCTACAGGGCACTAGAGACAGACGAAGGTTTCACTAGGTGTAAAAGGAGTGAGCCAAGCAAGAGTCAACTTGAAGGTTATGTGGAAGTGCTCCCCCCACCAAGAGAGGATAGGAGCCTTGGAATTATTTAAGTCACTTGAAACTTGCCTGCATAAGGCGTTTGATCGCATGGTGAAGAATAAGCCTCTGATCACCTAGGGAGGAATAGCCAAAGGACCAACCCATATTCCCTATGCAGGAGCTGTTCCCGCCAGGACACAGCTGATGAACCATTCAGCTACACCAGAGCATTGCCCAGTGGGTAGCAATGCAGACAAACGCAGGCAGAGCAATACTGAGGGCTCCTTACAGGCTCCCGAATCAGTATTGGGAAGTTTGGCTCATCATCAGCCCCTGATGTGAGCTCCTTCCTTTGCCCAAGCAGACTGATGATTAACTAGGAATTAAGCTGGCATGAGACAAGAGCTTGTTGATGTCTCTATAATGCTTCAGCTGATAGACAAAAATAACTTTCATGTTGTCTATTCTGCTTCATCTTATGCAAACACACCTGGTACTGCCAGACTGTCAGCCAGGGTCCTCCCGATACTGCAGTTTTATGCTTGTACTCAACAGGAGATGTGTAGCTTGCTTACACTTCCTTTCCCACACATACATGTTCAACCATGTGCAGACTCACATTCACACATAACCCCACATATTCACACTCACAACTCGGACACCCATGCACATGTTCACATACAAGAGTCCCCAAGCTGCCTGCATATGGGCATCCACCAAATACTCAGGGATACAGATGTGCCTATATTATGACATACAGAAACAGTTTCTCACCTTCCTCTCAGGCAGGATCATGTCAATATAAAGGTGTGTGCACGTCTGAAGATGCCTTCATTTAAAGGGATACATCCTTCTATACTTTCACCACCCCAGCATTTCACACACTCCTCAGCACAGATACCACATGCAAATCCCATACCCTTCAGACATGCTAAGATATAAATTGATATCTACTTACTCACATACAAGATATATGCATATAACATGCATATTTGAACATGCATGCAAAAGAGTACAAATACACTGCAAATCTATAGAAAGTAATATTTTAATGTCACATGTGTGTGAAGCAGCCTCACTGAGAAATGAGTTGCTGAGAATTCTGTAAGGGAAAGAGTTATTCTTTATTAAAGATCAAATTCTTGGTCTCTACACAATTCTTTATTGTGACAGAAACATGGAGCAATTTTAATATCTGTACCAAATATCTGCAGTTTAACAGTAAAGATTACTCTCAAACCAGTTTAAAAAGCAAAAAATTCCGCCCTCTTCCCTGTACCCAGCATGCAGTCAGCCTCAATGCTACCACTGCTACTTACACTGTAGCAGTACAAAGTCCCAGGCAAGGGATCAGGAGCCCACAGTGCTAGGAGCTGTACAGAGTGATCCTGACTTTAAGGAGTTTATAGCCAGCATCCAAAATCCTTTGCTCCCCATGCAGCGCGATAGCTGGTCACAGCAGCAAGGCCTGTTTTGCCTGGATGAGCAGTGCCTGCTTGCACTCTACCCCCTTTCCCACTCTGCACTTGCTTTCCCACTGCACACCTTGTGCCGTTGGCTTCCTGGCAAACACACCCAGCTTTCCTCTCTGACTCACCAGTGGGCACCCAGTTCTCACCAGCCACCACAGAGAGTGATGGCATGGTGCAGACAGATCTGTGCAAGTGCCAAAACAGGCAGCAACTCTGCCGTGCCAATGGAAGCTCAGTGTGAGCTTTAAAACTCTCCTGAGAAGTGAAGCAGGTATTAAGCACAGAGTCCAGCTTGGACTAATTATGGACTACAAACAATACTCAAATTAGCAAGTTTAAAGCCAGATCAGGCATGTCCACATGACGTAATGATCTCTGACACATTTACACTGTCAACACAATCACTGATGTGAATTTGAATTTTCACCTCTCCAAAGCTGCTAGTTCATCAGTTCTTTCCAAGAGGAAAATATCTATTTGAAAATAAATTTTCTCCAGAAGTCAGTGATCTGCTAGCAATGGAAAAACTACATGTATGAACTTACTTGTTTCAGAATTACATCTTTTCTTCTTTTCCTAACCCTGTCCCTGAGAAGTGTAAGACATACCTAAACTGCGGGTACTGACACAGAATACAGTTTAGCAGATCTGCCTCCAAATANCTGGAATGTGTCCAAAGAAGGGCCACGAGGATGATCAGAGGGCTGGAGCACCTCTCCTATGAAGACAGACTGAGAGAGTTGGGGTTATTTAGTCTGGAGAAGAGAAGGCTCTAAGGGGACCTTATTGTAGCCTTCTAGTATCTTAAGGGGGCCTGCAAGAAAGCTGATGAGGGACTTTTTAGGATGTTGGGTAGTGGTAGGACTAGGGGGAATGGCTCAAAACTAAAGGTGGGTAGATTCAGATTAGACGTTAGGAAGAAGTTCTTCACCATGAGGGTGGTGAGACACTGGCACAGGTTGCCCAGAGAGGTGGTGGAAGCCCCATCCCTGGAAATTTTTAAGGCCAGGCTGGATGGGGCTCTGAGCAACCTGATCTAGTGGGAGGTGCCCCTGCCCATGGCAAGAGGGTTGGAATTAGATGGTCTTTAAGGTCCCTTCCAACCCTGACAATTCTATGATTCTATTTCAGCAGTTATGGGCTAGCTTCAAACTGAATATAAGTGTTTCAGAACAGAAGAGGTGGATTTGGAGAAAAAGAAAATAATTATGAGGAAAAACTCCTTGTTATAATTAAGTTGTTAAAATGAAGGCACTCAAATTAGGTTTGTATTGCACACCAATAGCAAACACATGGGGGCTACTGTCCCAGGCTAAGAGAACACTATAAATTTAGAGTCAAGGCATACAAATTTTCACATGGGGCTTTGGGCATAAGGGCTCATAAGAGAGCAAGCACACTAGACTGCGTCTAGCAATGCATTCTCAGAGTACTCCCAGGCTTTAAGAATAAATGGTACTGGCACTAAGATATCCTAACATATGTTAAATAGGACAGGAGAGAATAAAAATAAGTTTAAGAACTCTATAAAGAATAAACAGAGACTGTGAAGGTTTTGACCCAAAAAAAATATATAAGCTGAAGAGGGAAGGAGAAGGGGAAAGGGACTGTTCCTAATCTTCCCATGAGGTTTTGTCTGACCTAGAAGCCTTCACTGACCCTGGAAAATGGTTTTGAAATATTAGTTTCACAGACAGCAGATGGTAAGAGGGATAGATGCCCCTCTGCCACCAACTCACAAAACATTGAACTCCTACCTTGCAAGTATTCACTGAGCTCTGGTGGTGAAAAACACTGAGGAGAATGGGCTTTTAGCTAATCTTTTGATTTCTTGACTGCAGCGAGGGTATGAATAAACAGCAGCAGGAACCCTAAATAATTCCTTGGTGGAGCCTTCTGGCCTCTGTTTCCAAAATCAGCTCTCAAGAACATGTGTAAACCTCAAAGGGAAGTGCAAAGAACCACAGCAGCAATGTGGGACAAGCAGAGGCATCTGTCAGGGAGGAATAAAGGCTGGCTGTCCCTTCAAGGAGAACAAGCCAGGGGCCAAGAGCAGCTCCAGAACAGGCATGTGGTGGTGGAGCAGGGCTGTACAGTGCCCAAACACAGCAAGCAGAGCCAGGAGACAGCAGCAGGCTCCATCAACAGACCCAAAGCAAGCAAGCTATGGTCCACCTAGGAGAGTCCAGCTGGGAAGTAACAGGAGACAGGGTCAGACAGGACTAGAGAAAATGCTGCAATATGTGTCCAGAGACAATACAAAAGTCACAGCTAAAAGACATGACTGAAGGCAAACTGCAGCATGCATGCAAAGGGACATATAGGAGACAAGCTACCTACAACACAAGTCCAAAGTCCATCCAAAGGGTTAGGGAAAGAGGGTATATCTACAGCATAGCCAAAGCAAGGCCCGGGTCTGAGCTTAAATGGAGTTCCTGGGCCCCAGCTTATGGGCCAGAGAGTATGGGGCATGTAGAAGCTACAGGTGAGGCTGGTCAGGGTCATTAAAGCCTGTTAGGGCATTTGGGACCCTTTCCTCAAGAGAGGGTAGATTTGTCCAAATAAGATGTGACCAGCATAACATCCAAGCCCTGCTCAGAACAGAGTGCTGTATAGCCCATGCCACTCCAAAGACATCCTGGGAAAGAGTACCTATAGACCATCAGAGCACTTGTACAAAGAGGATCTGAAGAGTCTGGGTAGGATACAGGAAGTCTGGTGTTCCCTGTTGGTCTCTGGGCAAGAAGATCAACCAGCTCTTGATTTTGTCCAGGCCTGAGGGCACAGCTTAGACATTTTGTTTAAGAGTCCTCCACTAAATTAGCAATGACCTGGTTCTCAACTCTTCTGCTGTTTTTTAATTTGTGTCTTCTATTTACTTTGCCTTTGCTCCTTACCAATAACATGGAAATACTATTACCTGGTTTTCCTACTTATCTACCCGGTACCAACTTTGAAAAGCATCCTATGAGGTTCTCAGGTTCTTTGAAGAATAATTCTTTCCTAAATCAAGATTTATAGCAAAGACTAGTTTGTATTATGTCTTTGCTTTACAATGTGGCACCAGAGTATTAACTAGTTAAATAATAACATTTCTGTTAAAATAATCTAACCCTCCTGCACCATTTCACTTTTTTTTTTTAGGGAAACTTGCATCTATTGGACTTGTTCACCTAAGAAAAAAAAAGAGCAATACCAATGAAGATACAATACTTGTTTAGTTTAACTGAAAAATTAAAAAATCAGTTGCTATGCATATGTGTGTTTTTGTTTCAGGCTATTCTTTAACCCTGGACCATAGGAATTAATGTGATTGCTCAGTCATGGACTTCTAAGGGAGGGAAATGATCTTTATACTCTGAAACGACCAGAAAGCTTGTTGAGTGTTTTTAAAGAAGGAAGCTCTTTTGATTCATAAAATATATGAGTTCCATTGTCATCCCCAAACATTGTATCAATAATAAATCAGTTACAGTTTGAGATATGAGCAAATTAACAATAAACTTCACATCCTTCTCATTTGGTTGTGAAAGTTTGAACTAAGTTTTAATGTGTGACTATATTAGGCTAAAAAGACACTTTTTAAAATACATGAAAGCTAAGAGTTGTATATAATCACTTAACTCCAAGAGCTGGGGCTGAGAGAAATTGTTGTTGGGATACTCTCGGGGACAATATCCCAACTGCTGTCCAGACAGCTTCTGGGATGTAGTTGGTAGACAAGGTTGAGAGTCAGCCCTCGCCCATGCCCTGCAATGAATACACAAACCCCTCCAATATCTCACTCATGCAAGACTCGGGCTGAGCCTGAGAACAAAGTTCTTAAATGCTAACAATGACCAAGGGAAATAACAACATCCAATCCTTGTTCAAAATACACTCCCTGGGCTAAAGGGCACTCAGTTCATTACTGCTGCATGATTCTTTCAGCTGCTGGGTGTTGATCATTTGCACTTGCAAGTCTAATTCATTTGTAAGGGCATCTAGAGATTGGGGAGTTGCAGAGGGGGAGGATAGATGTGATTTCCAGCCTTATTTTCATCTAAAGGGATATATTTTATTAAAAGTCCATCTGAGTGCATCTCCTGCATATGTACCTCTTCGAGATTAATCTCAGTCCACTCAGCAAAACAAACAGTCCAGACTTGGGCACCTTCAGCCCAGCTGAGGTCAACAGAAACTAAAGAGTGTGCCGAACTCGGCTGACTGATACCAGCAGGATTTGCTCTAAGGATGCTGCTCTGTGGGGCATCTCAATCAATCTACAGACAGAACTATGGAAGAAGGAAATAAGTGCCTAACTTTCCCTTCTGGTGGGCAGCTCTGAGAATGCTGCCAGCTCATGCCTGAAGCACAGCAGCTTCCAGGCTGTCAGCAGAAAGCAGCAGCGAAGGCTGGGGCAGCAGAGGGACCAGAACTGGGCAGGCCATGCCCCCTCATCCCCAATGGAGCAACCAGGGCTGGGCAAGCACTATCCCTGGCCCACCTCCGGCCCTTTCCAGAAGCACACACCAGGGGTGCAGCATAAGGCAGGGGGCTGGAGACTCCAGAGGAGTCACCCCCTCCCTGAAAAGGGAAGCTGAAATAGAAGGCAGAGGGAGCCTTGTGTGGTTTTTTATTATTATTATTTCTGATTAAAGAGGAATTCATTTCATCTTTGCCTCCTGCCAGGGGCTGAGGTGCCGCCATTGAGGTTAACGGTGCGGAAGAATACAAAAAAATTTCATTGAGGAGGATTATAAAAGTTACTAGCTGGAACATTAACAGAAGAGTAACTTGTAAAAAATGCAATATTACAATATTCACAAGGACGGTAGAGCGTGGTAAAGCTATAAAATTCAACATTAAAATCTTCTACAGCCTAGATAACCTAGTTAACAAACATTGTATTGGAACTACTTTTTTCCGCGGTGCTGAGGGGACACAGGGCCAGGGGGCGGCGGGGCCGGGGCCGCCCCAAGGCGGGGGGGGGCAGAGCCCCTCGGTGGCTGCTAGGCCCTCCCCGGGAGAAGCGCGATCTTCAGAGGGGTTAAAAAAAAGGCGTGGAGCCGGCGCGGCTCCAGCCCCTGATTCAGCGCTGATGAACTTTTTGTCATTAGCAAAGCGTTGGATGTGATTTGTCTCATCCAAACCTGCAAACAGGAAGCACCGATTCGTGTCATTTGTCACCAGCACCGAGTGCCCATATAAATAACAGCCAATATATTTCCCTGCGCCGCTTGAATTCTGCAAAGCAAAACACCGGCAGCGTTAAAAAAAAAAAA
>VYZX01004701.1:172478-192735 GCA_013401335.1 Brachypteracias leptosomus | reverse complement strand
AAAAAAAAAGAGGGGAATCAGACATTACTATTACTATTATTATTATGAATATTACTATTATCGCTGCTTCTACTAATAATGTTCTCATGCAAAGACGTCAACCTGAAAGATAAACCGACGCCACCCTTCCAAAATCGGCACGGAGAGTCGGCTGGCTTTAAAGCCTCGCTGCACCAGGCGAAACTCACTTCCCTCGCAAGAGGTGGGGATGGCTTTCGCCTTCTTGTGCGTTATTTTAATGTTGTTTGCCGCCGCATCTTCCCCCTCCATCCACCCCCGCACCCTCTGCGCCCTCGCTCCCTCTGTTCTGGGGCTGCGAAGTCGCGGGAATCAGTGTGAAAGGGCCGGGAGAGAGGGAGAGGGAGAGAGAATCGCTCTGAGCGACTGCGGAGTGGAATTCAGTTCCCTGGGGAGTTAGCAGACAGTTTGTGGAGATGTTACTCCGGAGTTTCAGACTATGATAAATATGATAATTTGTATAAAATTTGAATGGGTTCTTGTTTTCAGGGAGAATGCCTCCGATGATGAATGTTCATGATTTTCAGATAGATGGCTGATAAAAAGTGTATTGAATTGTTGAAAGCGATTTTAATTTTAATTCTCTACCTGCAGATGTCTGATAATAATAATGTCTCCTAATAAAACAGGAAGGTGTCAGTTTAAGCAGCAGTATTTCGCTTCACTTCATCTTTCCCATCCCCAGACTGTGGCAACATTAACCTCTTCTTATAAAAAGGCACATAAAATTATTATAATTACAGAGTTATTAATTTTAAAAAGAGGGTTAGCAGGATTTTTTATTATTATTAATAGAGCTCGCACAGTACCCCTGCAAGTAAATCCCCGTGTGAAATGATGGATCCGATTGCTAATTCTATTATTAGATATTGCCTAGCAATTGCCTTTCGGGTTTTTAATTAGAGTAATTGAAACTAGAAGAGGCGGGGCTAATTATTTTTATTTTCCCCCTTTGTTATTATTTAAAAGTCATTGATAATGCTTCCTGCATTCAGATCTCGGCTTCAGGAGGAGACTTACAACAAAGCAACAAAGGAAAAACAGACAGATCCCCGGGTCTGGAGGTTGAAACTCCCAAGCCAGCAGTGTGCGTGTATTAGGTTAATTGGGTTTTGTGGGTTTGGGGGATCTCACAGGAGACCATTATCAACCCAGTTCCTACTGCCTCTGATCTGGACTGATATTCTATGTCAAAAAAAAGAAGGCGTGGAGGGGGGAGAACCAACAACAACAGCAACTCTGGTAACATGAAATCAATGACCTGGCAGTTACACTCTAATTAGCGCCTCCTGCGAAGCAGCCCAGAGCCAGCCCAGGGAAATCACACCCCGGTGCAGGCACACGGGGAGCGGAGGGCAGCGCACCTCGGCTGGCAGCGCGACTCCGGTCCCGGTCTCGCCGACGCCTCTGCCACCCGCTGCCCACCCACCGGCGGTGGGGAGAAGCGAGGAGAGTGGCTCGGCCCGACCCGGCCGCTGCCCCCGCGCCCAGCGAAGTGGGGATCGGCCCCGCTCCCGGCGGGGCAGCCGCTGAGCAGCCCCCAGCTCCAGTGTCGTTCGTCCGAGCTATTTTTCTCTCGCCCTGAAAGAAGCAGACAATATTGCCCATTCATCAGAAAGGCAGGAATTTGGTGCTTCTGGTTGACTCCGAGCCGGGTAATTCAGGGGGAAAAGAAAGCTGGATAAATGACTCGATAGTGTAAACGAGTGTGGAGGGTACAAACCGCCTCGCAGAGAAGTGTGATTCTATAAACAACAGCATCATCTGGCAAAAGGGTAAAGAACTGTGCAGAGCTCATAGCTTTTCTAAAGCATCACGTTGATACTTTATACATGCACAAGAAGGGAGAAAGAGAGACATGTATGATCTATGTGCATCAACACCGGCTGTGCAAGTACACAGGAGCGGTCCCTTCCACATCCCCGCACAAGTGCATCTCCCCACATGTTAAATGCTCCCTAGCTGTCTCCAGAAGAAATGGTTATATGCGATAATATATATATAAATTAAAGTCTCTTCAATTTGATATAGAGATTCGGGTTTATATTATATATTTAATATATATTGCCACGTATTCCTCTCCACAGACCAATGTATTTCGGGTATATACGCGTAGTTGTGAATATAACATATATATTTATAGTTACGCAGGGAATCTGAGAATTGGCAATCCATCTAGCAATAAGAGAACTCGTTAGATATATAGTTGCATAAAGAATCGTGTACAGATACATTAAGTCGCATTAAGAGAGTGAATGTCGGTCTGCGCCGCTTCGCACACGAAATCACAATTACAAGTTCCTGACTTATAGAGCAGGAGGAAATTGCCAGAAACCGGGGTGGTCCGGTCCCCCCGTCCGGTGCTTGCGACCTCCTTCCCACTGGGGTGCTGAGGGACTTGGGAGCCGGAGATGGGGAAAAGGCATTTACTCGGGGCAATTAGAAAGCAGGTACCGCTTCAAAAATAGACTTATTAAAGAAGAAAGGAGTTGAAATTATTGTTACGAAAAAATTGCGCATAAACGAGTCTAACAAAGTAGGGAAGCAGAAGCAGCTTGGCGTGTAAGGTATCACACTGGAACTGCTTCTACTTTAGACCTCGGGATTAATCAAAGAAATCGGTGCGGCTGATGAGGAGTTATTCAGCAGCTGAGGTCTGGAAAACTGCATCCCTGCTTTCTTTATACATTTTATTATTTTCAATTGGGTTGAAAAATTATGAGTGTTTAGAGAAAAGAAATACACATTTCTTCTTCCAGCGGGCTGGAAAGCTTTGATTTTATTTCCTCCCCCCTCTTCTCATCTTTCCTTCCCTTTCTATTTTTCCTTCCTCAGAAGTTTGCGGTGGGGGCCGTAGAGAAGGATGCGTTTGAAAAAGTCAGGAATTGAAGCGCTTTATGCGAGGGGACTGTTCTCCTCCGTCACTCCTTCAGCATTCATGGCTCCCGCTTCCAGCGATGACCCCAGCCCTGGGAGCCAGCAACTCGGGAGTTTTGCACCCTCCGATGCCAGGCAGGGAAAAGGGATCTGTCTGGGCTCTTTCTGACAGTTTTCCTTCATTGTGCCTTTAAACTTCTCCCTGGCAAGGCTCGGTAAATGCTTCTTTGTTCGCTTACGAGTAGCCGTGGTGGGGGCGGCAGGTCCTGTCATCGTCGTGTCGTCCCCCCCCCTCCCCCATACAAACCACCTTTCCATGGACATTCGTGAATGACAAAACTTTCTTAGGAAACTTGCAGAAAGACTCAACTCCTGACAATCAAAGGAAAGATGGCAGCTGCCAGAGATGCCCGTTGCCATTAGCCCTCTGCAACTTTATCTGCTTCCAAAATAAATGTGAATGCGCCTATTTCCAGGCTGGCCACATCCTCCTTCAATTATTTTTAAGTGCAAATCTCTAATGCTGTTGAACCACAATCTCCATTCCTCGGCCAGCTCGGAGGCAAAGTTGACAAGCTAAGGGGATGGTGGGGAGGAAAAGTGACCAACACGAATGGAAGAAGGCAGGACCGGCTGCAGCCCCCCCGCACCCACTCGCTGGAGTGTCACGGCCGGCCGTGTCCACGCACACAAGGACCGCTCGGGAAATAACCTCCCGAGAGGGTTTCCTATCGATCACCAGGCGAAGAGCAGCGGATTCCGTCTCCCCCCGACGGCCGGCCGTGGGTGATGGTGGACGGGGTAGGGTGAGGGCGAAGGAGTTCTTAGGCCGATTTATCAGTTATTAAAGGACCCTTCCTGGACCTACAGAGCTCAGGGGCATTTCTCATCTCAACTCCAAATAGGAAAAAAAATGTATTCAGCTATCTTTAATCATTGACTCGAGGGCACATTTCACATCATCTCTCAAATCTGCATTTTTTATGAAGTGGCCAAAACGTGTGCTGTATGCCTAATTTTTCTCTCCCTTATAGGCGTTAAGAAGAGTAATGAGAAATCGGCTGGAAATTAACTTGTTTCTGCCCCTGCAGCCTTCTCCCCTCATGAGAGACTGGAACTTATATCCCCCTCGCACACACTTTTATATCAACTGGTTCAGAGCCCGGGGGCTGCCGGAGGTGGTGGGGCAGGTTGCGGGGAGATGGGGAGGGGTGGGGGGGGGGGGTAAGCTGGCCGCAGCGGAGTTAGGAGACGGACCTGCAAACTTCCCTTTTCTCTGCAGCTCCCAGACCATAACAGAGATTCTTGTCACAAGGACAATGGTTGTGTTCCCTGGATAAGGTGAAGGGCACACGAGTTACATCTCCCCGGCTTTTACTCTTCCCGTCAATATTGCTCTTTCAAACCTACTGCGGCCCCCTAAACACTCTGAAAACTCAGCGCGTTCCAGAGATCCGGGGACCGGGGAGGCAGAGGTTGTAGGAGGACATTTATTTCGTAGGTTTTAATATACGGAAACGCATTATAATTGTTGTCATTATTGTTCTTTGTATCGTTACTAGTGCCTGGAGCATTGGAGTTTTCCACCGAGGTTTGGAGTTTTCCACCGACGTGGAGGCGGCGTATAAGGAGAGGCTGTCTGGGAAAGGACCGTTTCTTCACTTCTCCGCACCTTGCGGTCTTGCTTTTTTTGCTCCCGTAGCCGTTCCCCAACCCTCGCCCCGCACACGGCCAGAGCTGCGGAGCCAGGCAGCCCGGCCGTGCCACTGGCCCGCCGCGGGGCCTGCGTTGCCGCCCTCCACCCGGGGGAAGCCGTGACCGGGGGAGCAGCTTCTTCCTCTCCCTGTGCGTGCCGGGAATCTGTTGCTCCTGCCCGCTGGCCCACACTAGTGCCTGCGGGGCCGCCGGGAGCCGCTCCCGCTGCTGCCTGGGACCTCTGGGCTGCCAAAGGACGCCGAAGAGGGATGCCCGTGAGCTGCCGTGTCCCCCTCGGGCGAGGAGGAGCGAGCGCCCGCTGCCTGCCGGCTCGGCGGGGGCACTGGCTCCGGGGCGGCGGGGCGCGCCTGCTCCCCCTGCTCCCAGGAACCTGCGCTGGAAACTGAAAGTGAACCTAAAAGAGAAAAGTGCAAGGGGAAATAATTCTTACAGCTCAAAACAGCGTTAAGCTGAGATTTAGGAGCTCCATAAAATGCCAATGGGGAAATCGCCTCCGCGCGGGCTGCCATAAGTGTTTCTGCTTTTCTGTTCTAATTCGGATGACTACCAACTGTTTGACGGCTCTTAAAAAGCTTTTTTTCTTTTCTTTTCTTTTCTTTTCTTTTCTTTTCTTTTCTTTTCTTTTCTTTTCTTTTCTTTTCTTTTCTTTTCTTTTCTTTTCTTTTCTTTTCTTTTCTTCTCTTCTCTTCTCTTCTCTTCTCTTCTCTTCTCTTCTCTTCTCTTCTCTTCTCTTCTCTTCTCTTCTCCTCTCCTCTCCTCTCCTCTCTCTTCTCTCTTACTCTGCTTCCTCACTCTTTCTGTTCACAAACGCTACAAGATGGGGGGTCCTCCTCATTTCCTGTTTCACTCATTTTTCGCATTACAATTTTGTCTCTAGTCTGCCTATTTATCCATCCATATTCCCTTCATCTTCAAATCAAACGTCTCCTTCTGTATTCAGCTCCTTTTTCTCTAATCTTAATAATAATCAATGTCTGTCTCTCTGTCTGTTCATCCATTCTCATGTCCATCTTCTCGGTTCCATCCTTCTTTTATTTTTCCCTTCTTTTGCACATTAGTACAGGGCGTGCTCCGTGTCTCCAAACTCTTGGGTTTTTTAAGTGATTTACAGTTTTCCCTCTCCTTTCTTCACTTCTGACAACGGCGAGAGAGTGTCCCTCGCCTGCGTGTCCCTCTTCCTCATTCCTCCCGTAACCCACGCTGCGACTCCCCACAATTCCCGAGACCCGGAGCAGCCCCCCGGCCTCTGCCAGCCCAGGCTGTCCCTTAAGCGCAGGGCACCTGCGGGCCGCCCGGCTGTCGGTCCCTCTGCTAGGGCTCGAAACTTGTGTTGAACTACCTGGGGAAGAAGAAGCAGCCGCATCGACAGCTCCCAAAACCCCGTGAGAGTGTTTCCGCCCCTCGGCCCCGAGCTGGCCCTAAAAAGGGGATGAGATAGCCTGGACCACGGGAGACCTCTCCCGGTTTTGCCAGCCGCTGCCTCCGGCCGGGGAGACAAAACAGGAGCGTGAAAACATTTTGGGAAGCGCTCTGGAATCTGAGCCTCACCACAGCGCAGCGAGGGGTTAAAACACTCTGTCAGCCGCCGAGGCCGGAGCAGATTCCTCTCACCAGCGGCGAGGCCGGAGCGCCGTGCCCGGCGGGCCTGGTGTGGGGTCCGGCACCGCCGATCTGCACTGCCCCCTCTGGCAGGACGCGCGGCCCGCCGGGCGACGAAAACGGGGCCGGGGCCGCCCCGCTGCGGGGGAGCTGGGAGCCCCGAGACAGAGGGTCTGCGGCCCTCCCCGGCTCCCTGCGGACCGGTGCCGGAGCTCCCGGCCGGGGGCCATTTTCCCGCAGCCGGCCGAGCTTTTTGCCCCGGGGCGGTACGGGACGCCCGCACGACCAGCCTGCTCCTCCCCACGCCACGGCCCGGCCCCAGTCCCGTCCAGCAACTTCCCGCCACGGCCGCGACACCGGCGTCGCCTGCCGCAGCTCCGCCGGCTCCCACTTGTCCGTGCCCCCCGCCAGCACCTCAGCATCCCACCAGAGAGACCCGAAGGCAACGGAAGCCTCTTCGGGTGCGTCCGGTGGGACTCGCCCCTCACCCGACGGTAGCCCGAACCCACCGCCTCCCAGGCACTCACCCCCACCCCACACGTCTCATAACCCCCTTCCCACTCCACTGCTCTGCCCCCAGCCCAGCCCCCACACGGGCAGCTTCTCCCCGTGCCAGCAGCGTCCTTCCAACTTGGTCAGCTCAAAATGTTCCTGCTCATCCCACAGCCTCTACAGACAGCCCCGACTGGAGAGGGGGCCCACTCCTTCCTCTGCTCCTCTCCACTTTCCCTATGTCCCCTCCAGCTCCACTACCACTGCCAAAAAGCACCAGGTGGTCAGCCCAGCACTAACGCAACCGTGCGAGGCCTAGCGGCAGCGATCGGGACAACTCAACAACTCTGAAGTCACCCCGAAACTCTCGGGAAGGGGCCGGGGCCGCTCCAGGCTCGGCTGTCGGCCGGGCGAACCGCAAGGAGCGGCCTCCGAGCGCCGCAGCCTCCGGACGGGGTCGAGGCGAGCCTCTGCCCCTGCATCTCCCTGGCGGGTTTCTCAGCAGGTCGCCTGCTTATTATCCTTCCTGTCCTTCGGAGCACACCCTGCCTCAGAGAAAGGGAGAGGAGTGCCGGACAAAGGGAAAGGCGCCCATTTCCTTACGATGCTCTCCAGCCAAACAGGCAAGCGGGGTGCATTCCCCTCGCACCCCGTGTTGTCGGTGTCTGCCCTGTTACCTGTTGCAGCCACTTTCTGTCTCTACCTATGGGGAAAGAACCTTCCTCCCTCCTTCCTCCCACATCCCCATCAGGAGTTTATGCCTTAAAACACTCAGTCCCAATTTATTTCCCAAAAGGCGCAGGCAGCCGGAGCCCCGGGCCCGCCGCGGAAGAGTCGGGGGTTTCCCGGGGGGGCTCCGATCCGCCGTGCTCACGGGGCCGAGGGGAAGCAGCGGCCGGTGTTCGCTGGAATCGGAGAGAGCCGCGCTCCCTCTGCCTCCGCATTTCCCTGGGAACTTTCTATTCCGGAGTTAACTATTAACTGCAGGAAAGTAGGCAATTTTCTTCGGAATGTGAACTATTTCCTTTATCCAGCAGATAGATGGGGTGATTGATTAATATGGAAATTGATATTAAAATATGAGTCGTAGACAGGAACACTTTCCCTGTAGTCACAGTGAACGGCTGCAGCCGCACGGCGGAACAGGCGTCCAGGGCCAGCAACGCACCGAGCTTCTGCCGAGGGTTTTCCTGGTTCGTCAAGAAATGCCTTAATTGTGAAATACATGCGGATATAATTATAATAGCTCACGTTAATACATTCTGAACAGTGATGAGTGAAAGGGCACACAGAGGGGGACAGGAGCTCTCACACGAGAGGAGAGGCGTCGGGGGTCCCGCCACGGAAGGAAGTGTTGGCATAATGCTCAGAGGTCACCTCGGGAGCAAAGGCTGGGGCAGGGGTCCCACAAGCTGGCAGGGTCAGTGAGTAAAGAGCAGAGATTCACGTATATAAAGATGTTGTACAGCCAAACAGGCACCCTATACCAATTTGTAGGGTACCAGTTTGCTGCAAGGGGAGGAACACGAAATTATAGCAGGGAAGACTAATTCTAGATTCGAGTTAGATAATACTTCAGCAGATCTTTAAGGTAGGAAAAGGCGTGTGTCCGTAAATGTACCCACGAGTCTTCCATCCTCAACCGTTCACTTCTTTCATTTGCACTTGTGCTCTTTGGTTAAGGGTGGCGGTTTGACACCAACGGGAACTGTTACACCCCGGAGAATCCCGGTTCCCGGTTATCCCGGCCCCATCATGTGTTGCTGTTCACCCTCGGCTAGCCTCGTTCTAATTAACCGGCGCCTCTTTTAATGAAGAGGAGGACTCGCTCGGCGGTGACCCCCGCTCTGCCCAGCGGCGAGCAGCCCCACGCTGCCCCCGGCCGGGAGAGACCCCCAGGCAGCCCCGGCCCGCTTGCCCGGCCGCCTGGCCGTCCCCCGGCCCGCAGAGGTGCCTAGCACAGACATCTGCTCCTCCCGGCCCGCTCGGCTCGTAGTCTCCTGGCGATATTTTTCATGCTCCTTCCCCCCGCTCCCTCTCTCTGCTGATTCACTTTTTTTTATTATTATTTCCTCCTCTCTTTATCTCGGGGAGGGGGCAATTTTCCAGCCTCCTTTACTGCTTTTCCCTCTTTCTCGAGTTTGCTCCTCTTCCCCTCGCCCCTACCCCCCCGCTCTCCCGTTTCCTACCCCTCGCCCCCCCGCCGCCGTTTGTTTGTCCCGGTGCCCGGACGATCATCGCGGTGTATGAAGTTCTAACTGGTTTGTGTCAGGCAGCTCTCTCTAAGCAGCCTGGCGTGACGGATTAAACATCAACTAGTTAAATAAAAATTAATATCAACTGCCTCCTAACTTCTAATGTCATGTTGTTTATAACTAATGAACTGATTAGGGGATAAACACATCAGGAAGACATTTCTGCTTCCCTGCTCTTTCGAGAGAGATTTGCAGAATTCAAAGTAAACCTCCCAAAGTCCCTCCTGGGTTTTTCCCACACCAGTTTGGGGAGAGAGGGGGGGATTCCGTGGGATTTGTTGGGGCTAGGTCGGAGGAATCCAGTGCGTGTGTGAGGGTTAGGTGGACTTATTTACACATCTCTCCGTGGAAGCGCGTTTCAGAGCGGCAGGAGCGTGTGGCTGCGAGCGGGGCTCCTGCTGCAGCGAGGTGAGGAACCGCTCCAGACAAACCTGGCAGCTGCTGCAGCCCGGGTTGGAGACGACGTCTTAGAAAAATGCTCATTGCTACCATTATTGACTTTTGCTGTCCCATTTTAATATTTAAAATTAAACTTTTTTTTCCTCGCTTGAAGTGACAATCGATGATTTTTAAGTGTTATGAAGGAAAGCGCTCCCTCCACCTTCTTTATTTTTACAATGATCCACTTGTCTGGGGCGTGATTTTCGCCAGTCTGCGTTGTTAACATTTTCCTAAACACTTCAGAAAAAGAAACACATGCACACACAAAACCACCAACAGCCTCATCTTGGAGAGGTCCCAAGCTTTTAAATACTGTTTGCCCAGCACCGCCGGCTCTGACAAGACAATAATAACAGGGGAAGCTTTTTAAAACCAATTTAGCAAATGCAGAAATGTAATTTTAATGAAGAATCGATAGCATAATGGTTCATTTTTCCTGGGACTCCTTGTTGGTGCTGAGAGATACTTTCAATCAATGGGGAGATGGAAGAGGGGGGTAGAAAGAGAGAAAGAAAAATATTCGCTCGGTGATGTCTTTAGCACTGGAAATTTTTCTTCTTTTCTTTGGAGCTTTGTTTTATTTATGATTAATTTTCAGTCACGAAACCTTTACCAAAACGCGGCCGTAGGAGCAAGGAAGAGCAAGTGGACAGATAAATGGATGGACGGGCAGATAGATAATCTCTCAGCAGCACAAAGCCAGGCGCTCACAGGGGCAGACTTCACAGGGCTGCCTTCCGCCTCCTCCAAAGTAACCGGCGGAGCCCCCTCCACCCCACCTGGAGGCCGCCGGGCCCCCGAGGTGAGCGCTGCCGGCTCCAGGGTGGGCTGTGCTGCCGCACCGATCCCCGCTCCTGCCCCGGCCCAGGCGCGCTCCCCCCGTGGCCAGAGCCCACCGCCTCCCTTTTTCAACTTGAAGGAAGATCCTCCTCTGTCCAGCATCCCCCTTTCTCCGGCAGCCCCTCTCCGACCACATTTTTATGGTAATAAGACAACAAATCAATCTGCTGTTGCAACAAGACTTCCCTACAGGTAGCCAGTTTGAGGGAGGGGGGCAAGGGGAAACAGATTCAAAGTCCAGGCGCTGCCCCCCCGGGACACCCCCCCNGCCCCCCCGGGACCCCCCCCCCCCCAGCCCCTTTCCTCCCCGGCTGCACAGCCCTGCTACACTGGAGCAGGTGAGTCCCCCTCCACTTTTATAAGCAGCAGCGCTGCATTTGCTTTGATTGTTATTTATTTTCCCTTCCTTTTAGCCTGTCCCGGCTCAGTAGAGCGGCGTTTCTTTCTCTGTGGCTGGCTATTTTTTTTTTTTCTGTGGCGTGTTTTTTTTTTTTTTTTTTTTGGTGGTGGTGGTGCTCTGGTGTGTGTGTTGTTATCTAAACCGTTTAGTTTTGGGTGGTTGCGCCTAGATCTCGAAAGTCAGCGGGGGAAAGCAAGACGCCCAAGCGGGGAGGAGAGAAGCGAAGAAAAGGCCGCGGCGGATCTACTGGTTTGCAGCCGTCCCGGGGAGACGGGCCATTAGGCAGAGGAGCCATGGCTCAGAGCTCAGGGAGAGCAGGTAAGGGGGGCGGGGGGGCGCTGAATATTCAGCAGGGAGGGATGAGACCGTCACCCCCAACTCCCTCCTTTGGCAGGAGGCAGCCTGCCTCTGCTCTCCTCCGCACACATCCTCCTTGCCTCGCCAGATTCCCCTCTAACAATTCCCATCTCATCTGCTAAGTGTCCCCCTTTCCTAATGGGTGCCTGCTCCAGCTCCCCTCGAAGGGCTGAGTTCCCACCGTGTTTACTCAGAGAACGGCGCAAGGACCCGCAGCGCAGACTCCAAACGCGAGCGGGAGCCGGACCGAGCTCGTCCCCTCCCCGCCCGGCGCGGTGGCCAGCGGCCCCGGCGGCTCTGCCTCGGTGCCCTGACCTGCCGCACAAGCCCCCGCCACCCGCGCTCAGCCCCCGGTCTATTTTACACTCCGGTTTTGGCGACTTGCCACAGTCCCGGAGTTCTCTCCTGTCCGCAGAAAGTTCAGGGCATTGCCTAAATTCTTCCCCCACTGATTCTCTACCCACTCCCTGAAAAGTTGCTCGCTGTTGCAGCTCTTTTGCTTCTGGACCTGGCCTGTCGCCGCTCCGGGTCTCCCTGGCAGCCCGGAGCCTGGCAGGGCTCCGAAGGGCCGGGGCGCGGAGCAGCTGCGTCCCGGGAGCGGGGCTGCGATAGGCGAGGGCCGGGGCAGCATCGCCCCCGCGAGGGCCACAGGGCTGGCTCTGCGCCCCCCGAAACCTGCCCCGCCGGCGGATGAGTCTCCGGATCGCCCCCCTCTCCCTGTCGTCAATTTTATGATTTGCAAACAAAGCTTCAAACAAACCCCGCCGGGGAGGAGAGGTTTGCAACGGCGCTGCCGCTCGCGGTAAAAGCACAATTTCGCGGTTTGGTTCCCTCATATTACGTATATAAACAGAGCTTTTAATGTAGGGATTTGGGGGGGGGGAAAAAGGACATGGTGGTTTAAAATGAAAACCTCGCAGACTACAAGCACAGAGCCGTACTGCTGCCCCGGCTGCCGGGAGTTTGCTGGAGGGGAGTCTTGGAAAGAAAGGCTCCGGCGACCGTTGGGAACCGGGGCTGGCAGCTCCCGCTTTCTTTTGTAATTTCTGGTGGAGTCGCAGAGTGAAATATCCCCCGTTTAGTGATTCAGGTACACACAGAGACGTGTTCGGGAGGCAAATAAAAACACCCGCCCTCCAGAAAACCACATTCTTTCCTGTCGATAGATTCTCCATATAAAAATGTATGCCCACCACTTCAGTAAATCTTAATATTAAATAGGTTGTACGTGTATATATGTGCGCATATACAAACATATACACGTGCGAGCATAGCTTTTCATAATCGAAACAATTAAATCTATTATATACGCTGTATATTATATATAAGTATGACAAAGATTCACTAAAACGTAAAGGGAAAAAATAAAGACAACCAAAAAGGCCTCCTAAAAGAAAAGGCCACAGAGGCTTTTTTTCGCCGTTCTGCACCGAAAATCTCCTAAGTCGAAACTGAAAAAACCTTCAGAAAGTTTGCAACCCCCTCTGCTCCTTTTCCCTTCTGTGTTTTTAAGGGATCTGCCGAAGTCCCTTTGCATCTGAGGCTTAAATAGGGAGATCAATAGAAAACAGTTGTAATGATCTAATTAATTATGGCAAAATTAAAAGCGAGTAGAAAATCAATCTCTGATGGTGTTGAAGATGGAATTAAATTGATAGTCCATCTGTTCACCTCCTAGACCGTATAAATATGCAACCCAAGGACGGAGCTAATGGGTTCAAGCTGCCTGAGAGACTCTCTCTCCATCTCTCTCTCTTCTTTTCAGTTCTTTCCTTCCCGAAGTTCAGCCCCGCAAACCCAGGCTGCCCCTGCTCCCACTTCAGCCCTGTGTTTACCCAGCGTTACTCCGCTGGCTGGAGACGCGCAAAAGACGCTTGTGCTGAGCAACTCAAACCGACAGCAGCAGCCCACAAATCTGAGGGTAAAAGGCGTGTAGTTGGGGGGGTGGGGTAAAAAAGGGAAAGCTGAGGAGACAATGTTCAGTGACAGCGTGCTCCCTATCGTGCTGGTTTTAAATCAAAAAGACAGGCTTGATGGTGATGGCCACGGAATAGTTTGGGGATGGTCTCCCTCCCTCTAAGCGTCTTTTTTACGTTGGTCAGGGGTTCAGAAAAGTCAGCCGTTTCTTGAGCTGGATTTCTGTAAAACACCATGTGTGCGCTGGCAGGGAAAGGCGACACATTGAATTAGTTTTGTTTGTCGTTTTTTTTTCTGACTCTGTGAAGCTCTAAGGGCAGCGACCCAACGGGAGGAGCTCGGTGCCGCCCTGTCCCGACACCGCCCTCCCCTCTCCCCCTCCCCCATCTGCCTTGTCCCCCTCGGGTCAGCCTTCTCCTGTGCCAGGCTTTCCTCGGCTCCCCACGGCCACCCGCTGCCCACCGCCGGGGTGTGCTTCCGAACTGCCAGCGCCGCTTAAAAAGGAAGCAGAACGGGTATCATTGCTAAATTAGAGACACACCACGGAATTCCTGTATNCTGAGATGGGGTCCCGGGCCTGACTCTAACGGCGTGTGCACACCCCACCGCCGCCCGTGTTTCTAGCGCGCGTGAGGAGGAAAAAAACCCGACCGTATCTCACCAGGTTGTGTTAATTTAGCTCTGCCAGAGCCCAAGACCCGACAGGGAGAGTCCCGCCGGCCTCGCCTGCAGCCTCCCGCNCAAATCTGAGGGTAAAAGGCGTGTAGTTGGGGGGGTGGGGTAAAAAAGGGAAAGCTGAGGAGACAATGTTCAGTGACAGCGTGCTCCCTATCGTGCTGGTTTTAAATCAAAAAGACAGGCTTGATGGTGATGGCCACGGAATAGTTTGGGGATGGTCTCCCTCCCTCTAAGCGTCTTTTTTACGTTGGTCAGGGGTTCAGAAAAGTCAGCCGTTTCTTGAGCTGGATTTCTGTAAAACACCATGTGTGCGCTGGCAGGGAAAGGCGACACATTGAATTAGTTTTGTTTGTCGTTTTTTTTTCTGACTCTGTGAAGCTCTAAGGGCAGCGACCCAACGGGAGGAGCTCGGTGCCGCCCTGTCCCGACACCGCCCTCCCCTCTCCCCCTCCCCCATCTGCCTTGTCCCCCTCGGGTCAGCCTTCTCCTGTGCCAGGCTTTCCTCGGCTCCCCACGGCCACCCGCTGCCCACCGCCGGGGTGTGCTTCCGAACTGCCAGCGCCGCTTAAAAAGGAAGCAGAACGGGTATCATTGCTAAATNAGAGTCCCGCCGGCCTCGCCTGCAGCCTCCCGCGCAGCGCAGCGCAGGGCCGGGGCCGGGCGCCGGGGCCGGGCACCGGGGCTGGAACCGGTCCCGAGCCCAACGAAGGGCCGGGAGGGGCGGGGGGGCGGACCGGGCGCTGCCTGCGGGGACGTTCCTGCCAAAGTCCGCCTTCCCCTCACACTTCCCCATCCGGCCAGAAAGAGTGCCCGGGGGGGAGCGGTCCGCAGCACCAATCGGGTTTATTAATTGATGTATTGAAAAGAAAAATTGATTGACATCTCCTAATGGAAATTACAGCCCCGCTTTCCTGCTGCACGCTGCCCTGCCGGCTATCCCTTCATAAAGAAACCCTTGAGGCGAAAGGTAGATTTTCATTTAAAGTGCCCCCGTCTTCAATTTCACAGATTAGATACATTTTAAACACAGACACACATATTGCAAATTATAAGCTAATTTAATTATAAATCAAAACTGGGCATAAATCTGCACTCACCACAAAGGATCCATTTAGCAGAATACAACCACCTCCCCTAACCCTGGAAAACTGCCTTGCAGAATCAACACTGTATATACATTGCCAAAGTTATGGATTGTGCACAGTTCAAAGAGATCCAAGTGAGATGTTTTTACCCCATGCTGTGGGAGGGGTAAAGCCCCGTGTGTCAGAAATTAGCCGATCACATGGTGACAATGTCTCTTTCTCCTAGAGAAAGGAATTCACCGATAAATAAAAGTTTGCATAGATGTAGAAGGTTGTAATTCTGAACTTACAGGCTGGGAGGGAGTCAGAAGCGGCAGATTTTTGAAGTCCAGCAGGTCGGGATCAACAAACACGCTNAAAAAGAAAGAAAGAAAAACCTCTAAATCCTTTTTCCCCCATGCCCCCGCTGATTTGTAGGTGCAGAGGCACACCAACAGCAGAGAGAGCTAGGACGAGCTGTCAGGCTGGAGGAGTTCCCCACCATGCCGGCCCCCTCTAATTGTGAAAAATGAAAGCTAGGTGCTGCGGTTCCGCTGGAAAATAACCCAACAAAACGATGATGTTTATTCCTCGGGTTAGANAAACCCTTGAGGCGAAAGGTAGATTTTCATTTAAAGTGCCCCCGTCTTCAATTTCACAGATTAGATACATTTTAAACACAGACACACATATTGCAAATTATAAGCTAATTTAATTATAAATCAAAACTGGGCATAAATCTGCACTCACCACAAAGGATCCATTTAGCAGAATACAACCACCTCCCCTAACCCTGGAAAACTGCCTTGCAGAATCAACACTGTATATACATTGCCAAAGTTATGGATTGTGCACAGTTCAAAGAGATCCAAGTGAGATGTTTTTACCCCATGCTGTGGGAGGGGTAAAGCCCCGTGTGTCAGAAATTAGCCGATCACATGGTGACAATGTCTCTTTCTCCTAGAGAAAGGAATTCACCGATAAATAAAAGTTTGCATAGATGTAGAAGGTTGTAATTCTGAACTTACAGGCTGGGAGGGAGTCAGAAGCGGCAGATTTTTGAAGTCCAGCAGGTCGGGATCAACAAACACGCTCACACACGCACACACACGCACACACACACAGAGCCGGGGTTCGTATTGATTGCTGACGTTTGGTTTGCAAACCTCAGAGAGGAGAGGAAGGAGGGAAAGGATCAGGGTGCAAAAGAGGAGAAGGCACGGCAGGCAGCCAGGAAAAGCGCTCCGCGGCTCGGAAAATTTCCCTCCCTTCGTCCCTCTCTCCATCCCAGGTCTGCTCGTCCTCCGTCCTCGGCTGCGTGCCGCTCCCCCTCGCCCACGCAGTTGCTCCCCGGCTCCGTTCCTCTCCCCAGCCTGCCCAGCTGAGGCAGCCAAGGGAGCTGGAGGGGAGATTTGGTGTTGGCTGACAGTTCAGTCCTTCTCCGCCCCCTCCGCCTTCCAGCTCCCCTTTTTAAGTTAAAATTTTCCCTTTCCCTCCTTCCTTTAATCTGTCTTTCTCCACCATGCTTAGACTCCCCCCTTTCAGCCCCTCCGTTTCCCCGCACCCTCCATCTCCCTGCCTCTCGCTCTGTCTCTTCCTCCTCAGATGCACTAAACTCCGAGGCCATTAACAAATGATGTTAAAGAGGTATGACTCTTCCTGCCACTCTTTTTAATTAGGCGCCGAACTTGGGCTTTCGCGGCTCCGAGCCAGGGGAGGGGACGGAGCGAGACCCCTGTGCGAAGGGGATAGACGGAGAGAGAAGTGAAATCGCCCAGTTTCCCGGTTTCCCAGAAAGAGAGGAGAGAGGAGAAAGTTTGCCCACCAACTTATGACCAGCTTCTCCTGAAGCCCTGCAGACCCCCCCGCGCCCCCCCGCCCCGATTCAAGTACTGCTTTGCAAGCAGGACCCCCCGCGCCCGGTCGGGCAAGCTCCAGCCCTCACCTGCGGCTCTCGCACCGGGCGGAGGGGCCGCGTCAGGTCCTTTGTTGGTGCGTTTCCAGCCTTTGTTTAGTGGTGGAAACGTGCCTGCCTTCCCCGACCCAGCTCCCGGCGCATCCCTCCGGACCGGAGAGCCGTCCGTGGTGGAGGGAAGCGGGGGCAGAGGCAGGGCTCGCAACGGGGCTTGGGAACCGTTGCCAAAAATGCGATCGGGGCAACTTTCTCTGGGGAGGTGAATTCGTGCGTATTTAGAAATTGTCCCGGACTCAGCTTGGCTGGGAAGAAAAATAAGACGGGAAGGGGAGAGGGAAAGGAAGAAAGATGGAAAGAGGAAGGGGGAGAAAGAGGGAGAAAGGAAGAAGGAAAGGAGAAAAGGAAAAGAGAGAGATGGAAAAAAAGAAAGAAGGGGGCGGGGGGGGAAGAAGGAGAGAAGCAAAGAAAGAGAGAGAGTTAAAAAAAAAAGGCATAAAGTCTCGAGGCATATCTATCACTTTGTAATGCATGTACAGAGAAGTCTGCTCCCAACTTCCCCCGCCGGCCCTTCCCGCGGAGGAAGCGGAGCGCAGTGGCCGCCTCTCTCCCCGGCAGGTCTCTTTGTGCGATTATTTTTGGCAATGTGAATCCCAGGCAGTCATTACAACACTTTGGCCCCTCTGACTGCTGGAATTACCCTTTCCGGGGACTTTAATGGGCAAGCCATAGGGTTTTCGCTGATCCACAGCAGTTTTCGCTCCCTCCCCGTTTTTATGAGTGTATTATAGTTAGGGGTTATATAAATGTTTTTGCGTGTGATAACTGTAAATCCTAACATTTGCAAATGGCCCAGAGGCAAACTAACCTTGGACGGGCAGAGAGAGGGAGAGTCTTCCACTACTGCTGATTAAAAGGAGACTTTAATAAGCGTCTAATTCACTCATCGGGAGTTTTATGGAGAAATTAGAGGAGGACAAAAAAAAAAAAAAGGAAAGAAAAGACAACTCCAGCGCGGGGGGGGAGGAGGCAGCAGAGGGTGGCTCCCACGCCTCTACCCCAGCGGTAGCCCAGGGCAAAGGGAAGAAGCAGCTGGGCCTCGCCAGTGCCACCGCCTCCCATCATGAGAGGGGCAGGAAGGTTCACATCTGGGCCAGCTCCTTTGGGTCAGAGGAGAAGCACGGACCCCTCCTGCCCTTATTCCCCACCTCCGCTCCGCCTCTCCGGGGTAAAGAAACAAGGAGGCAGAGGAACGGAGGGTCTCCGGGACCGAGGCACAGACAAAAGGAGAGATATGTGGCAGGGGTTGTGTGGTGAGCGGACGATGCCCGCCCGCGGAAGTTGCCTTGCTGGGAGCCAGGTCCGGGGACCCCGTCTGCAGCGAAGGCTGCCCCAGCCCGGGGCCGGCTACGAGGTTCGGGGACAGGGGATGGACGGAAGTCCCAGGCCGGTGCGGGGAGCTGTGTGCCCGCTCCCTGCCTACCTGCCTGGGGAGGGAGGGGGCAGGCTCGGACAGTCCCCGTCCCCATATGTAGCCCAGAAGGTTTGGACATTCGCCCCAGTCCCGGACGGCCCGGTGCGCTAAGAGGCGGCTTTGTTGCAGAAGTGTCTCTTCACGTTGTTGGCTTTTTTTACTCTCTTTCTTTTTTTTTTTNTTTTTTTTTTTTTTTTTTCCCCCCTCAATGAGGCTGCAAAAGGTCTCCGGCTTGTCTCGTTTTTGTGGCAAACGCTCTCTTGTAAAGAGGAGAGGTTAAAGTGTCGGTGACTGAATAAAGAGCAGCACACGTGGGCTATTACCATTCAGGGCAAACAAATGCAGAGAAGGGAAAAGCCAGCAGCAGGCAGGGCGAGGGGGGAGCGCGGCCCCCCTGGAGCACACACGCACCCGCCCCGCTGGCAGGGCCCGTCCGCCGGCCACGGCGCGGCCCCGGCGTCCCCCAGACATGCAACCCACCCATGGCTCACAAAAGAGCGAGAGAAAGAAAGAGGGGGAGACATGAGGGGGTCTTAGATAGGAAAAAAAAGAAAGTAGCTTTAGGGGGAATGTGCTGTGGAGTGTGAAATTGCAGCCCGTGGTGTTCCATATTGTACCAGAAGCTCTCCAAAAACTCATCCTCCAACGTGACCAGAGGTGCTTAGAGGGGGAGAGAGGGAGAGGGAGAGGGGGAGAGGGGCTCGGAGACACAAGGGGAGGGGAAAGATGGGGGTCTTTTATTCTTCTCGCTCTCTCTTTCTTAATAATTATTCGTTTAAAATCTAACTTTGTGCTTGTTTGTTAAACTTGCCCACTAAGAGCAACCTGGACAAGAGAGGCTGGGAGGGGCCGGGGCGGGGGGGAGGAGCAGCAGGGCCCTGTCCGGCCCGGGGAAAACCTCCCAAGCAGCTTTGATCTTGCTCCCACATCTCCACGCTGCTGCCCGGCACCCCAGCCCTTCTTCATTCCCTCCCCAGCCCCCACCCCTCCGGAAGATCAGACCTCAGCACTCCTACAGCGAAGGAGTGATCCTTGGTCTGAACATCCTTTTCCCCTGAGTGCTGTCTGGGGAGAGGCAGTGCGATGTGTCCTCAGGCCAGAAATCACCTTGTCTTCAGACAAAGCACCCCAAAAGTCGCTCGGGAAGGTTTTATCAAAGTGCCCCCTGCCTTGAAGAACCCTCTCACTGTCATACATACGACAACTCTTTCCCTTAAACACTCACATCCCTGGGCATTTTTGTTTTGTTTTGTTTTAAAATCTTTTCACACCCAGGGATTTCGCCCCCGACTTTCCCACGCGAGGTTAAATTAGTTGTCGCAGATCAGAAAAATAAATATATATCGGCAGCGCAGATTTAGCCTGTAAATACGTAAATATGGTGCTGGGGAGCAGGAAGGACAGAGTTAATCCACCTCTAAACTACCAACATTTAGGTTGTTAGCGCTCGCACACTTAGCAAGGGGAAGAAGATGGGCAGTGTGTGGAGCCGAGGAGTTAGAGGCATAAATATAAAACTTCTGTCCCCGCAGAACACCGCCCCGCTAGCCATCGGTTGCATTTAACTGGTTTCCAGCGTAATCAACGACAGACAACTCGTAGAAAACTGGGAGCCAACGTGGGCGCGAGTCCTGCCTCTGGAGACAACGACTATGGCAGACACACCAGTTTTGCTCCTGGCTTCTCCAGGGCTCCCCCGCCGCCCACCCCTGTTGTTCCCGGGTGGAGCGCCTGTCCCCGGTTGGCCGTGGAGGAGAGGAGGCAACTGCCGGGAACCGCGTTTGTGTAACCCGCTTCCCGGGGACACGGCGAGCTCGGCGAGGCCAAGGCAGCGCAGGAGAACGATAAAGACTGGAGGGGGGAGCTGGCAGGGCCCTCGACGTTATGTGTATTGGGGCCGAGGGTGGGAAACAGATCAATGGAGAAGATTTCGGCTCGATCAGCTGGAGAAAGCTGGCTAATGAAGCAGATCGAAAGATAGCTATCGGCGCAACTCCCTCCAAAAGTTTATTTTTCTTGAGATTTCCGCAGAGTGGCGGGCGCCTCTTTTGAAGTGTAAATGTTTCTAGCTTGAGGGGAGGGCTGGGTTAGTGAGAAAGGGAAGATGTTCAGATCCTCTTTGAGAAGGAGTAAAAGAAATAAAAGAAAGGGGGAGGAAGAAGAGAAGAGAAGAGAAGAGAAGAGAAGAGAAGAGAAGAGAAGAGAAGAGAAGAGAAG
>VYZX01004701.1:0-170377 GCA_013401335.1 Brachypteracias leptosomus | reverse complement strand
GGGCCGCCGCGGGCCGCAGACTCGGCCGCCCGGGGGGAGCAGCAGATAAGGGAGCCAGCAAGGGGGCGGCGGGGTCTGCGGGCCGGGCGAGCTGAGGCCGGGCGGCGGTGAGGGGGTGACGCCCAGCCCGGCAATGGGGTTGCCCGCGGGGCGCAGCGGCCGCTGGCCAACTTGTCGTCCGGCGAGAGTTCCCGGGCTGTGTAGAGAGGCGTCTGCTCCAACCGGGCGGCAGCGAGCAGCCCTGACTGGGCAATGGAGCCCCCGCTCCGGTGGGACATTCACCTGCGCGGGGGAGCTGCCAGGGGCTGGCACCCGTCTTTCAGCTGCGCCCGCCGTGCCCCTGCGCAGCGCAGACCCGGGAGCCGATCGCTGTCTCACCTCGCATTTAACCGTCGGTGGTGTCAAAAAAAAATTAAAAAAAATCCCAATCATCCTTTTTGCACACAAGGGTAAGAGAGAGGGGAGTGGGGGGAGAGAAAGATAAAACATCAGCTGAAGTGCCAAAATGATTTATGAGACAGTGAAAAATATTTCATAAAGATCTCTCAGAGATTCTTTAGTTAAACGTGTTAGAAAACAAAGGGGCTGCTTCGTGACAGATAAGCAGAGGGATAGGGAAGGATGGAGGAAAAGAAGAAAGTACATTTAAGGTGATGACAAACTCGCAGCTCGAAAATCAAAATTGAGCTCGCAGCACTGTCTTTTTACCCCTGGTTTTTACCACAAGAAGGTATTTCTCCTTTGCTCTCTGTTTCTCTCTTAGGTCAAAACAACGTCTATTTTAGCCGTAGACTTATCTGTGAAACACTTTTTAAAATCCCTATCTNAGCGGAGGCTCCAGTCTCCGGCCCCGGCTCCTCGCAAGCACTTCCCACCTCGGGCGAAAGTCCGCCGGGCGCCGGATAATTCGTCCGGCCGAAAGGAGGGGGTGCGCCCGCCCGCCTGCTGCTTGCAGCTTTCCCGGGGATTGCTACTCTGCTTTGAACTTAAATGAACTAACCCCGGACCGCAGGAGGAGGAGGAGGGAGAACCGCGTCCTCCCGCGCCTTCCGCCGCCGGGCCGCCGGCCGCACCTTGCTTCGGCACCCCCTCCCCGCCGCCGGGGATGCTCTGAGCCCTCCCAGCCATGACACCCACCTGCCCCCCGGCTTCGCCAGCCCCTCGCTCCCACGGACTCTTCTGACTCCGCCGGCCCCGCCGCCCCGGTGTCCTAGAGCGGGCGCAGCCCTCCCGCCCCCCGGAAAGTACTTTGCTCCCCGCTCCGCCGGGCAGGGGGGTCAGCGCACCCCGCCGCTCCTCTCCTCTCCNAAAAAAAAAGAAAGAAGCAGCAGAGATGTGTAAAGTGCGAGGATTTGCTGTTATTTCCCCAAATGCGCCTGAAAGGAAACTTCGCAATTATTGAAAGAGGCCCAACCTATTGGTTCAAAGAGATGCAAGAGCCTCACTCTTTCCAGCTTTCGTTCTCTCATTTTCTCGCTCGCTCTCCCCTCTTTTTCTGTGCCCCTCTCCTACTCCACACCCCCCTCCCCCCCCTGCCTATTTATTTTCCTTTCTTTTTCTTCTTCATGTCTTTCTCTCGTGATCTCTCTCTTCTCTCTTGAGCGCTCTCCTCTCTCCTTTCGCTCCTCTCTCCCTCACCTCTTTTCTCTCCCCGTCCCTCTCCCACTCCAAGCTGCACACCATGGAAGCTTTGATGTGTATCGAATCCCCCCTTTCCGTTTCACCTCGACTAAAGTCTCCGGTAAAAAAGAGCGGGGCGTGAGACGGGAGATGAANTTGTGTGGTTTTTTTTTGTTTGTTTTGGTTTGGTTTGTTTTTTTGTTATTTTTTTTCTCCCCTAAGTCTTGAAGTTGAGTTTTAGAGGCGAGACGGCGGCTTCAGCCGATTTCTTCCCCTTTCTTTGCCTCCCCATGGATATGCACTGCAAGGCAGACCCCTTCTCAGCAATGCACCGTGAGTACTGGAGCCCGGCTCCTTCTACTGCTCTCCCTCTTTTTCATCCCTCCATTTCTCCTTCCCCAACCATTCTTCCTCACCTGATCCTCCTCCAAGTCCATCCTTTCACCGCCAGCCTCTCCTCCCCCGGCCGAAACCGGGTTCAGAGAGGCGTTCAGAAGGCAGGACGGGCACCGCCGGCCTCCGTGGCAGAGCGAGGGTCCCGGGCAGCCCCGGACTCGGAGGGAGCACAGCTCCGTACCGGCGGCGGGGCGGGGGCCTGGACCCCCAGCACAGGGAGTAGGGGACTGTGTGCGGTTGTGCCTGTGCTACATGCCTTGTGTGTGTGAAAGAAAACAGCCTCCGAAACACATTTCTCCGCAAAGGCACTTTCCTCATCGCCTCTCAGACAACGCGAGTTTATTCCTACTCGTTTCAGCCCCCGGGCCCCTGTCCCTGCCCGCGGGCCAGGGCTTGCCGCCACCCTGCGTGGTTCTCAACTCACACCTTCCCCTGCGATCTGATGCCGTTTGCTTTGATTTCGGATTTCAGTGGCAGAGAGGAGAGACGCCAGTTTCAAATTAATGGCGGGTTGGTCGGTGGCTGTACCGTGCTTCGGTTTGGTTTGGTGAAAGGCTGGACTGCGGGAAAAATAGGACAATTGTATTGCTGGGAGATCTGCCGGCTTCGGAGGCTCCCAGGAACTCACGATTCCTCCTGGTTTATTTACCAGATCCCCGGCGTGCATTTTAAATACATTCCTGGCACAAGTGAAAGTGCATTCGTGATATATTTTCACTTTAAAGAACCTTTCTGTAAGAGAGGGATGAAGGAAAGCGAAAAGACCCCTTTATCAGGGACTGTCACAAGGAATTTTCAGGAATTTTAATTTCACTGCACGGAGGGAAAATAATCCCGAGATTTAAATTAGAGAGAAAAAAAAATAGAAAGCCGAGATTGAGAGCATATTGAGTCAGGAAATTAATAATTAAGAGCAATTTGTAACTTTTGACATCGAAACTTTTGAGGACACGCCCTGCCCGCTGCATAAAAACAAACCAAAAAGATATAAAATGGAAATGCTTGAAGTTTAAAATATCCCGATTTTGCCGTCAGAAGGAAGGCGCAGAAATACAAACCCATGATCCGATCTCCAAACATGGATGTAGATAACTGTCTCCCTATTTCCAAATTAATGATTTCCAGGATACATTGCTTAAAATGTAGGGTTTAATTTTCGAAGACCCTTAACAGAAAACAGTCCGTGCACTAGGCATTATTTTAGCTTTCGGTGGTGCGACCTGCTTCCAGACATGGTTGCAGTAATTGTGCCTCCGGTACGATCCGGAACATGCAGGCAGCCGAGGGAGGCATCGCACTGTCGCTGATTTTTTGTAAAACACCAGTGAGATTCGTGAGCAATTTTGGCTTCCGATTTAAAAAAAAAAATAAAATCAACATTTGATTTGTTCTCTAAAGTGTATTTCTAGAGCTACAGACTTAGGTACTGGTAAGCAGTTAAAATATACACGGGCGCGGGCTCCTGACACAGAGACAGCAAAACGCGATCGGTACGAAAGCAGTGCGACTGGCTGGCCCTATGTATATACAGACGCCAGCACTTATACGCAGATAAATACAGGTAAATATCCTACTGTTCTGATCGAAATAACCTTAGAAAAGCACGGCGCAGATCAAAACAAACTCGTGTGAAAAATACCCGGGCTGCAATAATTTGAATTATTAATTTTTAATCTTTTTTGCGTCTGTTGCCTTTTAATATTTTGTAATACGAGTTATAAAAGATGCTTTGAATTATTTATCATGGAGTTTCCGAAGAAATTGCTGTCTTGTAACTTTAGAGGCAACATGTGCAGAAGGGGTTCAGAACAAATTAAGAAAACACACAGCAACATATACCCGCTGAGTTTTAGTGGAGAAAGATAGGTATCCCCCCTCCCTTCTGAACCCCTAAATATGTTTTAAGAAAGACTAACAAAAGAATGCAACAAATAACCCCGGCTGATCGGTGAAGGGACGGGGAAGCCAGCCGGCGCCCTCGCCGAGGCGGCTGGGAGGGGATGTGTGGAGGTGTTACTGAAGGGGTGGGGGAGATGGAAAAAACTCTATTTGTGCGAAAGGACTTGGATCGATCGCAGGGCAATGAGAGTTTCCACTAAGTTCAGAGCCAATAAGTCAGTGTCAGAAACAGGGAAGAAAAAAAAACTCAGCGAAAATACAAACAGATCATTTTTCAGCAAACAGCAAAACGAACTAAAGATCTCTTGGCGAGGAAGATACAGAAGGTTAGGATTGTGTGAAAGGAAAGCTTTAATACAGAGCGCACCACACAGCTATATCAGCTGGATGTTCCGGAGATAGAGACACGCAGGCAGCAGCGGCAGGGAAGCTGCACCTCCCGGCAGCGCGCATCCTCCCGCACGCCCGGGCAAAGCCGCACTGCTCCCGTCTCCAGCGCGGGCAGCCCCAGGTGCCAGCCGCTCGCCGCCGCCTGTCTTACCGAGTCCCAAAAGCAGAGATTTCCCTTTATTCCCATCACTCCATTCCTCCTGCCCACGCGTAGCAGGTGCATACTTATTCTCCCTCCAAGTTGTTTCTCGGAATGGAGAGAGAAAGACAGATCGGGGGGGGGGAAGCGATCCTTGCAGTCCTGTCTGAGAGAGAGCAGGTTTTTGTCTGGAAAGGAGGGAACAGTGGCAAACGAGCATTTAAAATTCTCCCTGAATTAGATTGGCGGGGGTGTGAGGTGGGGAAGGGTGGGAAGACGGAACCGTGCGAGTCTGTTAGATTTTATTTTTTTTCACTGGAGGATTTTTCCTTTAAAGATCAAAAGCGGAGGAGGGAGAGGGTCTGTCTGTAAACGAATACCGGCCACAGGACAAAAAATATTTTCTTTCTCTCTCCCTCCCTCTCCCTACATTTCTTTCCTTTTCTCTTTTTTTCTCTCAGAATCCCTTCAACTCATCCGAAAATAACGGGAGAGGACGCGTTGCATGGGGGACATGCCGCGGGTGAGGGAGGGCGGGGTTCGCGAGTAACTATAATTGACGATGTGATAGAAAATCATGGAAAGAAAATGAGAAGCGAGGGGAAAAGCCCAAGAGCAGAGAGAAGGGGGACTGTAGCAGAGTCCCCCCGGAGCCGCTAAGCCCCTGACTCCCGGAGTTTGGGAGCGCATCTCTTCCCAACTCCTGGGATAGGAGCAGGCGCGGGTACTGCCTTCGTCCTAGCCCCGCCACGACGGCCCTGAGAAACCGCCACTCCGGGGTCCCGGGCGGTGGTTGTGGGGGGAGAGGTGCTCCCGGCCCCGGGAAGGGGATGCGGCGTACGGAGGGACAGCGCCCAGCTATCCTCCGGCTCAGGAAATTCACTCTGCCTTCTCCTTCCTTCCCATCTCTCTTCCTTTCTCTTTTCTTTCTCTTTCTTTCTTTCTTTCTTTCTTTCTTTCTTTCTTTCTTTCTTTCTTTCTTTCTTTCTTTCTTTCTTTCTTTCTTTCTTTCTTTCTTTCTTTTCTTTCTTTTCTTTCTTTCTCTCTCGCTGTTTTACCTCTTTCTCTCCCCCTTCCCCCCTCTCCTCCCCCCTTATTTTCTCAATTCTTTCTTATATTTCTTTCTTCTTTCCGTTTTCTTTCTTTTCTTTCTCATTCTCCCAGTTTCTTCCTCTTCCTCTGGTTCTCCCTTTTCATCTTCTTCTCTCTGTCCTCCACGTCTTGTTCTCCCCTCTCGACCCTCGCCATCACCTCCATCCATTTGTAGTGACTGGAGATTTTGCAGTACGAATGGGAAGAATCCACGACTAACGGTGTGTTTCTGGTGTGCGTGGGTTGTTGTGTTTTTTTTATTTCTCTTTCCCCAGCAGGGCACGGGGGTGTGAACCAGCTCGGGGGGGTGTTTGTGAACGGCAGGCCCCTACCTGACGTGGTGAGACAAAGGATAGTGGAGCTGGCTCACCAGGGGGTGCGACCCTGTGACATTTCCCGGCAGCTGCGGGTCAGCCACGGTTGTGTCAGCAAGATCCTGGGCAGGTAAGGAAAGAGGCAGTTCCTTCCCCTCCCTTGGGACGGCAACGGTGCATCCCTTCCCCTCTCCGGTGTGACCTCCCGCCCTTCCCGTGGAGCCGGGCTCTCCCTGGCACCTCCGCGCCGGGGGAGCCCGCGGCTGAACTGGGCCCCCTCCTCCAGCCGGCAAGGGCGTGCTCCCCCCCGTCAATGTTTGGAAACTCCTGGGAAGACAAACAATTTGCGAGGGGTGGGCGGGAGGTCGAGAAATAGAAGGCACAGGGGAAGGAAAAAAAAAAAGAAAGAATGACAGAAAAAAACCCAACAATAACAAAAAAATCCCCCAACTCACAACAATCTGTGAGCAGCCTTAGCAAATATACGGGTAAATAAACAAACAACAGGGCAAATAAATCAATAAATCCCCGCGGTAACCGATCGTAGCCAAATGTGGTGTGAAATGCCCCCAGAGGCAAGCCGGGGGGGGGGGAGCGCGGCACACCCGGGTCCGGCCGCTCGGGCGCGGAGCGCTGGGTGCCAGCAGCGGCAGAGCCTCAGCCTGCCGTGCGGTGTGTGCGCTGCCGTGCCCTCTGCGAAGGACGGGTCAGAGCCACTGCCGTCAGCAGCGCTGATGGGCAGCGGGGAGAGGAGCTGGGGCTGCCCTCAACGAGCAGGGCAGGGACTCGGGAGGGGGGGATAAGCCGCGCTCCGAGGGACTCGGGAGGGTGGGGATAAACCGCGCTCCCGCACCCCCAGTCCTGCCAGCGCCCTGAGCCGGGAGAGCCAGGGGGCGGGAGGGGTGTAAGCCCGGCACTGCACGCTCCCCGCGCCCCCTCCCTGGCTACCCGGTCCGGCCCCATGCTCGGCGGGCTTCGCCTCCGGACGGCTGCACAGGGGCGAGGGTTTCTGTTTTGTTTCTCGACCCCCGGGCCTGAAACCACTGTGTGCGTGTAAGGCGGGGGAAGGGGAAGGAAGCAAACAGCCCAGCGCCTCTCGCTTCTCATTCACAATAAAAAAAAGGAAAAAAAAATAACGAGAGGAGAAGCGAGCCCTGCAGAGGAGAAGGGACTCCCAGCTCCGGGCGGGCCGGCGCCCCGCGGAGCCGCGCCATGCAGCACCAGAGCCGACGCGGCCCCAGGCCGCGCACCGGCGGGCCGAAGCCGAGGTGGGGAGCAGGGCCGGTGGGCTCGGGGGGCAGCTGGGCATCGGGTGCTTGGGGACGGCAGGGCTGCTGTGATACGGCAGGGCACTGACCGTCCTTTGTGCAGGTACTACGAGACCGGGAGCATCAAGCCCGGCGTGATCGGCGGCTCCAAACCCAAGGTGGCGACCCCCAAAGTTGTGGATAAAATCGCCGAGTACAAGAGACAAAACCCGACAATGTTCGCCTGGGAAATCAGGGACAGGCTACTGGCCGAGGGCATCTGCGACAACGACACGGTCCCCAGCGTTTCCTCCATAAACAGGTAAGAGCAACCCCGCAGCCCTGCTCGCGGCCCAATCGCCTCTTTACGGCCCCATAAAACTCATTTCAACAGCGCGGACGGCCCAGTCCTTCCTTGGCCAGGTTAGATCCAGCCTGCTCCAGCACCCTGCCCGCAGCGGGACCCCTGGGCATGGCCCGCCCGCCTCCGGCCCCGGTGAAGCGGGCCCTTCCCACTCCTGCCTTGGCTGCCGAGCCCAGCCCGGGGCAGCGAGGCCGGAGCCGGCTCCCCCACACCCGGGCCCGGCCAGCATATCTGCCCCGGGGCTCGTTGCTGCACGCCGCAGGGCTACAGCTTGCGCCTGCCGCCTGGCCCGTGGCGAGCAACGCTGGCTGCTGCGGGAGCGGATGAGCAATTCGTGGAGCAGCCCGGCGGTGCCGCAAGGTCTGGGGGCTGGTCGGGGTGACGGGCGGCGGAGCCGGGTTTTCCCCTGTCCCTCCAACACCCCTCCCGGGGTAAAAATGACGGCCAGCCTTGCCAGGGCTCTGAGCAGAAAAGCTGCTGTTACCCGTTGCCAAGGCGGGCTCGCAGCCCCGAGCCTCTGAGTGCTGGAGGAAGGCTTCCCTTGCACCTACTCCCCCCGGTTCTCATCACTAGCCCGAGGGAACGGCGGAATTTACAGGGCGGTGCCTTCCCCCGGCTGGGGAGCGCTGCTCCCCGCGGCCCCTGCGCTCCCTGGTAGGAGGCTGGGCAGCACCAGGACCGATTCGGCCCCAGAGAACGAATTGTTCCCATCTCCTCCCCCAGCTGCTAGGGTGCGACTTTTGCTGGTGGAGGGAGTAAGATTTGGTCTCAGGTTTGAGGTGACAAAAATAACCATATGATGGGCAAGAAAAAAGGATCGATGCAGGAGAAAAAGACCGGTGATAGATGTAATCAAGTACTAACATACTGCATATTCAAACGCAACATACACCAGGTCTTCACACTTTGGCAACACACAACACTCTTACGCACACAGTAAAAGAAATTACACTGTTTTAGTGTAATGTATGTACAGATACCTTGACAATGCCCAGAGAAATACAGCCTCTAGAAACAGAGTAGCACAGGCATATTTGCAAAGGGTATGTACCTAGGCATAAAATACCTCATCGACAGAATACATGAAATTTTGTACGCAACCCCAAATATACGTCGCTTCCCACTCAAATAAATGTATATAGGGCATATGTAAATATATGTGCAGGCTTTTGTGGTGTGCGCATAGGTGACGAATGCACAAGTCAGTATATTGGCCCTTTAGATATATTACAAGTTTAGTCAGATTTTTTTTTTAAACCTGGTGTATTTATAGCAAGGGAAGCAAAAAATAAATAGGGAAAACGCAGTGGTATTTTTTGTCTTGCACTTTTCATGGCAGATTTATCAAAATATGTCTAATAACTCTGTGTGTTTCTAAATCTGGCATCCTATATAAATGGGTTTTAATATTTTGCAAATGATATGGAATTATCCCAAATCATCTTGAAAACAGCAGGTAGAATTAGCTAGTGGAATGTACCTTGGCTAAGAAAGATTCCCTCAGACACACTGTCTCTGTAATATACTGCTAGGCTACCCTAGGAAATTATCCCTGTGTGTGCCATCTGTATTAAAATGGTTATTAAGTTATGAACAGGGTAACATAATACTGATCGGCTAATTATACACCCTCCTAAAAAACCTCCAGGTCTCTGTTACTCTCTCAGTCAGGTACTGAAATAATAACAGTTTGACATTCAGACACCTTACAAAGGCAGCTGCAGAAGGACAGCTAGCTATCCCTAGGAGGAATTAAGCTGGTGGTTCAGGAGTCCAGAGGAATGACTGTGGGCTCTTTGGAGGAATAGCATATATGGACCCGACACATGTGTATACTTTGGCTAGCTCAAGGGAAGTTAGCATCCAAATATCGCTGAAGTCTCAGCCTTATGCCTCAGCCTGGTGCCTTGTCTCTGGATTGCAATGTCCCAGGCAGAAGGCTGAGCACCAGGTTTTGCTCCCATCTTTGCTACCAGTTCGCAGCAGGGATTTGGAGGTTTTATGCCTCGGTTTCCCCACCCTGGAAATGAAAACTGATCCTTCTCAAAAGGAGGTGCCAACAGGTATCAGACTGAGCTTATAAAGTGCTTTGAGAAGGACAAGTGCTTGGTAGCTGCTAAGTATTATTATATTAAAGAGGCTAAGCTGTGACCCACCATGTTTGATTCATACTGTGATGGCATTTGAGTGTGTAGTCACCAAGGTGCAGGAGCATTTTGGCTTCATATAACTAAGTCTTTCCCCATTCCTTTTGAAAATTCAGACACAACTACTCACTGTTCACCTTTGCATGAGGCTCCCCAAAACTCACATCTGTGAGGAAGTGAGCCCATCATATCACAGGTCATAAAATTTGCAAGTCTGTGGTAGGCAAGAACAGGACAGTGAACCGGGAAAAAAATTCATCAGAATACAAAATAGCGGACTCAATCCTGACGCTGTGGAGAGTAGTGTGAGATTCATCACTCCAGTGGCTTTTGTGACTCCAGCTCACAAAACTCACAAAACACAAAGAGGGAACTAAGTTCACAATTTAAATATACATTTTGTCTCTCCCTCCTATCATAAAAATACACATACAGAATTGGGTCAGTCCTTTGTAACAGCACATCCCTTACCTGTGGTATGATCACAAATTGGAGTTAATCTAACACTCTGAGTCTCCGAGCAGCTTCAGATAGATGACAATTTAAAAAAACAACCTTCTAGAAATATCTATCTTCTTACTTTTGCAAAATGTGGACTTTCAAAAGTAAAATCTGCATTGTCCCAGTGTCCAGAACTGTTAGAGCTACATCCATGAGTGGTTTAACATCTTGAGACTATAAGCAAGGCACTTGCAGAAATGTCCCTAGACATTGCAAGTACCGCGCTTCAAAATGGAGATCTCCTTGTACTTGGAAAAATTACTTTTGGCCCTGATAATATTTTTGGAAAATGTATTAATTACTATTTATTTTCTTTCTTTCTGCGGATTAGTCTAACATTAACAAAGGCTTTCTGGTGAGAGACTACAAAACAACACAGTTCCAATTCCATTTTTAAAGTCTCCCTAAAACATTTTAAAAATCTATTTTCCCTTAGTTATTTTTTGTGATATGTTAATTCTATGTGCCTACATTGCACGGATCTGTCAGTTTTGCACAGAGAATATCAGGATATATTTGAGATGACATGCAATTCACTGTTGAGATTTATCAGAAACTTATTCATACCAAACTCACGCAGGTAAAAGCTAGATACAAATTCCATGAAAAACATGACTTAACTACCCTTTCAAGATTCAGGAAAAAAATTAAAGTCTTCTGTTATGCGGTAGTTTTCCTTTAATTATGGCAAAAAAAAATCTAGAGAGTATACTAGTTATTAAGCAAAGAGCACCAGAACTGACAGGATCAAGACAGAGCAGTTATCTCTGCATCAGGAGCTTTCCTGTTCCCACTTCATACATTTGATACTATACAGCATAACCCTATTGTATATGTACACACATGCTATATATATACACATGCATATATGTAAACACACACACATATACACAGTGCTTGTAATTGAGAAGCAGGCAAGGAACAGAAGCTCATCCTTCTTTGGTACGCAATTAATGCTTACTTTAAATCACTTCAGCACCTTGTTTCTTGAGCACCCTGCCAGCCCAAACTTTTCCATCTATCACAGATCTAGAAATGAGTTATCTTTGATCACTTCAAGCTAGAATATTTCAACTGTATTTAGGCACTGTTGTAAGCCTTGTGACGGCCTCCTAAGTATGAACTTGGAGGCAGAGTTAATTAGAATTTTTCCTTTGTTTTGCAGCACGTACAGTTAGCCTAAGAACAGAGGTTTCATGAGATAATAATCACCACAGAAAAATCTTTGGAATTAGACAGTGTACTTTAGTGGGAACAGGATGGAGCACATCATGGACATGCGTTTTCACGGTCATGTAGCGAGTGATGCAATGGATATTGTAGTTTAAGAATCATTTCCTGCTTCTCTTAAATTAATGAATTCCTTACAGGTCCAGAAAGGCAAAGCAAAATACCTCCGCCACCCATCCTTCCCAATTTTTCCTTCTATCCCAGCTTTCCTGTAGCAGGGTTCAGTACTAGGGACTCCCAGTTAGTCCTTATTCCAGGAAAGCTGAAGCCAAAGTGTCACAGGGTTCAGTTAGCCTTCTGGATGCACTTTGGATCCTCAGTTCCTGAGAGTAGACCTAACTAATACTCCATGGCAGGGAATAGAGTTTAGTGGATATATTATCTCAGTCAAGCCATTAGATGTTTTTTCAATCTTCTCTTAGGTATTGGGTATACGTTAATTTCTAGTGTTAAGCACTTGGTTTAGGGAGATGTTTCCTGTTTCATTATGTAACAATTGACTAATGATTCCTAGTTAAAGTCTCCAATAATGATGTGCTTTTTAAAAATACATATGGAAAGACACACACATTGATTCAGGTTATAATGATGAGTGAAATATACTTGTACGTTGAAATATTATTGAGCATGTGGCCAATTTCAGCGGCCGTAGTCAGGCCTGTAGTTAGAGCAAAGAATGGCGTATTAGGAGATCAGATTTCTCTTACCAGTTCTGCCATTAGCTTTCTGGTTTATCTTAGGGAGGTCACACAGACTCTTTTTGAGGGTGCTTTGACATCTGTAAAATAAAAAAACCCCAGTATTTAGCTATCTTTGTAAAACTCAATGTGACCTTTCACTAAAAATGTTCATGGAGTTCAACATATAATGAGAAAAGGTTCAAAACTGGAGCTAGGTTGTTTTACATCAGTTAAGGCTTTAGCCCATGCAAGGGAGATAGAATCGAACAGAATCTCGATTGAGGTAAATGTAACATCTCAAGACAAACAAACAAGTCTGGCAAAAGGCAGGTGTATTAGGGCAGGGGCTGTGTCATACGCAGAAGAAATCAATGTTATGCAAACAGTTTTCTGAGTCACTCCTGCTAACCTTGCTTGAGAATTTCCCCAGAGGACACCCTGGCCAAGGGCACTGGTGAATCTCTCCCTGTCTTTCCCACCAAACAAATCTGGAGTTCTTGGAGGACAGGTAATGAGTCTAGGAAGAACTTAGAAGAGTACAGAGTATTTCTAGTGGTGGCTTGTTCGTAGTGACCAAAAGTAGTGACAGCCACATGGCCTGCAGTCAACATGGGGTGAATTCCACCATTTTAACTGGCAAGTGTATGTATGTGTGACAAAAACCTATTACCACCATTGGTATTCTGTAGCCACAAGTTAATTTTCTCAATAGAGTAGCCAAGGATCAGATTGACCATGTAGACTGAATTAGCTTCTGACTGACAATGTGTTATTGCAAGGCAGGAGTAAAGGAGACTTGTCTGACAGTACCCAACAGAATTTACAAGATCTTGTAACCCAGCACTTCTTAGTGTTCACCGAAGAAATCTGGGATCCTAGCAGGTATCCTCTCCCTTAGTTGATGCTGAGTCTAAGGTTCCCATGCTATTTCCTGCATCAGGGCATGCTCTCAAGGTAGAAGACTTCTACTGTCAGTTGCTTTCAGCTGAGCAAAGAAAGCAATCGGGTCACACAGGGCTTCATTACAGGGAAAATACTTCTTTAAATTGAGATTCGTTTCCATCAGACACAAACCTGGTATTATCTTCTTTTTATCATTGCAAATAAAGGACAGGCTCATAAAGCAGAGGTTACAGACAATGTTACTGTAGCTGAAAGAGTAAATGAATGCTCACAGCATTTCTCTTTGTCTTATTCCTCATATCTGGCCACTGGAAGGTTGTATGGTGGGAACTACAATAAGCTAGCTGCATTTTTTCTGATTTTCATATTGTAGAGATATTAGCTCAACAGAAGCAGTCTAGCAAGTAAAATTGGTTGTGCCTGGGAAGTTTTGTGCTCCTTGTTCTGTGAACCTCGGAGTTCAGAACCGCGTTGGTCTCTATATCACCTAAAAATCACTGCCCTTCCTTTTTGTATGGATGTACAGAAAGCTTGATTTTTGTTGGAAGTTAAACATTTTCAAGCTTTTGCATCTAGGGAATGATGTCTGCATTCTGCCATTGAGGTAGCTGCATTTCAGTGCTGGGTGAGTGAGTCTTACAGAGCTAAACCTCATTTACAAGAATCACTATTATGTGAAAAAACTCATTTGACTTTGGGAGAAAAGAGGAGAAAATGTAAGTGGCTTGGCCAAGCAATGACCAAGCAGTGAGAACAATATAGTGATCTGAAGGGCACAGTCCCTCCAACAGGAAAGGAATTATTCACATTTAAACAAAGCAGTATAGCCAGGACTGAAGGGAGGGAAATAAGAAAGGAAACATGTAAATGGTAGCAGAAGGTATCCCCTGATAGGGAGGTCCATTAAGTTGTGGAATTGCATCCCATAGGAATTCCTGATTTCTTGGAATATATACAACTAGATGGCATTAATAACAAGCAAACATACAATAAGAAATAACCTTGTGTTGGCTAAAGAAATAGATAATGCTCTAGCAGGCCAGCTGGACTCTTTATGATATGATGACACAATGCATACAAAACAAAGTCATGTTTTCAGCTGAATATCAAATATCCTAAAAATCCGTCTCTGATCCTAAAGCCCATTCAAAGAAAGGATTTCCACATTACTTGAACAAAAAGATATGACTTCAAAACAGTTGAACAAGGCTGAGCTTCACTTAGATTCCATGGTCTTTAATTAAGGCATTTTGAATTCAAATGGAGTTTAGGCTCTCTACTTACAATCAGCAAAATATTTATGGATCCCACTTTTGTGGAATGTTTCTATAAATGGAAAGGTAGAGAATTCCAGAAGCATTTGTCATTTGCCTGACATCCTTGCAGCTAACTAGGGCTTTAGGAAATCCCATCTAGGTGTAGATGGCTCTGATGATGATTACTACTCATGAAAATGTCAGCAAGGTTGGAGTTTTTCTCCAAAACAATTATTCTTTAAAATGAAAGCTAATGGTAATAAGGATTTTTCCACTGTAATCCCAATTAAGCTATTTGAACCTATAGAGACATGGCCATGTTTACCAGTCCCAACTGTTTAAAAATGCCAAGGCAGAGCCTAAATCATTAAATTGGCATAAAAATCATGAATATTTGCAATCTAACGTGGGTTGTTTTGACTTGTTTTCTCTTTTTTACTCTAAATTTTTAAAGGGATTTGGATATCTGACTCCCATTAAACAACTTTGAAAACACCTCAACAATGCAGTCCTTTGAGTCTTCAGAGGGCTGACAGGCCCCTTTTCAAGCCCCCTTAAGCACTTGCAACATACTTTATTAAATGAGAACTGAAATTCTCATGCTATCACTTGACTAGAGGAGCTGGAAAACACACAACAAACACTGTTAGGCTTGTGATGAAATACTAGACAGTATGATACTCAGCACTAGCCTCCAATTTTCTCTAGTGCCAGTAACTGAGAGCTGATTTTGTAGCACTTATATGGCTATACCCAGCTGAAAATCACAAATCTAATCACTTGGTTTCCAAACTCCTGAGAGTGCACTTACAAATATTCATTTCCAATCAGTTTGCACCTGCTAATATTTCTTAACGCTCACAGTGATGACAGAGTCAGAAGCAGTGCCGGTGCTTACTGTTTCTATTGCGATAGCATGAAGAGGCTCTGTGCATAGATCACGGCCCATTGTCCAAAACAGGCACAGCGTAAATGGGAATTTCTTTCGAGAGGTTATTTTAGAAAATCAGTATATACACGTGTCTTTCTTTACACCATCCCTTTAGCTTCTACTAGGCTCATAATTCAGCCAGTCCTCAAGGCTTCAGGGATCTTGAAACAAACATCTTTGTTATAGGAAATGAGCTATCTGGCCAGGGCTCGCTCACCAAGCCCAAGTCTAGGTAAAAGTCAGAGCAAAACTGGGGAGTCCTCTTTTTCAGGCTCATATCTGACAAGACAGAGGCTGAACACTAGCTAGACTGTAACAGCCTCCCCCCTCTTCCCCGATAAGCAGGCATATAAATAAATAAATAAACGGCATCCTAACTGCACTGAGAACTCAATAAAACAATCACATCAAATATGAGGAGGTATAAATCTCATGTCTGCACAGGTAACCCACTCAATTGCTTTTATTATGGCTCAGCCTGACTCCATTTATTACCATCCGTGGCCTGGGTGAAGGATGTTTGCATGGAGGGTGGTCTCCTGGTGAAATTCTATCCCTGGAGCAGTGACAATCAGCCCATACAGAGGTGGATTTTGGTGGAGAGACCAAAGGCAGATCCATCTGTCTGCATGAAAACCAATCAATAACCCTGTAACTAGACCCGTTGTTGCTGGGAAATGGACAACACAATAGTTCAATCGTGGAGCCATAGGAGAGGAATAGCTGTGGTTGGGGTGTGAAGAATGACAGGATGCATACCCAAAGTGTTTGAGACATATGGACAGAATACCTCTGTCCATAGAGATATTGAGGAGTGATAGGATAGGACGAGGGTAGAGGGTACATTTATATATATGTAGTAGGCAAATTTTAAAGCTTGATGTGTTCAGGGGTGGGTATGGGGAAGGAAAAAGCTGTTACACTGCCTTTTTTTATAGGCCATATGGGAATTGCAAGTGCAATGCAGATAGGAACCTTTGGGGAAATGTGGGTTGGATACTACATATGAGTACACTGGTACATGGAAGGGAATAGGTATCTCTGAGCAGGCACATAAACAGTGACACAAAATGTTGGTAGGCTAAAGGAAGCATATGCTGGGATTTCAGAGTGGTTGGAGAAAGATATTCCTTTGTCCTCTGTCTGGCCTGGGATTTATGTGTGTACTAGTTTTGACAGAGAGGAGGAAGAGTGATGTGCCGAAAGCGTGAGCTAACGGACTGTGAGTTCACAGATATGCTTCCCAGAAAATGCTATGTATGAAACATTTACCCAAACCCTACTGTTAAATCAGGAAGGGAGATTCTGGTGGCTTGTCTCTGCCTGTATGAAAAATAGAAATAGGACGTTTCTTGCTGCTGTCGTCCCCTAGCTCTGCAGTTCCTGTAGCATTTCTAAAATCTGCACAGCATATTATTCCCCAGGCTTCTAGCAACTCCCCCAGCGCGCACACACACACACACAGATACGCAGGAGTTTGCTGCTATTAATTGTTCTCTCCTGGGGGCCAATTTAGTTTTTATCCATTTTGCTCCATTTTGAACAGTTCCTCCTCCTTCTGAGGTAAGCACCCTCCCCTCTCTGCAGGGTCCAAGGCACAGGGTTAAACATCCATCTCTGGGAGGCAAATTGCATCTAGAATAGTGATCAGCTCTGCTCAAAATGCCCTATATTTCAGTTGAGAAGGATGGTATCCATGTTTTGCAAGGCAGATTGATGTCTGTTCATTAATTTATAAAAGGAAAAGTAAAGACTGTCACTAGATGACAAAGTCACAAAAGAAACTGTCACATACGGGTCAGACAGGTTGCCAACTGCACCAACTCTAGTTTCAGGGTAGTTTGGATGGTTCTGGCAACAAAAAGTACCCATTTTTTTTTGTTAGGGAGGTGGTTAACATCCCAACTCTTTGATTTCCAGAACTAGACCTCATTTTCTTCAAGCTGAGCTGAAATATGAGGACAACTTAATTACCTCACTGCTGATTTTCAAACTCTTACTTTAAAATTGCAATAAAGTCTTTGGGCGTTAACATTTGGGCACTTCTTAAAGGGACTTGTTGCCTTTCAACATACTCATGTTCCTCTAAAACTTCTTTTAAGAGGAATTTTTGATTATCTACCTTTAAAAAGAAAGCCTGCAGCACAATGTAGCTATGTAACTGCACCTGCAGTTAATATTTGCCTAAATTTAGGTCCTTGGTTGTTCAAATTTAGACTTTCAAGCTTGAAAAATTATACATAAACAAAAATACATACACGCTTATTTATAAAATCAGTATAGAAGAGAGAAGATGTAGAAGAGAAGAGGAAAGGAAGGAACAATATTTCTGAAGGAAAGGAGATCATGCTTGCATACTGAGTGCATAAGGGAAACGTATTTCTGGGACGTGCTATGTACAAATGGTCCAAGGCTGTGCAAGCAGAAGCAGAGTGGAGAATGTGCAATGTCACGAATCCCCATAGAACAAACAGCAAATTAAAGTTTGAAAAAGACAATGTTTGTGGTGCCGCCTCTGTCAGACAAACAGCCACAACAGGAAGCTTCCAGAGTGGGTGGAGAGCACAGCTGGGTGGGATTGGGGGAGGAAAGGGCAAGAGATAAAGATGGAGTGAAAAGCTAAGGCAGATTTGACTTGGATAATGTCAAAACCAGATCTGCTGTGGTTTTACAGAATGCAGTCTTGGCTGCTGTGCCAAACAAGATGCAGAGTCATCCAGTATTGACATCCAACTCCCTTACGTGGCTTTAACAATTTCAGACTACATGTGTGTCTGAGTTGAGGGTCTGTGCATAAGGAGGCAGCCAGGGTGGGGACAGAGTAAGCACATCTGGCTGTGTGAAGCTTCTTGTGAGGTGCACAAGCTGGAGGGCAGGGAGGAACTGCGTGGGTGAGTTTGTATGCTTGCACACAAGACAGCACATGTAAATTTGTAAAAAACTGTCATGATTCTAACCCACTTTTGTGGATTACATGAATTTTTGTAACCTGCTAATATTTAAAGAAAAATACATGCCTGTGGGTGGCCCTCCTATGGGTCTTTGTGCCCAGTGTGCAAAACTGGCAGAGCTGGTGGTACACGAGAGATGAAATGGAAGAGAGTGTGGCCCATTTCAGGTGTATATAAGGAAATGTCCCTGGCACAGTGATAGGCAGGGGATAAAGTGATCCTGAGGAATACAGTCTTTCGAAGAGCGCAAGAGGAGGGTGCCAGTCCTGTAAACGAAGCCTTTGTATTGCTTAGGGCACCACCTTTCCAAAGTGAAAGCACCTTCTGCACCATTTGAATGTGGTCCTGGATCATTCTGTGCACAGTGAAGTAATTTGAGCATGGAAACCTGGGTGCATATTTTGCAGCTAGACTGCTGAGTCTCTATTGTTCCCTCAGACAATCTCCTCTGTAATGGATATTTGGGTGAGACATGCCCTATGCCCCATGACACGTGTATGAGGAGGACCATGGGCATATCAGTAGAGCAACATATCCAGCTGTGAGTATAGACTTATGGCAAGTAGGTATTACTGGTCTGTGTAAGAACTAAGAGTAGTCTTGTCTGTGGAAACAATGTCGTAACTCTGCGGTTACATGCAGGGAGTCACAGGGACAAGCAAAGGCATGGCAACACACGTCTTGGGAAGCCTGTCTAGTTTTGTGGGGCTCTGCACAGGATTTTGCATGATGGCTTCCTGATGGCAAGGCAGTCGTGTGAATGATGAACTGTAGCTGTAAACAAATGCATGAAGGGTCCTAGCAGTGCTCGTGTCTGTCAGCAGTTCTTTTGGGTAGACCTGGGGATAAGAATATGGCAGCCATACCACCAATGTGCTGAGGAGAATGCAGCTGGTGAGATGGGCAGCATCAGTAACGCAAATATGTGTGAGTGTGCGTATAACAGTGGCATCTGCTGAGATGTGTGAGCACAGAAGGTGTACGGCAGGGCCTTCTATGGGTACACCTATGCACAGAGTTGCCACATACAAATGTGGACACATGCCTGTTGGGGCTACCTAATGCATCTGAGGGAACAAGGGGTGTATCTGGCATAATATATTTGTCAGGGAGAGGATGTGTGCTAGTTCATTTGATACATGATACAAGAAGGGAATACCTGGGGATAGTGGGGGCAGAGGAGGTTATGCTAAAGGAGATATTTCTAATGATAGCCATAATTTAATGCACTGGACTCTGCCCTCCTCCTGTCTTCCCTCCCCTCCCCTCCCACTCTTCTGCTCATTACCCAGGTTATCTTGTTTGGGTTAAGAGGCCAATTTCAACAGACGATAATTGAAGAGTGAAGAGAATCTGATAAGATAAGGAAGGGACATCATTCCTCAAGGGATCAATAGAGGTTTCATGTTCCTCCTTTCCCTGCTGTGTCCCTAACACGCTAACACTCTGTGTCCATGGGCCTTGGTTTATTTGCTATGCTTGTCTGAAGCCTGGAAAGGAAGTGTGGGAATAGGGGGGGCTGTAGCCCTCATCTGTCACACAGAGCTGAGAAGGGGGGCATAGGGAAGGGACAATGGGAACAGCAGTGGCGATATGGTCCCCTCTGGGAGCCAGGAGGAGAGAGAAAGGTGACAAGCTTGATGCCCTCCTGGCTCTGGCAGGGGCACAGTCTCACAGGGGAGGTGTTCACCTTTGGCCTTTTATCTCAGCGTTGTGCTCTGCAAGGGGAGGATATTGATAATTTGTCTAGATTTAGACTTGCTTCTCCTAGTGTCCTCATGCAGACAAGCTCAAAGCTTTTTATAAGCACTCACAGGGCGACCTCTCAGGGCCCCTCAGGCTGAGAGAGGTATAATTACCCCTACCACAAGGAGGGCTGTTAGCTGCTCCTGATTAGGTTTAGGTTAGGATCTGAGGTTCAGGCTTGACAGCCCCAATATCTCACAAGGCATTCTTAGTGGTTTTTTGGACCAAACCAGCATGAGAGGATCCCCTTAAGAAATGTGGAGCTGCCTCAGCAGCAAATACAGGTCCCTTCATGGCAGGGCTGCCAGGGCTCCCACGCTGCACAGGCAGAGTATGTTCCACTCTCTTGCCTTATGCTCATTGGCAGGAAGATGTGTATCTTGCACAAGCAATGTGAGATCCATATGAATCCATGCCTGCTGTGTGCAGGCAGCCAGGGCAGTGCAAAAGAAGTCCCTTCAGGCGGTCCAGGCTCTGTAGATGCTCCCCTGTCTCCAGGTTGGGCACAAGGAGACAAGCTGAGAGGTCAGCACTGTGCAGGAACCAATCCAGATCCCATACAATAGGGCTGGGCAAGCTTCTGGAGAGCCTGAGACACATAGGGATCTGGGTCTGAGATATCTTCTTCCAGCTGATTTCTCTTTTATTTTTAACACCCAAAGAAACAGATGCTGAGAGCAAGTCAGTCATGCAGTGAGCATGTGGCAGAGTTGGGAATACAACCCAGATCCCCTGACTCCCACCCTCAGGCTTTAACCACTAGACCATGCTTCTCTCTAAGCCACCTTGAACTTTCCTCAGTGAGGATGGGGGCTACTAAGCCTCTGTGGGCTGCAGTTTACCAAGCTGTCAGGAGTGTGCTCACTGGACCGCCTCACCAGAGACAGCCTTCCTCACGCACACTAAAAAAGTTGAAAAGAAATTCATTTCATGGCCGGTGGTTGCTTAAAAAAGGCGATTCCAGCATATGTATGTGATAAATGTTAACTGTGCATTAATCGCATTAAAGAGGACCCTATAAACTTTTCATTTCTAATTAAATTCTGGCCGGTGATTCTGGCGAAGCCAGCACACTCTGGGCCTTTGTTTATGTGGAAAATTAAAATGCAAATACAATGGAATTTATTTCCATTACTAGAGTGATATGCTGGGCTCCTCTGTTTAACAGCCTCCAATTATTTTCAAACAGGTCTCTTTCTCTCTCTTCCTCTCTCCCCCCCTCTCTCCCTTCCTCACTCCCTCATTTTTTTCCTTCCCCTATTACCCTGATGCTGCTACCCCAGTGTGAGGGGTGGGAGCTGGTAAGACAGTGGGTGGGCTAAGGATGGTGTTAGCTGTTCAAGGTCAAATGCAGGCAGGAATACAGAGGAGGAAGGGGGGGAAAGAGTGGAAGGGCACAAACAAGGAGGTAGGAGAAGTAAGGCTTGAGCTAATGCAAGGAGAAGTAAGGAGTTAGCTGTTTGTTAGCAACATTACTGAAAAATGTAAGTTAGAGTCACTGGCTTGCTAAATACCAGTCATATAGATGGTCTGACTGAGGGAGGTCACTGATCTTTCGCTGATGGCGTATTTTGGTGAGAGGGCACAGTAGAGAGCTCTCTCTGGAAGTTTTCTGGATCTTTCACAGCCTTTTTCATAGACTTTGTCTGGATGTGGCTGCTGCTGGGCCAAATCCTGATGGCTGAGGAAGCACAGAACAGGCCTAGTGCCAGGTATATTGCCTGTGCACAGCAAATAAATCCACACGGCAATGACACATAATCACCAGCTGAAAAATAACTGAACTCTCTTGTCCATTTCCAAGGGACTAAATGTGGCAACACTGTCTTAGGGCATTAGCACACAATATCCGCACAAGTCAGAAGCTGTTGCACAAACCCAGAGATTCACCGTACATTTAAAATTTCTTAACATATATTTTTACTGATAAATGCTGCTGACATAGAATCTCATTCTTTCTTACATATATAAGAGACTTGGGGCAGTTCAGACATGGGAACATTGCCATGCAGTCACACACAGATCAGAGGCATCTACTAACTGACACAGATGGCCTTCTGTACATTAATACAGAAAGTCACACAAGAAGACCCTTGCAAAGGCAAGCGTGCACTTCACTGTAGACATACGTAGTCATTTATAGATTCCTTTACAGATTCAGTCAAACCTATTTGGAACTTCACTGTATTATCTTATGCATATTTGTGAAGAAACCTAGGATATGAAGACTTATCCAAAAATGTAACTGAAAAGTCTTAACCCCTGAGTGAACTAGAAGGTGCACACACATGTGAACATATTCACTAGCCTTAGGAATATGTTGACACACACAGAGGATTATTCACCAGAAAGTGGCCGGGCCTTGAAGCACGCATCTGAGAACCAGCCGGAGGTGCCAGCCCGTGTGTCACACACAAGCGAGCAGTGTACCCTCGGCATGCCCTGCTGGCAGAGAAAGTTCAGGAGCCAAAGGGATATTCTTTTAGCGCATGTGAGCATCTTAAGGAATCACCTAGTGTAAATGATTCTGCCCCAGCCGACACAGGGAAACAGAAGAAGGACACATTCACTTACAACGCTGAAAAGAGGCCATTACCCAGTCAAACAACCCAATCCCTGACATCATTATTCAATACACAGGAGCCCTGAAATGCACACTAACTCAATCACAGAGACACATGATTACAAAATAATACTGATGGAATCAATGAGACAGACATGCGGTCATACAAAGCGCACCCACCCTGGTGTTAATACACAATAACAGCTGCCCAACAAGTGAATACAAAACAGCCATTCACGACCACAACAGCAAAACACGGGTCCGCCTTCTCAAAGGAGACATGAAAACTCTAGCAACAAAACCACCCAGCCTTGCCAGAGGTGGCTTAGAGCAAAACTGAGGGTGTGGGCAAAATCTGGCTGTTGTCAGCCTAATGAGTTACAAATAGTAAAAGCCTTGGTGAGGAGTGTGCCAAGCATGTTCATGTCTGAGTGAGGCTGGTGGACTCCCAGGACACTCAGGACCATGCAGGATTGCACCCATAGCCATTGAAATAGACTGGTCCAGTGAAATGACACCTTTGCTCAATGACCAAAAGGATCACGTGGTCACTCTTAACATAAGCATAGGTGCATGACATTCAAGACTCATCAACATATAAGAAAGCAAAACTTACCTAATATCAGAAAGTGCATACATCCACACTATGGACAGATGCAAATGCTCTTCAGCACCTAGAGCCACAGAACCAGCTCAGAGACGTGCCTCTGCAAAACAGCCCAATCCTCTTCCCAAACCACAGCAGCACACCCCAATGTACCACACCATTAGTGTCTTTCTCCTTCAGAGACGAAAAAAGAATAGTACCCACATAAAACATGCTCATAACATCACAAATAATCAACCTTCCTTGCATCTTGCAGACAGTGCCAGAGCATGCTAACCCAAGTGCTTAGCACAAGGCCCAAATGGCCAGCTTTTGCAAATCCTGCATGATCTTGGGAGGGAGACAATGGAACCGGACTCTTAAGTCCTTTCCCTGGCACAGCAGGTGTCAGCTTGTACCAGGCTGCATGCACAAGAACATGCCATTATTGGAGAAGCCAGCAAGGCTGGGGAAAGACAGCTGTTGGTTGTGTGTACCTGTATGTGTTGTGTGTACAGGAATTCCCCTTCCTCTACCAAGTGCCACTGCTTGTAGCCATTAAAAAGCCCAGGTCCTCATGCTGGGTGTTCAGTGAGTATTGATTCAGTCTGCAAGCAATTTTAATATTTCTTCAGGGACTTTCCAGCAACAGCACAAGTCATTAATTCACCCTCCCAAATTGCTTATTCAATAGCAGGAACATGGCTCCTGAATAAAGTCCCAGAATTTATGTGACTCACATGAGTCAGGAGGTCAAACAACTGTTATGGAGCGAAGTTAAAAATCCAAATAAAATATTGACACTTTTTTGGGGAGTGGGAGGAGGGGGAAGGGGGAAGGGAAAGAAAAGGTATTTAAAATAAGGTTTTGTTGCAATGCCCCCAAGATAAAGAACAGAGAGAGATTGAAGACAAGTTGAAGTTTGTAAAATCAATGGGATTTATTGCATATCTGCTTGGCATTTAATAACTCCTTCATTTCCACCTCCTCCTGCTCTGTATGTATATGGGGGAGATAAACTCTTCAACAAAACTACAAATAACCAGCCACAAAGTACACAGATGGACACCCAAACACCAACACACAAAGGCAGGCACCTGCAGGGATGAATATTACTGTAAGGCAGTGGCATAACATCAGAAAGTCCTCTCCAGACCCATGATCTTGACAGCTAGACAGAGTCCATCACATATGGCATTACATACACCCATGTAGTAGCAGATAGTCTATGTCCACAGTCTTTGAAAAACAAAAAAAAGATGGGAGGGGAAAATGAGGCACAGAGTGAATTAAAAGAGCCTGCTCAGTCACAGAGCCCATCAGCAGTGCAGCTGGATCAGGATCCAGGTCTCCTTGATGCCCAGTTAGTGTTTTTGCTGCTGAAGGACTCTGCCTTTTACGGGATTGAAAGCACATAGAGTGACCAAGCTCAGACCGCGAGAAGGCATCCAGCTCAGAGGAGGAACACACGAACCACACAAGAAGAAATGCATCCACAGACACCACACGAACCCATCCATATGCAGATAGATGCACACTCAGGTATAAATATATACATGCTTTTGATGAGTTCATTGCTATTCAGAAAGCATCGCAGCCAGATTACACACTGGGGTAGAACCCGGCCTGCCCACGGACACACCTGCAGACAACTGCGCGTACAAATGCTGAGCACTTACAGGCACACACGGGTACATCCCTGTAGCCTCCTACACCTCTATATCCACACCAAACAGGTCATGCAAACCAATGTATTGCTATAAACCTAGATTTTACTTGCAGTGGTATCTTTTTAGCTAGCTGCACATATGCATACTCATACTCATATGCATACTCATATGCCCACACATACTCATATGGATTCTGCACAAGCATATTAATATATAGGACTATCTACTTACCATATTATACTGGTAACTGTTGCAGTGGAACTACCAGTCAAGGATCTGAGACTGTCATAGCTGTCAAGCATTTATTCGTTAGCAGTAACTCCATAAAAAACAAGCACACAAACATAGAGTGTAACCATCGAACGAACTAGTACTTGATGGCTTGGGATATTTAAATAGGGATTCTTTGCTTTATTTGTCGGTGGTTGGTTTGTTTGTTTTATTTGTCTGGTTGACTTTTTTGTAAGGTGCTTCCTCCAAGGTGAGATTTTTCCAAAAGGCAATTTTTAAAGGGCTTTTTTGCATTGTGATAAAAATAATGTTTGACAGCATTTTCCTCCTAAGATGTCTTTCAACCAAATACACAGCGTGGCTTTAAAATTAAGCAAGGTAATGAAAAGTTTTACATTTCCATAATGATGCTTTAAAAAGATTAGTATTTTTGCATTAAAAATATGCTTTGTTGTTATTTTTAAGATTGTTTTGCTCATGATTGATTTTGCAACTGCCCTTCAAAAATGGCAAGATAGACTCTTTGGGCCACCTTATGCTACTTCCTGTCTTCTTAGACTACAATATATTAAAAAAAAAGTGTAAAAGTAGTATAGTTTCTTAAATACCATTGCCTATGTTTCTCTGTACTCCTCTGCCTATGAATTCTGATCTTGTCCAATCTAAGTTAGAGCAAAAAATGAACTACATGCTAATTTACAGCTGGAGGTATTCCTATTCATTAGGTGAACAAATACATAATTCAGATTAGGGGATCATGTTTTGAAATAATGGAACTGGATAAAATAACTAAAATTCTCTACAATATCATGACTTTCAGGCAGAATATCTTGTAATTTGCAATACAGTATTCTACTGCAAATGCCTAAACTGTAAAATTTGAATAATTAAATATTTATAAATCAGATTCTTCAGACAATGTTAAACAATTGCTGCACATTTTCTGTCTTTACCCCAGCTAGTGCCTGGCTCAGTATGTCAAGCCCTGGACAAATCAGTCTTAGAAAGCACTGAAGCTTTCTAAGAGAAAAGTTGCCTGTATGGGGATGTAGGGATGAGGAAACACTTGTGTTTGTGTGAGGATCATTTTAACTGCTGCTCTTGGGAGGTTGTTTGTCAGCTTGGAGTTGTCGAAGGAGTATCAGCTGAGATGGTTTCATTGACAGCGAATAGGCAACCAGCTTGTTTATGTAGGGGCAAACTAGAAAATTAATCTGAATTTACCTTTCAAGTGCATTGGTTAAAAGCATTCAAACATTGTTTGGATGCTCATTCAAAATTTGAGTGTCCTAAATTGAATTTAGTTGACTTCATTTCTAAAGTGAATTAAGGTAAACTAAATTAAAGCTGCCTTAATTCTAAACAAGGGAGTCAGAGGTGTAATGTAGTTTAACTAGACCACTTCAATTTCACACATTCAGTTAATTCAAATTAGTTATTTTGCTCAGCCATATGTAGGTAAACCCTTAAACTACTAATGCCTATGGACAGAGACTGTATTTATACAGGGGCCAGGAAAAGGGGACCCAGTAGTCCAGTGTACTCTTATCAGCCATTGCAAAGGATTGAAATAACAGGTTGCTGAAGGCCCACAGAAACCCACAGCTCTGCAGTTCATCAGATGGATGCTAGATATGCGATTTAGAAATAGAGCAGATGTACTCACAAACTTAAACAACTATGCAAATGTACACACAAGCATGGGCCTTATAATACAGCAAGGTTCCACATTAATTATATATCAGTATTCAGATATGTTGGATATTACATCATGGATATTATAGCCTCGTTACGGATGAGTTCTAGGTGGTTATGACTTATTATTTGTAATAACTGTGCTTGGTGCTGCACAAAACCATCCATATAGCTAGCTGGTGATGGTTATAAGCCGCAGATCTGAACAGCTTATTTGCCCATTAAACTCTGCTAAAAACTGTAATGGTTGAATAAATGTTTATTAATTCTTCATGGGGTTTGAATATACAATATGTGACCCAAATGTCTAACTTATATAGCCACAGTTATAAATACAGACCTACAGGGAAAGATAAACAAGTATGCACATTGTGTGGTAAATTAAAACATACGAAGAGACAAATGCTAGTGCATTTGCAAACACAATATAGATACATAAACAAATGTGTAACTCCTATACTCTAAATATTAGACCTGATAGTGACTTACATGAGCCAACCAAACTGACTACAGATTTGTCTTTTCATTATAAAAATATGGCCTTTGTCCTATAAATATGAAAACTAGACTATCTCCTATGGAGATCAGCACCAGCTTTATGCTGGGAGCCTATCCAGCACCTGCATCCTGAAGTGCCTGCCACTGCTTTGGGCAGCATGATAAAGCAAGGAATAAATAATACCAAAAGCAGTGAGCACTAGAACAGGAACAGAAAGATTTAGGTTTTCTGTGGAAATTTTCAACTTTTCAATGTGGTTTTGAATCAGAACTTTTATAAAATTCTACAGCTACATTTCAGTGTAGTTGAAACCAGTTGTTTCTATACAATCCAAATATATTATGTTGGGGATTTTTTTAGCATAGTTTCTTATTCCGCACTAAAAGGTCATTTTAGGGGAAACCCCTTTTTCTTTTCCATTCTGATAACGTTTAAATTCTCACAATATTGTTAAATTCTTTAAAAGCCAAAGTAAAAATATTAGCTCTAAATTGACACGTTCCTAGCATCAGGTTTGTTTGGATTTTGGGCAAACATCTTCTACTGGTAAGGGGCCCACTGTGAAATTTTCACCAGTTCTTACAAATGTAAGGGAGGCACACACAGTGATGCCCCTGTAAAGGGAATAATTTATTCACCTAACACACACAAGCACATACTGTAGTGGAGGACTCTACGGGATACAGAGAATATACACAGCTAATACACAACACTGCCAAGTCCAAAAGTTAAAAAGTCCTAAGTCAATACCCTCAAAAACAAAGAGACTGGCATAAAATTCACAAGGCTGTACAGGCCTCCAGTTCTGGCCCCTTGGGAGGCATCCAGGTCCCACTTCCACCTGGTCTTTGCAGCCTTGAAAGACAGAAATACCTTAGTATTAAATGAAAGCTGAAATAATTGCTTATCTTCAAGATCTGTATTTTACGCAAAATACCAGGTATAGCATAGCTTGCATAAGAGTTGAGAATGTTATCTACATTTATCTGATTCCTCCCAGCTCAAGACTCCTTTCCTAGTACACACATGTCTTCTGTTAATCAAAATGAATGTCCACAAGGAATTCAGCACAGACTCCTGAATTTTAATAACTGGAAATGGGCTCAAAGCAAAGCTTTCAATTAAAAGTTCCCATGCTCCAGATTAAGATATTTAACCTTGGCAAGCCCATGTGTTTCTGTAGGTCTTCTTAACTCACCTGCTGGCACAGCCGCTGTTCTGACAGCTCTGGCTCATGCTGCGTGGCAGTCACTGGCGTGTGCTGGCAGCTCATGGGGCTGTGCCCTACGCCAGCTCCATGCTGCTGCAGCAACGCTGCTAGCAGGACCCAAGCCTGCCAGCCCATGGGTAACAAAACTGCTTTGAACTGCAGTCACTGCAGTGTAGGTGTACTCATAGAAAGTGATTAATTCCTAGGAGCATTTTCATGGCAGAAATCTCTTGCTAGTAAAGGGGACCAAGCCACTGGCAATACTTCTCTCTTGCTCTTTTCTTCTGGCTTGTTTTTGAAGACTTTGGTCTTTTGTTGCAGAGATTACAAGTTTGTTGAGGGGGAATTGTAGGTCTCTAGCTGCTGGGATGGATACTTTCGTGGCTGCTGTGAGTTGAACCATCTGCTCCATGGTTGTCTATAATGTTAGAATTTAGACTTGATGACCCTGGTGGTTCCTCTCAGGCCTGTATTTCTACATCTAAGACCAGCAGAACTCTTTTTGTCCTGTAAGACTTCCTTAATTCACCTTAAATCCAGGATGCCAAACATCTACACCCAGGATCAAGTTTGCTTCCAATATTTTGTAAGCTGTATGACATCTTCTAGATGTTTGGATTTTAATGAATTTCTAGCTTTCCTGACTGCAAAGAAAGCCTTCCAAATGTGAACCAAGTGTAATAAAAGTAGGAACACCTGCCTGAGGACATTTCTATGCTGCAGTGACTGACTGCAGCTCATGTAGATATACTTTAGCCAGCTTTAAGCCAGCCAGCCTGGATCCTGGTGGTTCTGTAGCCACAGCTTTGCACAACACAGCAACTATTCAAGCACACATTGTTTCCCAGGTCAGTTTTGCACCCTAACGCAGATCCACCTGCACGAATGGGAAAAGATTTCTTAAAGCCTAGTGCAGTACTTTATTCTGGGAGGTAAGGCTAGGCAACTTATACACATGGGGCTGACTGCTGTTAACCCCACCAGTACCAGTGACATGAAGTTGTATATTACTGCTTAGCAGAATGAGTTGACAGGCCAACCCCCTGCCTGGCTGATCTCCCCCCTCCCAGAAAGCAGGCATCTTCACCTTTCTTTCCTTCCATCCTTCCTTATGTCCGGGCTTGTACCATGTAGCACAGCAGAACTGGAATGGGCAGAGATCTGCTAGAAGCTGAATGTTAATGCTCTGCTTAAATGAAATGAAATAAAACCATATGGTGTCATCATGGGTCACTGATATAAAACAACAAAAAAAAATCCTAGCTCCTCTCTAAGCCCTTCAGATAGTAAAACTGCTGTTGTGCATTCTGCCTCCCCTCAGAGTGCAGCCAAGAAATGCAGCGAGAGAAAAGGGCAGGATTGGGCTTTCTCTTGTGTTTGGAGTGAGAGGTCTAATCTGGAAGAAAGTGGTACCTTTTCCCCCCATGTGTTCAGGCATGATGTCAGTGTAGCTCCAGTGAAGCTGATGGAACTACACAGATTAACAGCAGATAAGGAGTCAAATCTTCTTTGGGGGGGGGGGAATTGTGTTTTGAGATATGTAAGACACCTCCATTTCGACCTCTCTTCTATTTGGAAGCTTCAGGAAAATAGATAATCCCTCTTCAGGCACCCTTTAGAACTATCAATTGATCTATCTAATCAATCTAATTAATCTGTCATACTTGTGCTTATATACTAATGTATTACATGATCACCCTTCTTTTGTCTCCCTTTTCAAAAGGTGGGGAGAAGCAAATGCAATTTTCATGACAGGAGAGAGTTTGAACATGTGAATATTGCTCGTGGCCTCTGAATATGGCAGGGTTTGAAGGCATTCTGCTGTCTTGGCAGGGAGTGCCAGAGCCTCAGGCCAACTAGCAAGGAAGCTGAGTCTGCTGCTTCTGCCAATGTCAGCTGTTGTTCTGAGGGTTGCAAGTGTCGCAGTAGATTTTGAGCGTGGTAGGAGGAACTACTGCCCCATACACATCCTAACATAAATTATGTTGTGGCTTTTGGGGGGCAACTGCAACTCTGATCTCCCCAGCTACATCTGCTGCTGCAAATTCAAACACAACCAGCAAAGCCTGTGCTGCTGAAATACAGCTCCTGTTGCCTTTGCTTACCTCCCTTCCCTTCACGTACAGCCACTGTCAGCAGGGTACATGTCACTTCTGCTTGAAGCAGGGGAACGAAGCCAATACTGTGCTACAGCTCGCTGAAGCACTTACTTGGCCCCTGTTCTTCGAGAGTCTGAGCCCTTCACTCCTTCTCCCAGCTGTCCTCACTGTGCCCCAGGTGGCAGGGCAATGCTCCTATCTTCACACTTCAGGCAGGAAACAGAGCACAGAGAGAGATGCCATTTGTCCAAAGTCATGATGAGAGGTCCATGACAGAGCAAGGAACTGAAGCCCTTTCCCTAAGTCGGATTAGGTTCTAACTATCAGACTTTCTATTTCCCTTCCTTCACCTTTCAAATCCCTTGGTTGTTTTTCCTCATGATGCTATGAAGTTTGTTTTCAATTTTGAACTTTGTTTGCATAAACAAGACTTTTCTTCCCCTTTCTTTTGCTCAACTGTGAATTCAGCTGTGTTTTGACATATGCAGAGAAACATAAGACTCTCTCCTATTTGAACCAAAGCCATGTTCAGAGCTCTTTATACCTGTGCAGCACCAGCCTGCAGGTGGGATACTGTTGGCTCCACGGGGGCTGTCACCAAGGAGCCCAAAGCTGCCTCTTCCCATCCCATGTTCTCCCTCTTTTCCTCAGGCATGCTTTGATGCCAGCATCACTAGGATGGTCACGAGCCCTTTTGTAGGAAGCAGAGAAGGCATCACTGTCTCACTTAGCCCTGCACCAAGTCCCCTGCAGGCAACCTTGTCTCTACTGCCGGCACAGCCCGTGGCTCTGCAGTCCAGCCCGGCGCTAATTAAGTGGTGCAGCACAGCGGGGTGTGTGTTCCTTGGCCATCACAACCGCCCTTGGACACACTGCAGAGAAAAGGCTGAAGCTTTGCAATGTTAGCCTTCCAAGAACCGCTTTAATTGCCCAGTAATGCACACCCTGGGGTCTTGTAATGTGCTTCTAATATGGAGCATTTAAAATATGAATGCTCCAAAACAATTACAAGGAGTTTGGTGTTCTGGAGAGTGTATCCTTCCACTCTGAAAAATAATCCAAGACAAAGGAATACAATCAAAGTGAGGATACCAATGCTTTCTGAAATCAGGTCAGGGTCTCCTTGGGGCAGCAGGACGCACCACTCTTTCCCTTAGTGCAACTTCACTCTCTTCTTCCAGGATTAAAAGAATTGCTAGACTGGGACTCCAGATGATTCAGACCTACCTCATCTCCTTCTGATCAGCTCTAATATGATTTTTCATTTGAGTTACTGTCTAAAGACTCTTCCAGCAATAGTAAGAGAGGAGAAACCACAGAGTATGTCAGGCTATAAGAGAGTTTGGATAGAAATGTCAGAGAAGCGAGGGATGTTTCCGATGATCTGTCATTCCTTTAGCAAATAATTTCTGGACAGGTTTAGGTATGATTTTGTACTTGTTTATTTACAAGGAGTGAAAGAAAGTTCTGCTTCTCAGAAAGGACTATGGCTCAGCAAATTTTAACTTCTAATATTTCTTTTTACATTCTTGACCAAATTTCATTAGAGCTTGTTACAATTGTCATAGTAGGAGAGATTATTTTTGTCTGTCTATCTGTATTCAAAATCAGCAAAAGGAATTGCATTAAAACTGCTGAAAATAAATAAATAGAAATCAAATGTTGGAAATTCATGATCTAATGCTGAACATTTAAGAAAGCAAAAGGTATTTGGAAACAGGCAGTTGGTTTCAGCTGAAGCTGTATGTAGTATTAACTCTAGAAAGAGTTACTACAAGCCAGCTATGGAACTCATGAATTCCAGAAATGGATGTATAATTCACAGTATGATCCTACATACTGTAATGACATTATATGCCATTACTTAAGATAATATCGCATATTAAATTCAGATTGTGAAATGAAGTTCAGTTGCTTTACTGCAATCAAAGATCTATAAATGTCCTGTTGCTGAAACTTCAGAAGGCTACATATTAAATCTGTGTATTCTCTGAAACTCAAAGTAGACAACTTGTGCAAAATCCTCCTACTAGAAAATGAAAACTGGGAATTTACAGTAAGTATCAGTTTATGCCCCTAATTAAACACAAGTGCTGTTATTGGAGTCACTGACTAGGATGGAATTAGAGCAGGGATGAATTTAGTCCAAAGTGACAGTTCCTTTTGGAGAAAAGAAAAACATTTGACAGTATTAGCATTTACTTCAAGAAATGGTGGTGTGCCAGGATTTGTGTCCCATCTGATATTGGGAAGGGCTCAGGAAGTATTCTGCAAAAAGGCTCATCTTTCTCCAGTGCCTAGAGGCAAGAACAAGCCATCAAAGGCAGCAAGAGGAGATGGAGGTTTTGCTCCCTCTCACACAACAGTAATCCAGAACTCCTAGGTTTGTGGCAGCAGAGCTGGCTCAGTGCAGAGTTCAGCCTCCGGTAAGGGTGAGAAGCTTTTGGCAATCCCAAAGTTTAAAGACAATATTATTGTGCTGCATCTGCTACTACAGGACCAGGTCAGCTCTGTTCATCTTTCATCTGCTGTTTCATTAGGTGGTCTCATGTAGGACAGACTCACTCAAAGCCTCTTGAAGCAGCAGCAGTGATGCTGAGCTATCCTGCTATTTATCACTGTCCCTAAATGAATCGACCTGGGGGGTGCACTGCTGTATTCTGTACTGAGCATCAGGGTCCTGAAATTTCTCCTCTTTCTTTACAACACTAGAGTTCAGTCCTGTCTGTAGGGCAAAGAAGCACTGCTGGGGAGAGCCTCTTCATGACCCACCTCTTCTTTTAGCCATAGGAAATACCTTCTACCCAAGATCTCATTAGATTTGCTGTGCATTTGATGTCAAAATTATTTGACCCAAGCCACTGGAGGTTGTGCAGTCAGAACTGCTCCCCTTTGCTCACTGTTTCCAGACACTTTCTCTTGACATAAAACCAGATTCATTCTTAGGAGGGGAATGTTTTTGAACAGAGCCTTTCACCTCTGGGTCACTAGCTGAAATCTGGCCCTGGTTGGTAGTGACCGAAAATCATTACCATCTGACGGCTACTTGGTAAAATGAGCTGGTGAGTCCCATTCCAGTTCCTGATGGACACATCTCAGTAAACACAGCCACAACTGGCACTAACTGGCATTCTTAGCTGAGAGACCATGAACTGAACAGGGAAGGAAATTGAACCTTCCTCTTCATCTTCTCCCTGGGTTTTTGAAGCGTTATGGACAGGCATTTTATAACACCATCATTTCACAGGCTATTTTTACTCTAAATGGCTTTTCAAAACTTTGCAATTTTCATGCAGCATGATTCAGCACAGCCTGATTGGCCATCTCAGTATAATTAGGCTCATCTTATGGTTCCCCTCCGTAGAAGCTGAGCTGTCTGATGCCACCTCCCAGTACAAATCTGGTACTGGCAAATCTGATGTCATATCTCACTATGAATGGAACCATCTGATGTCACCTCAGTGCTAACAGGACGTTTTATAATATGTCATCTAAGGCTGCAGGGGAAGTCTTCTAATCCATTCACTATGCTACACTACAATAGAACATAATACAATATAATGTGTAGGTTAACTTAGACACCCTCAGGCAGATTTTGGATAGATGGATGGATGGATGGATGGATAGATATATTTATACAAAGTATACATACATTATATCACTCTATTGATTTGTAAAAAGTTCCAGGTCTGCCTGGCTATAATGAGATTTTTGAACTTTGTGTTGCGATCAATGAGAGGAATATTATTGGCCTGGAGAATTGATATACCCGCTCTCTGTGGCTTGTTCTGCTCCTGGACTGCCCCTGCCCCCAAGGTGTACGATTCCATCAGACACTTAACCTCTTTTACAGTGTCATCAGGCTAAAAGGAATCTAATAGTGACACGGGACTTGTGCTCAGCACTCTGGCACTATTGCTTTCCTGTCACAAATAATTTATAGCTTTCTATTTCCATCCCTTTGCCTGCACCCCATCCCCTCTTTCTGTTTCTCTGGGTTGGGGGAAATCAATAAATTCACACAACCAGAGTGGCACTTCAGGGGTTTTAGGGGGAATGTGAGAGAAGAGAAAAGAAAAGAAAAAGAAAAAACAGAAAAGAAGAAAAAAGTTATATTATTTGCCCTAGTATGGACTTCTCAGATCAGCTCCTTGGCTAGTGCAAATTGGCATAACCTTAGAATCTGGCCCTAAAGGCCTCAGACATCTTCTGAGATCCTCAGCAGCTATAGATTAGGGCCTCTGATGCCACTGATCTATATGGGGTGAGGACCTGGATCTCCATCCCTAGCTAGAATCTTGACATTCCCTGTCTCCAGCTACATGGAGCTGCCACTCCAGCTACTGCCCAGGCTTCATCCTGTGTGTATTGCAGTTTCCTAATGTGGTAAAGTGACATGCTGTAGTGGGTCTGTCTGAGCTGATTTTCCCCATACAGCCCTCATGCTGCAGTACTGGAAGCCAGAAGGTGTTGATAACACACACCCTTGTTATGACTATCAGTGCCCACACAGCACCAAAGGTACGGGGTGTGTGTGGGGGGGCAAGATTTGGGAGGGGATACAACCCGGACAGCCGACCCGAGCTGACCAATAGGATATTCCATACCATATGACATCAGCTCAACTATAAAGGGAGGAGGACGGGGGGATTCTGGGAAGACATTTGTCCTCCGAGCAACCGGTACGCGTTCTGGAGCCCTGCTTCCCGGGACAGGCCCGACACCGCCTGCGGATGGGAAGTAGAGAGTAACGGCTTTGTTGCTTTTGCTTCGCGCGCGCGCGACCTTGCTTTCTCTGCTGTTTATTAAACTGCTTCTTATCATAACCCATGGGTTTTCCTTTTCCATCTTACTCTCTCCCCACTTGTCTTGCTGACGGAGGTTTTGGTGGGGGGCGGGGGGAGTGATAGAGGGACTAGGGGTGGGCACTGGGCACCCAGCCAAGGTAAACCCACCACACATGCTCTGAAATACCTTTTCCTAAGTAGGTTTCAATCTCAGGAATTAATACTTTTTCAAAAATGCCCTCTCAAAAATCTCTGCCTATCTCTATCCATGCCATATTGTCCATTAGCCACATATTTGCTCTTTGGAGTTTTGGCAACTTACTCTTTAGAATAAGGGAATCTTAAAGAATCTTTAAGGGAAGCTCTTGGGTGGTTGGTAATTGCTTTCACTTTCTGGAGAGGTTTTTGGGAAGAAGTTAAAGCTAATATAATGCAGGGCTTAGAGTTCCTGGAACTCAGGCTGAAGAGCATCTGCAGCCTTCAACCTAACTGGAGAGACTCATTTTAATCTCAGAAAGGAATTTGGTGTCCATGGTCTCCACAAGTCATGGCTTATTTGTCAAGTTCCTTGGTGAGACAGTTGTTCCTGAGTCACAGATACCCAGCATCCACCAGCAGGCAGGGACCTTGCCAGTCAAGTACTAGTGACTTTCTTTCACCACTGACCTCAGCTGGATTTAAACCAGTGACCTAGAAGTGGAAGTTTTCATGTAACAAGAAACGGAGCACTGACAATTACAGTTCAGTTTGTTTTCATTCTGAGCTATGAGCTTTGTGTCATTCACTGAGACGTCTTTTTGAGTTCCCATGCTGTGTTCATTCACCACCTGATAAACACAAATTTTTGCCCTCTTTGCTGGAGCTTCTTTTTCCTGGTGATCTACATATCCCATCACCACTTCCTACAGGTGCCTTCTGCTCCCACCTTCTCATTTATGAAGAGCAAGAGCTTCAGACAAGCTTCCAGCAGTTCAAAGCATCTGGTTCTATGCCAGAAAGGTATTTTTTAGGTACACAACAAAATCAAATCTACACCATTTGTAAGTCCCACAGCGGCTCTTTCAGCTGCAAAGAGTGCCTTGTGATCATGTTGTCAGACCAGATCATAAATGATAATGCAGTTGCTAAAACACAGGAGATCATAGCTCATTCACTCTGCAGTTATGCAGTGAATACCCATGTTTGGGGAAAAGATGACAGAGCAGAGCAAGGACAATTGTCTGGAAATTGGACAATTAAGGCAGTAGAATCAGGATCACAAGAAGGCAAATGAAGCCACTCTGCTGCACTCAGAGTTCAGATCAGGCCTTCAGGTTCTGATAGCTGAGATCATGGGTATTCAAAGGCACAGAGAAGTTGCTGTTGAGTTCTGAACATGTTTTGCTCTTTTCCAGGATCATCAGAACCAAAGTACAGCAACCTTTTCACCCAACACCAGACGGGAGTGGGACAGGTGTGACTGCACCAGGACATACTATCGGTAAGAAGGCTGGCATGAGGGGTGGTGACAGGAGAAGTGGAAATGAGGATGAATCTCAGTTGAGAGAGCAAAGTTTGACAAGCAGATGCTACGTAGAGCAAAAGGGAGGAGGGGGTTAGGGGAAAAAAACTTCAGTGGAAATCAGAGGTTTCTGTTCTTCTGCAGAGAAAGGAATCGTGGCAGAGAAATCAGCCCAAGGTAGGGGTTTGTCCAAAGAGATTCTGCCTTAGCATCCATTTCACGTTCACACTCTCTCCTTCACCTCTCTAGAGAGAAGTACCTACTGCTATCCTGTCTAAACACCAATCTTCACCTTTTGTCTTCTTACGCTGACTCTCTTTCACCCTCTCTCACCCAATTTATCTTCTCACCCTCTCTCACCCAATTTATCTTCTCTCCCTTTGCTATAACTGGTTCATTTCTTAGAGCTAGCAATGTACAGACATGGGTAAGATGTTCCTGATCCCTCACAGCTGAGTTCTTCATTGTTCTAGCTCTGCAGTCAGGTATCCCATAGGTGTATTTCACATTTTCTGCTCAGGGAGATGGGTTTATCAAGGTGAGCAGAGATGGAGGCTGTAATAAAGTGACCAAATGTCTCCTGGTCTGCTGTGTTTAAAAGTGCTATGTTAGATGTGGGATGAGATGCTTTTCACTCTGTGGGCTGTATGGTGCATATGTCTGCTGTTGCTAGCATAGCTTTATCCAGTAACAATTCAGAGCTGGATAAAAACATGCAGTATTCTGGGGTACTGGGAAATTCAGTGGCTTATTCGTGGCCTAAGACACTGCCTTAGATACTGTTGGTATCTGATACTGACAATCAGCTGCTATACAAGGACTCACTGGGAAGTGCTGGTTTACACAGGACAGAGCTGGCAGATAAAATCCTGTACGCAAATTGTGTTCAGGAGCACAATGGATTTAATGGGCCAGTATGGAAGAACATTTCTGGATGCCCTTTTACTGTGGACTTGCTCACTGGACTGGGATCACTGACCACAACAGATGGAGTTAGCAGATATTATTCCTTCTGGTAAAACTAGTACAATGTCTAGAGAATGCGTTGGCTGGGATAGTGATGGTTGTGCTGCTGCTGGAGTCTCTCATTACTCTGGAATGTACTGGGAAGTATGGGTCTGCATTGGATAGTGTTGACAGGTTCTGCTCTGTCCTGGAAGGCTTGTACTGGAGGTATTGATTGCTTCAGCTAGTGCTTTATAAGTTGAATGATGGGTAGTGGCCTATAGAAGAATTAGGATATTCTCCCCATTACTGGGACACGCTGGGACATAATGGGCATGTCTACTGGATGCATAGTTCTACTTGTTTTATACTGTAAGGCCCTGATTATCATGAAATGATCATTTCTAATCTGGATGACTTGTTATTTTTAATATATTGGAAACTCATGAGCAACCTTGGACAGCCCAGAGTGGCAGGAGGAGTCTGCCTGTTGATGTTGGTCAGTGCAAAAGGAAGACACTAGATTTTTATTAATCTGGGTTGGAGTATGTACCACCAACTCACTAGTTATTCTAGTAGGGGACTGAATTTATTGTCCCAATACTGAAATGTTTCTAATCTATGCTAAGAAGGTAATTTTTCAATGAGTGTTTTGGGTGGACATTTAAGAGGCTGGTCTGGATAAGACAGAACATGTGCACTCCTGGTGGAAAAATGCTGAGAGGAAATGGTCTGGTAAAATATGGATGGACTAAGAAGTCACTGGAGAATGTGGCCTGTGCAGCACTGCTCTGTTGCTATGGCATGCACTGGGAAGCCTGCTCTGAACTAGGATATAACAACAAGGTTTAGCTTCTTGATGAAATGCCCTTACTTGTTATTAATGGCGCCGTACTGGAAGGCTGTAGAGTTACAGTATAGGAATGGACTGGCAAAGCTGGGGTACAGCACCATTAGCAGTAGAGTGAGTATGAGTCCTTCAGCATGAGGAACTGGGAGTCTGCTTAGTGCCTAGGCTTTCCTGTGAGACTGGTGGCATGTGTAGCTTTCAGCTGGGGGATCCCTGAGTGCTGTGCTGCTCTCTTCATGGCCCTTTTTCCCTTTTCCTTTTGTCCAGTGCCCAGCACAGCATCCCCTCCCGTCTCCAGTGCCTCCAATGATCCAGTGGGCTCTTACTCCATTAACGGGATCCTGGGGATTCCTCGGTCGAATGGCGAGAAGAGGAAACGTGATGAAGGTAGGGGGAGGGGAGAAGCACATCCTCCCTTTTATATTCTTTGTCCCCATGTACAGGCTCCAATTTCAGGCCAAGGTTTGCAGCTGCTCCAGGGGCTAGATCAGTTTTAGCAACAGAGACCAGTTCCCCGCCACAGCCCTGCTGGCTTGGAATACTCTTCTTCCGAGGCCCTTTCATGACAGGCTGCGTCTCCAGACATCTGCTCGGCAGGCAGAGAGCCGTCTCCATTGCTGGAGCTGATCCCAAGTTCATTCACTGCTGGAAACGGCTGGAACTGAACTCCCCAGGTGCCAGCAGGTGCCCGGACTTTGAACTGCGGGTAAACATGGTTTCCCCGACTCACTCGTTTTCAAACAAAATACCATCTTGGAGAAGCACCAGCAATGTGGGAGTTATTTTTCATTCCCCTTGCAAACAAGTTGCTGCCCTGTGATGTGCCATGAGCTACATTAGCTGATGATCGTAAGGGCCCAGTTTTCAATGGGTAGCTTCTACAGCAGAACTGCCACACTTGCAACAGACTGAAAGCAGAACAGGTCTTCTGAGTACTGTGGTCCTAAGCCTTTCACTAGGGCTCTAAGAAATTAGAATTAAGCTATCTACTTTTCCTTCCTACCTGCTGGGAAGGACTCTGGGCAAAGTGAATCCTGAAATGAGACAAAAGCTGGAGCCTCAGGTCTAGATAGACTAAGTCAGGAGGGGTGGGTAAGGTCTTGGTGCTCCTATGGTGGCTTTGTACATTTTTTTTCATCAATCTTGCTCTTTTAATTTGATGTATTCAAAAATTGAGGGCCAGGAGGTGGACTTTTCTAAGAGTTTCCAAGAGCCTGACCAGTTTTGTTCAGTTCAGCCCTGCCCTCAGTATGTTGCTTTCTGCCTGTTGCATGGGAGACCTCTTAGCAGTGCAGGTGGCTCAGTGTGCTGTGTGTGCTGTAACCCCAAGGCTGTGCAGTACAAGAGAACATGAGGGTTCTCTGTGATATCTGGTGAGAAGAGAAAGCTCTCCTGAGAGAGATGCTGCACTTCAGGGTTTTGCTAGTAATTTCCTCAGCATTGGTTCTGGTGAGGTTCGCATCTATAAGTTTTGCATGCAAAGAAACAAAATAATCCCAAGAAAAAAAGACGGTCATTGTGATCCCTGTCTCCCTAATAGAAAGTAAAAGTAGAGGCAAGGATCCAATCCAGCTCCTATTAAACAAAATGGGAAGATTTTTGCTGATGACATTGGAAATTGGACCAGGCCCCAGAGGAAGATCCATTTCCCAGCTAGATGGCAGTAGGGCCCAGCTAAGAGAAAAGTGTAGCAATGGAAGGGCTGAGTCAATGCCTCAAAGTCAAAAAATGTCAGGAATAAGAGACTGCAAACATTGCAAACCTCTCCAGAATGTCCCGTCGCTACATATACAGCAAATAGTGACATTTCAATCTGAGTGACAAGTTTCTCTAATGGTTGTGCAAATCTCTTGGCAGTTATTTGGGATTTTTGTGAACCCCTGTTCTCATACAGTCCAGCGTGGTGATCACCAGCTCTCAGTATGGTGTCTCCATATCTTAATTTGAAATGAAGCAGTTCAGTCTGACTTTAGCAGCTGTTCTTTCCAAATACCTGGAAAGATCATCCCCCTTCAGATGCAGCCACACAGTTACTTCCAGCCTCAGAACCTGAACTTTTTTGGAGCAGTACAATTAAACATCAAGCAGCCATCTAAAACCGTGACACTTCACAATGATATATTGACAGTAAGAACAACTCTTTGTGTCTGTCCTTAATTCATCCCAGATTTAATTTATGAAGGGCAGCCAACACTCTGCAACTCCCTGCTGTTGGCCAAGAGCCCACATATCCCACTAGGAATCAAAAAGGTACCAGACAATTCTGGAGACGTTGCTTGTCTTTAGCTCTCAGAGTTTCAGGTGGCAGTTACGTGACATAGCTACAGCTGCCTTAGAGAACAGCCTTCATCCTGCCATCCCAGATATCTGCTGCAGGGAGATGTTATGCTTCTGTCCTAGAGAAACCTTGCATGGGATTCCCTGCCAGCTGCCAAACACCCCTAGCCAAGAGCCATGTTACCTAGGCTCACGCTGGCTTTAAGAAATGCTGAAAGACATCATCACTTTTCAGGGTTGGGTCTTAAGGCTAGATGGGTCCAAGAGGAGGTTTTGCACAGCCAGTGACCTGCACTCATTCCTGAGAAATCTTTCCTGTAGCTCCTGTTATTCCTAGCTGAGATGGGGATTAGGAAGGCCTGGCAAGAAATCCAGTGCAGATATTTCTTTCATGCTCATGTTGGATGCATACACCTGCTCAGTATTTCTCAGAGCTTCTGAGCACAGGTTTATTGCAGTTTCTTAACTGCAGGGTTTATTCTCACATCAAAAAGCCTTTATGACCTCCCAGTGCACATCTACTGTCCCAGCATTTTGGGGGTGGCTCTTCCCTAAAGGAGGCAGAAGAAGCAGCATTGCTTTCTTTCTTTCCGCTCTGTTGGACCAGCGCTGCTGCAAGGATTCCTCTGTGAGGAATGCAGTTCAGCAGACAGGGGGAAGTACCAAGCTGCTCATGAGCCCCAGTTCTGAAAATCTTGTTAGCAACCTCTGTGATGGCTGAGGGGAACAGGGTGGGAGAAAAACAGAGGAGCCTCTATCTGAGCACACCCCCCTCCCCCAGGTCCTCCTTGCTGCAGCTGATGCCTACATTAGACAGTAGCACAAATGATTAAGAAGAGGAGAGATAATTATGTGTCAAGATGATGTAGCAGAACTCCCGAGTTGGGCAGAGGGAACCAGACGGATGCATGAGGATCATGCATGCGATGGACGCTGACAACCGGGTGTGTCCCTCACAGAGAGTTAAAGGGAAGAGGGGAAATCCCAACCGACCAAATATGCTGGTTGCAACTTCAAGAGTGGCCTGGGAAGACCACGGCATTGAAAGAGAACCAGCAGGAAGGTAGCTCTGAGTGTCTACTAGTCACAACAAGGAACTATCAGATCACAGGCCTTTTCTCAAAACTCAATGTGTCTTCCTCAGGTGCCTAGGAAGGATGGTGAGGATTTGTCCTGTTAAGACCATGTATTCTTTTCGTTTCAGTTTTTAACCAGTGATTGTAAACCCTCTCAGTTCCATGACAGATTAGACAGAGCAGAGAGTTGTTCTCCTATGATTTAAGAAATAATTTGGCTAAAAAAGTTAACTACCACTTGTGCAGCACAGTGTGTGTGGTTTCTTGCAGTCTGTGGGTACTGCTGTTGTTGCTGACCTCCACCACTTATGCTCATCATCTTCCAGAGGCAGAAGTGGCCCTGCAGCATGTAATGACTTTCTCAAGAATTTGAGAAAAGTATCCAACTGCAGCTGGAAGCAGGAATTCCTTCACAATCCCAAGGTTGCACTATGCTGTGATGGCAGGCCAAGCTCAGCAGAGTCATTGTCAGACTAAGGAGTAGCAGTAAGAAGTTCAGAAGGATAAAGGGGAAAAATAATATGCAAATATTTCTGTTGTTCCATAACTGCCTGATCGATAGCTAAAAGGATGAGAAGACACTAATAAAAAGTTTGTATCACTCATACTGTAGTCTTGAGCACTGTATAAGGAGAAAAACAGGGAGCTGGGGAGAAAGGGAAGGACAGATAGATAGATGGATGGATAGACAGACAGCCTTCTCCCTGTCTAACATAATATCTCCATCTGGGTGAAACTTTGGGGATCTTTAGAAAACTACTCCTATTAGAGATAGCTCTTTCTCTCCATAGCAGGCCACAAACAGACTTCCTCTCTAGACCCAAATTCTCATTTGGGATTCATCTTCCAGTGAGGCTGGTGCTGTAACATCCTCAGCATTATTAATCTTGGTCCCTGACAATATCTGTAGTATTTGACAGCATTACTGGCAACAATATCTGCAGTGCCGACAATGGCAGAGATAATATCCCCCAGTATTATTGGCATTAGCAGGGATCATATCTGCAGCCTGTTATTGGCGGGAGCAGACGTAATGTGTCCAGTATTATTAGTATCAGTAGTAATAAAACCTACAGGCTTGTTAATATGATCAGTGCTAATATCAGCAGTAGGTTTGTGGGAGAGGAGGGGACAGAGTGATTGCTACTGTAAATGGCAATAATACTCAGGCTGTTTGTAGTAAAGGAATTCCCAGTGGAGATGGGGGAGCAAACCTGAGAAAGCAGAAGTTCCTCCTTTCCTTTCTTCAACCGTCATTTTGATGATTAGAATGAAGTAAGCAATGCAGGGCTGTGTTAGTGCAGGGGAAGAGTGAAGAGTCACCAACATTTGGCAAGTCTGGTGGTGTTTTCACAGAGTGTTAGCTGCATCAGTGCAGGTGGTTCACTGTACTCTTCAAACCAGGATTGAGCAATGCAGAACAGGAGCTGCCTATTAGCAATAGGAGCTTTTGCACTGTTGGTCCTGTAGCTGCAGGATGGGCAACATCACTGCACTTCTCTGTGGCGCTGCACACATACTTTTCTGACTGTTATTACCATGACACACTCTACTGAGAAGCACTGTGGCGGTTTTCTCTTCCCTCACTCCAAATAGGAGGACTCCGTCTGCAGGGCAGTATTCATCTTAGGGATTTTCCTACCTGGCCATGATCTCATTTTCCTCCTGGGAAAGCAGAAATGCCTTCTTCAGGTGGGGTATCAGGCAGGGGCATCTGCAACTGTCCCAGCCCTGAAAGTTTTTTTTGTATACAGCTTCAGGACATATAATGTCTTGAAGAAAATTTTGAACTTAATTGTTTAAGTGGAAAGTAGCACAGGGAGGAGAGATGTGTAACATGCTTAAGAAGGTCTGAGTTTTTGAGCAGATATACAGCAGCTGAGTGTGACAATGCAAGTACGATCCCATTTGTGTTGTTCAGAGTGGCAATGATAATATAATTTGGGAGACATAGTTGTGACATTTCAGGTGACTTTGTGGCATTGTCAGTGGCATCAATATGTGTTTGCATGCAGTGTAGCTGTGGTTATCATGTTGATGTAACTGTATCGGTTGTGGATTTGTGACACTAATGATGAGATTAACTGTATCACTGCTTGCTGTGCTACCCCATTACACTCAAGGCTGTTACACTCTTCAGAGGGGCTGTGAATTGTTTCTGATGGTATGTCTGCATCACTGCATGCAGTGAGGTTGTTTCAATGTGGTAATTGTTGGAACACTGGTGCAGGCTGTACCGTGCTATCGTTGCCATTCAAATAGTTGTTACTGCAGCTGATATGATGTGTTGACTGACAAAAAACTGTCACCTGGCCATGAGAGTGAAGTCAATATGGCTGTTCATTGCAGCACTGAGTTGAGAATTGTGTGTTTTCATGAAGTACAATCATATTGCTTCATAGCATACTGGGGTTGTTTCAGAACATACATGCTTATGCTTTCATCTGCAGTGTGATGATGTTTTACCAATGCTGTCGTTGTACTAGTGCAGAGAGGTCTAGCCCTTAACTGTCCTACAGGGAAATACATTTGTTTTCCTATGCTGCCTGCATACGTTGGCAAAGAATATGAGTGAATCGTTCCACCTGACTGTAGCATGGCACCTGATATATGTTCACCTCTGGACATACTCGCTGTATTTCTGTTGTCCCAAAACTGTTGTGTTGTTGAAGACAACAGTGTGTTTGGACCCCTGCAGGTGACACAGCATCAGTACTGTCTGTGGTGTGGCCGCATTGTTTCATGCTGTGATTTCTTGTCATCACAGCTGATGTGTCCATGTTATTCTACATGATCACTTTATTGCAGGTCAGCAATAGTCTAAATGACACTGGAGACACATGCAGTTACATTGCCTCAGGTGCCAACCCCACATTCCAACTGTCATACACAGTTGTGGGGTATGCACCCAGCAGTTTATGGCTGTGTGCATGGAGCGAGTGGTTTTTAGAGTGTTTCACATTCTCACAGTGTCTTCCTCCTGCTTTCCCTGGGACTATGCTGTTTCATGCAGTGTGGCTGTTTCCAGTGGCTGTCAGCTTGCAGCGATGGTGTGTCACTGCAAACAGCAGTGGTAACAGGGGATGTCCAGGCTCATTGTGTCTATACACACGAGTGTAGGTAACACTCCTTTCCATTCTAGATGAAAATGTAAATTGAAGAAGGAGTTTATTCTCAGCAGCCACCCACTCCTCCCTGCTGAGGGCCTTTGGCTGGTGAGACTCCTAGGAGGATATAAGAAAGATGCCTGCTACTCATCCTGCACCTCTCTAAATAAACTGCAGGAGGATGGTCAGGAAAGGGAATGTGTGGAAAAAGAGAGGAGGAGGAAATTGAATATAGGAGAGGACAATGAATAAGCAGCACAGCACTGTCAGAAATGTGGGCTGTTGCACCACAAATCTGGAAGTCAGTCTGTAAGCAAGAGAGCAGTATATGTGTGTGTCTGTACACACCCTGGGGGCTTGGGGGTATGCACTGCTCAAGAGGACTCCAGGTAAGGGAGAGTTAACAGCTTACATCACAGAAAGCAGTTTGGACAGAATGCTCTGCTTCTAAAGCTTATAGTGCTGCTTAGTTTGGCAGGGTTTGGTACTATCTGAAGACAAGCTGGTCTAGCTTCAGCTGTGTTTGTGTGCATCTCTGCTTGTGTATTTGTGTTTCTAGGAATGCACGCTTATTTGGTTTTTGTATTTCTGTGTTAGGATCACTGGTTTCTACTTATCTGTGCTTATGTACTGGGGTGTGTGTCAGGTTGGACCCGTATTTTTGTGCATGCCTATGGAGACCTGGAAAATGTGTATGTTAAGCTGTGTATAATATTGTCTAGTAGGAGAATGCATACCATGGATCATATGGATGTCTGGGCACGTATGGCTCAGTATTAGTGCTATGTATTTCTATGAATGTCAGGTATTTGTATTCACATTTTGAGCACATATGTGAATGTTGTATATTTGTATGTATATTCTGTGTGTATGTGTTGTTACATACTTGGAGTATCACTGTATCTTTGTGGTTGCTGAATATGAATATGTAGCCTGTTAGTGCTGTGCACTTCTGTATATAGTTTGTACAGATGTGTATTTGCATTGGGGTTATATATTTGTGTGTATGTTGTATATATATATTGGTTGTTCTTGCCAGTGTGAAGGTTTTTAATGTATGTAAACAGTTTGTATTTGTTCACATGATTTAATTTTGTGTACATGAATTTGAGGAAATTACTTTGAGTTCCATATTTTCGTTTAGTTAGTGTATGTATATTTTTGTAAGTTGTTTATTCAGAAATTACATTTAATTGACATGCACTTGCATTAGTATCTCCTTGTGTCCCAGTTTGCATTCTTTTGTCTTTAAATGTTATTGGCTGTGTTTTGTGAGTCTTACTTATGCATAGAGTTTTTCTTTAAGTTTATTTGTGTGAGTGCCGTGAATGTGTGCTTGTCTGACTGTTTATTTATGGGTATTTAGTTTGTGGTTAGATCTTCTCCTTCCACTTTTTGACTCATTCCTGGGAGGGGTTGTTGCAGCTAATGTGTCAGCAGGAGTCAGGCAGTTGCAACTCCTCCCAGCATCTCTGCCTGCTCTGTGTCCCCCCTTGCGCAGAGGCTGCTCCCTAGCTTTGCTGGTGCCTCTCTCTTTCTCTGTATCTTCTTACTCACTCTAGATGAGTTGTACATTGGGTCTGCCTGTATTCAGGGAGGTGACTGTTATGTTTTTTCATGGATGTAAAGATTATAGAAGTCAGGGTGCCTGGATCCATGAGGATCCCAGGATAATGCACAGTAGATGACAGAATAAACTGCAAAAAGGATCAGGAATAGCTGGCAATGTGCTGGCAAATGGTATTTTAGAGGGTTGTTGGTGAGTGGTATAGCAATGGATCAGGGTGTCATGACAGTGGGAGAATAGGGACACTGTTTTAGGGTCAAGTGATATGTAATAAGAGGTAAGGGCAGTACTGTTATGGAATCGCGGTGGCAAGGCACTGAGGCACAACAGGGATCAAGGTGACATGCTGATGATCCAGGCTGATCTATCGGAACAGGGAGGGCTGGGGAAACCTCCATTGAGAATCAGCTCAATAAGGCAAAGGAGAACAGGAGGAGCAGGGTGAAGAAGATCGGAGGCAAATCAGTGGACTTGTATCGTGGCTATATGAGCCAGGCCACTGGCAGTGTGGGACCTGCAGTGTCTCCACAAGGAGATCAGTTGTATCCTGGTGTGAACAGCTGGGGCAGTCTGTTAGCAGTGGCTGTTTGCATCATGGTGATGGAGAGCAGGGATAACAGTGATGACATCAGGTGATGGACACATCCTGTGATGGTAGTCATGGACTATAGGGACTGTGTGGGCAGGGGCACTATTCCCAGTTGCTGGAAAAACAAAGAACCTAACAGGCAGTAAAACAAAAACAAAGGAGACTTGGAAGCACCTGACAGCCCTAATTCATCACAGCCCAGGATTTTTTTTTTCCCCCTCATGTTCCCATTATATTTGTTTGTAAAAGTGGAAATCAATTTTGAAGGTAATTTTCTGGAAAGAATGGAAGGGAGGTGGGAGGGCCGAATAAGGCAGACATGGCAAGAGGAAAAAAAAATTTAGGCCAGGCACAGCCCAGGGGCAGCTCTTGGCAAGGTGAAAGAAAATTGCATATTCAATCTCCATCCATGAATCTCCCTTGCTGCTGCCCGCCTCCTGCTTGAAAACAATGAAGGCTTTCTCCCCTACGCTGCACAACGCCTGAGTATCAGCGCTCACTTTAACTTCAGGGTCATTAATTCACCTGATTATTGCAGGAGAGGAGAGGGTTGCAGAGGCATCCATTCTAAAGAGCCCTCCCTTAGCACATCCTTTGATTAGTTTGGGGTGGGGGGAGTTGAGATAATGTGTTGTCTTGGACTCAGTTTAAAATGGGAGGGGTTGAAGAGGGGGTGGAAGGAGATAGAGGTGGAAAGGGAAAGATGTGGCCCAGCTTGTTGTGGAAAGGAGGGTTGGAAAGCAGTCATTCTTGCATCTCTCTGCTGTGGTGTTATTGCAAATTAAAAGTAGCATGTTCCACTCCGTAGCTATCTTTCAGGGAGAGGAGAGGCATGGGTATATGTCGGCATGGGGATGGGGGGGATCTTATCATTGCTTCTTCAGCAGCCCAGCGTAGTGTCACCCTGTGAGGTGACATTTGAATTTACAATTCCGCTGAGAAAAGCCATTAATTCACAAATTAACATTTCTCCCTCTCTCTCTAGCTCTCTCTCTTCCCCTCTCTCTCTCTCTCATGGATGTGCAAGCAATTGAAAAGACAAAGGAAATAGCCTTAAGGAAGAGACTTTACTGCTACTCTGTCTGTGCAGAGATTGCTACTACTGCTTCTAGATAGATAAACCAATTACCTGAGCTGCTCTGTTCATGGCAGCCTGCTATTACCTCCTTTTGTAGAGCTGACTCCATTGCTGGATTACACTATGTGTATCTCATTAATGTAAACCAGCACGATACTGGGCACTGTCTCTGGCCCTTCTTGCCAGAGCCCACTGCTCTGCAGTGGAAGAGGGAACTGGGAGAGAAGTCAAGAGCAGAAGTGAGAGTAGGCACAGCATATTCCCTAATGCATAGGTACCAGGCCACACAGAGAACCTGATTAGAATACCTGCACTGAGCTTAGAGGAGACAGGGGCTTCCCTTTTACAGAGGAGATTGCATGACATCAACCCTGATCTCTTCTGTGTCTTGGCGAGCACTGAGAGTGCTGCCCAAGAGGCCTCATATATGGGCACCAGGTATAGGCAGCTCCTTGCAGCCTCATTCTCAGCATTAACCTGAGTTTCCTCCAGGTGTAGAAATGTGCGTGGTAGGCAGATGCAGAGGTGTAAGTACAAAGGTAGCATATACATAGCTACAGGCAGGTGTAGCTGACTGTACCCAGGAGCTAACTGACTCACAGAGGTACACAACAAGCCTCAGAATAAGAAGCAAATATAAGCACTCCATCTTATAGACTGAGAGGGCCAGATTTCTATGTAGTGCAACTCCACTAAAAGCTAGTCAATGATGCATGTGAAGACATTCTTGTCAAAGACAAACACTGGACGCTACTTCCACACATCCCCCAGTCTTTTGATTCCTTTCTGTTGCTCTCTCCTACCATGCTCTTTCTCACATGCTTAACTTCTGCTATCACAGCTTCTATGGATGCTTGGATAGCACATGTGTACAGTATACACACACACATACACACGTAGGCACTCAGCTGCACACTGATGCCACCCCAGGCACATGTCTGTGACACTAGCAGCCTGCCTGTGCATACTCGCACCACTGCAAACATGGATACCACCTGCTCTGGTGAGGTCCATTTCAGTGGCTTCAAGCCTGCCTGATAGGGTGCACACTGGCAGGCAGCTTTCTGAGCACCTCTGCAAGCAGAGAGGAATATTCCTGGCTATCCCTGCCCCTTAGCCTTGTCACACAGCTACATGTCCTAGCAATGTGGTTTACATAAAGACTCCCATGTTAGTCTTTGCTCACTAATCACTCTACTTCTATACAACTGGACAGAAACCTTCACCAGTAAGTTTTTCATCCCATAAGGTTTGATAGGCCCTGTTCAAGCAGGACGGCTTGAACAGGGCCTATCAAACCTTATGGGATGAAAAACTTATTGGTGAAAGTTATCATGAAAGGCAGAACCTTGCAGGGGGCAGTTCTCCAAGTAAAGGAAAAATGGATCAGAACTGCTGTTTCCAGAAGCCTGATCTCCATGCATGGAGTATGTGCCTCTCTTCAGCATTGCCTTGGCTCCTTAAGTCTTCCTAAAAACTTATCCTCGTAACAAGAGCATCTGCCTGTCTGACATTCCCTGTGCCCCACACCACACATAGCACATGGCTGGGGAGCAACATCCCGCAGCCGGTGCTGGGAGACGGATCACGATCAGCGGAGGAATCGTCAGGCAGTGCCAGTAATTCAAACCATCCTGACCGTTCAGTGAACCTGAACCTGCTGACCTTGACAGCACCAGACAGCAGCAGCCTCAGGAATCCCAACCTTTAGAGAGGCTTTGGAGGAGGATGGCTCCTGCTCTCTCCCTTTCTTTCTCTCTCTCTTTCCAGTCACATCCCAGCAGCTAAGGGGGCCCAACAGTCAATTCCCAGTGCACCAATTAGCTCCTAATTTGGCTATCTCTACACTCCCAACTCTACATCAATGTTAAGCATCGCTTGCTGTTCATAGATGTAAATCATTCCTATAGAGGGGTGTCTTCTTGTGCTAAAGGAAAACACTACGCACCTTGTTCTCAGTCAGGCCTAGAGAGAAACTGCTCCTCCTCCCAAAGTGAGGGCTGCTGCTGTTTGGAAGGAAAACAGGAGCTCTTTGCTTCCCTAAGAGATAGCATCAGATCGTCCAGTCTTGTTTCACTGGATCCCAGAGGGAAGCAACAAGATCTCACCAAGTGATTAGTCTGTGAGATTCCTGGCTGAATAGATGAGGGGCGGGGAGGTGACTCGGGTGGAGGGGAGAGAATGAGAGAGAGAGAGAGAGAGAGAGAGAGAAAGACCAGTGTGCTTAATTTTGCCACAAGAACTTGCATTAAAGAAAAATGCAGTTTGTGAAAATTTTAAGACCGTTTCAGGGAGTACTGGACTTCCTCCAACTATCTCTGTGGCTGCCAAGCAAGACCTGAAACAAACAGCATGTTGTGTTGGCCTGCAGAGGCTCGGCTAAGCTCTAAGACCTTACATATGGAGTTCAACTCTGTTAACAGTAGATGGCCTGAAAGAAGCAGTTATGTCTGTCAAGACATAGCAGACATGTCTGTCTTCTGTCCGTCTCCATCCATGGTTCTTTGAAGGTGATTTTTGCATGCATACATCAGGTAAAATAAAGGACACTTTGAATAGATGTCAAGTGCAATTCATGCCCATTTTAAAGCCCTTTAATAAGTCAGAGTTTTGTCAAGGGGCCTAAAAATAATGCCCATTTCTCCTTTCTTCCTGCTTTCTCCTTGCTTTTCCTTCATCCATCCAAGCACCCTACTGCTTACATCCCCTCAGGTTCAAGGCACAATGACCTCTTCCCACACAGGTCAACAGCTACAGGAAAACACTCAGGAGCACAGTGTCATAACAGGAGCTAGGTCATGAGTATCACTGTTTCCATTTGGATGTGGAGTAGGTCAGGATTTCTTTCTGTCTCTGCCTTTTTTGGGAGCTCAGAGGTGTTATTCTGCTTTTAAGCCAGGGGATATCCATCAGAACAGGTTTGTAGGCACCTGATTAAACCTTAATGAGGTGGTTATTGTGTATGAAATGCCCATCAAGTCTTGAGTGCCTTCTAGTCCTCTCTTAGATGCTTTTAGAAAAGGCTGTTATAAAGGACAGGTATACTTGTTTTCCCAAAGGACCTGTTGGTTTTCTGCTTTGGCTTTTGGCATCTAGTGTGGGAAGAGATAGGCCTTGAACAAAAGAGTTGACCTTGCATGCAGATCAGACCTATCCTAGACTTTGGGACAACTTTACTAAACTCCAATAAATTAAAAAAATACTCCGCTAGCTAATCCTCAAAGATACTTATGGCTCTTCTCTGCACAGCCATCTCTTGTTTGCAAAGCTGATTGCTACCTATGATTAAGCCCTCTCATTTGGGGACTACCTCTTACAATTTGAAACATATTTACAGAGATCATATCAGTATAGGTTCCTTCATTTACCAACAAGGATCTTTACATGAGCTCATGCAGAAAGATTCCAAATTACTCTACTGATGATTTGCAATTATTATAGGAATGAGTATTCAAAAAACAGAGTTTGCATGGTGACAGTCCAAGCATATTGCTGCATATCTCAAGCCTGTAGCTCTTTCATTGCATGGCATTTTGTAATTACCCATCCTGCATCATACATTGTTTATTAACCTTCCCATTCTTAAGATCTCATTTACTACTGAAATGTGGCTGATTCTCGGGTGGACCACGGCAGATGTTGAACAATACAGAGCATCAACAGTGAAATTTTGCTGTGCCATGTCCAAATGAAACCACAGGAGAATTAAGATATGCTGTGGGTAATCACTCAGGCTGGATTTTGTTCAGGACAGCCAGGTTAATGTCTGCACTCTTGCAAAAAATGCCATGGGAATTTTAATGACTCTGAGTGATTGGAGCCTTTGTTTTATGGCATGTCAAAAATGGCAGCTCTAAAAACACTCTGCTTGAGCACTGTTTTAGTGCTGACTCAGAAGAGCTTCCAATAACATGATTCACTAGCATCTGGCTCAGGGGCAGGCGCAGCCTCCTTCGATTTGTGAGGTTAAGGTAAAAGTGTGTATGAGGGGAAAATAAGATGGAATAAAAGGAAGGGAAAGTCTAGAGCAAAGGAAATGGAAGGAAAGGAGGTATTGAGAGGCCTGTTAGTGGGGGATCAAGCCAATGGAACCCAGCAGGCTAAAGAGGAATTCATATTTTCTGGGCTGTGCATTAGAGGTGTTCATGGCCTGATCCAGATCTGCTGAGCCCTAGCTCTGGTGGCCTCTCAGGTGACAAGATGCTCCACTGAAATCTCAGTGATCTCTGAGAAACTGGGAGATAGGGCTGGATGGGGACAGCCCAGCTCTATGCTCCCTCCCTTGTCTCTAGCAGTCCTGATAGCAGTGTTGATTTGCATGTCAGGCAAAGCACTGCTTGAGAAGAAAAAAAAACCCTCTGAGTGTGGCAGTGTCAGCGCTCGCTGTTGTTCGACAGTGTAAAATTAAATTAATAAAGCCCCCAACACAGGAAAACATAACAGGAAATTAATGGCCTTTACTGTCGCTCTGATGCAGTCATTTGCAACCCTGCTTTCCGCACCAAAGACTTCATAAATGCAAGCAGTTTCTCTAAACAAGCATAGTTAGGGCTGCATGTGATGTAATTTTTTGTGTGGCTTCTGTTCTTTGGAGCTAACAAAAGCCACCCTTTTTTGTGTGCTCATCAAGGGGAATCCTGCCAAGAAGTAGCTCCCCAACAAATGGGGTTAGGAAGATGAGAGGAGGGAGCTAAGTCATGCCAGTGATGCTCAGAACATCTTCTGCCCTGGCAGAGGAAACAGCACAGTTCCTGGTGCCCTTCTTTCCTGTGAAAGCAGCTCTCCCTGAGGGGTCTGCACTAAAGGCAATGTTGTGGACATCACAACAGCATAAATAAGGATAACCCTTCTGATAATTTTCAAGATGTGTAAATCAGTATAGCCACTGAGCGCCAAGAGACTTACAGATTTACACTAACTAGAGGATCTGGCCAGCTGTGTGATAGTGCTGCTTCCTACTCCACCAACGTAAACAAAGCGAGCGTACTGATCCTGGAGGCAGCTGCATTTCTACCTGGCTAACAGTCAAGCCTAATAGTGCTAGTAAGAGATGTTGGACCCACACTCTGTCCCGGATTATAATGGTATAAATCCCCAGTGTCTCTTCTGAGGTAAGGGAATTGTTGTGGATATGCAACAACCTGACTGAGAGCGGTATATGTCCACTCACCTCCAGCATACCCAAAGGTCACAAAGCTGCAATGATTCGACTACCCAGACACACCCGCACATGCTGTAGTACAGGCTGTACACACATCCTAGGCAGCTGCTTGCAGCCTAACACCTGGAAAGGCCTTTACTGATATATTCACTAAGGCTGCATGTGCTCATGGTTACTATCTAACACACAAACTTAAATCTGTACAAACTTAGTTTCCCAGATGCACTGGGCAAAATTTGCAATCATATACTTAGATGCTGTAGTAAATACATATGATTTTCATATGCATACACATGCTCACTTCCTTAAATGCACATTTGCATGCTCCCATGATAATCCAAGACAGATATGAGTAACACTTCATTACACATTTGCACACACAATTCATTTCATTTACATTCTCATTGAGCATTGCCATTTTGCTCATGTAAGCCCTGCATTAAAGCTGCACTGCCCATCCCTGCTCCATCCTGCTCTGTCATACACAACCCCTGTGTTGAATGCGCTGCAGCCCCACAGCTGTCAGGCACTGGCACACATCTCACTCTTCCTCGGTCAGGCACACTCACTTCCCTGCATGAGCAGCCTTCCTTGCTCACCAGTTCCTCATCTAAGCTGTACTCTCATTTCAAAACATAAAATCCTTTTGTTTCTTAGCCTTTCTGCTCTGAGCCAGAGCATGTAAGTAACAAATGCACACAGTTTACATGTTGCTGGCACTCTTAAATTACAGAGGGACGTGGACCAGCACAGTACCATCAGTTTACACACCCAGAGTCAGGCTGGTGGATTCCCTTGAGACAGATGGACACACGAATCTGAGCAACTGCAGAGTTCACAAAGGCTGATAGGCTTCCTTGAGGTGATATTCCTCTTGTACTCATCTCCCACTATCCCTGTGTCTGCAGGATACTGTGCATAACCGGAATTTGTCCAGTATCTTCTTTCACTATCGCAGTGTAGATCCCTGATAACATTCCTTCTCTATGCACTGCTGAGCCTTGCCAGACCCTTCCATGCTCTGTCATGTCTATCCTGAACCTACTTGGGATCCTTTACCTCTGAATTTGAGGTTCATCTTTCTCCTCACCAGTTCAGATATCACAATGAAAGCCCTGACAATTCCTGTAGCACTACTACGTGCTGAAATACAGAACTGACCCACCTAGAGATGACAGCTTCTTTCACACTGTCCAAAAGGCTATAAAATTTCTTCTGGAAGAAAATGTAAATCACATTTTACATCCTTCCTTTTCCAAACCCTACTGAGTAGGGTAAGAAAGTTACACAGTGGATTAGGGCTGCCAGTCCTTGCTCTTGTCCCTGCTGTGGGGAGGACAGCATTAGTTTAATAATCATTGAGGATTCAAATGGAGTCTCTAGACACATTGTGATAGCCAGACTGGATCAGCTTGTGCAGACCAGGACACCAATACCAGATACTTCAGGCCATGTGAAAATGTGTGATTCGCTCCCTTGGCCAAGGTCTTTGTCCTTGATCTCAGCCTTGGTTGGGGGTCAGCTCAGACCGATGCAGGAGGTCTGCTATTCCCAGCAGGAGCTTGATACCAGGGTTTGAAGCCCAGGTCTGATAGCGTTGGGCTCTTTCCTGGCCTCGCACTGAATGCAGTGTGAGGGTCTGCGCAGGGCTGGTTGCCGTGAATGACAAGCACTGGCTATCGATCGCGTTCTGAACTCGGCCCAGCCGATAGAAGGTAATTAATGACTCCATTTGCCTCAGTACCGAAGAGAACAATTGAGTTTGAAACTGCAACAACTGGCTGTGCAGGAAAAGGCCCCCCGGGAGGTCCAGGAAAGCTGCCTGACAGGCCCCAGCTTCGTGGGGACACCAGAACACATCAGAGGGGAAAAAAAGAGAAGAGAAACTGGATAAAGGGAAAGAGCAGTCTTAACACAAAGGGTGACTTGGGAAAGGGCAGCACACGTAGCTGCGAGTGCCTGGAGAGTGGGACGGGGCTGCTCTGGGCTGCAGGGACGGTGACGAAAGCAGGCTGCAGGAGAGAACAGGGTGCCCCTCTGGTGCAGAGGGCTGGCACTTCCACAGCTGGCTCGGCACACTGCGTTAGACAGATGTGTTTCCCTCAGAGGCTTTGACAATTAGATGGGTTCTGCTGTGTCACCTGGCTGGCACTTCTCATGCCAGTCACATTCGCTTTTATTATGACTGTGATTTTTATTGCTAGTGCTGAGAAGCCCAGCTGACATCAGGGCCCCATGAGGCAGCAGGCAGAAATGTCACAGGGGCAGTAATAGCCCCTACCTCAAAAGCGAACATATTTCCATGTTTGAGTGCCAGCCGCGCAGCTTCTCATGACCTTCCTACACGTTTCTGTGCCACAAAGGTCTTCCTATGTCAGCAATACTTCTGAATTATTTGTTGAGACAGCCCCATCCCACCCTGAGCAAGGGTCCTCTCTGTCACCTGTAGCCAGGGAAGTAACTGTATTATGCTGCTTTGTGCTACTTGTACATGATGGTGTCTTTGTGGCTTTCAGACCTGGAACATCTCTTTGTTTTGGAGCTCTTTAATGGATGTATTGCCTGTGTCAGATGTAGTTATGGTTGTTCCTGTGTCCACTGGCACAGCATTTCATTGTTACGTCAGGATACTTCTGACACCCGTGGAGCATTTCTGTGTCTTGTGTCGAAGGTTTACACTGAACATGGGCTGTGTGCACTCCCCTTGCAGCCCCTCGGGAGGAAAGATGTTTCCTGTCACATGTGCAAGGACAGTCCTGATCATGCTGACAGCAACTGTGTGCTCTTGTGAGGGGCATAGTGACCAAGGTCATGGTTCACTTCTCAAGCTGTTTAAGATCCTTCCTGTGTCACAGTACCACAGTTTCCTTCACCAATAAACAAGGAACTGGGAAAGGTGATGATGCTTCCTAACAGTACAGCTATGCAGTTACCTAGGTGGCATCCCCAGACTCATCCTGCAGCTGAAGCTTTGCTTCACCATAGCACACCTTCCAAGAGCTGCTTTTTTAGCAAATCCCCATCCCTTAAACTTTTACTTCTATCACTGTTCTTCATCAGTTGAAGTGTCTGTTGCCCACCACAGTGGCATTCTTCAGGGGATCTGCTAGTCTTTCCCAACCCAAACTTTCCCCATGAGCCCTCCCTTCACTTTCACCCACAGTCCTTTGATGGTGCCCATCGCTTCCTCAAAGTCCTCTCTGCTCCTTACTGCCACCTTTGCTCACATCCACACAGTCATCTCCCATACTTTGTGTATTTCAATAGTTGAGGCTTCCCCTGATAGTCCAGCTCACAGAGTCATATGCTTGGATGAGAATTACAACTTTGATCTAAAACCAGATATAAATGTCCATCCCTTTCAGTTTCAGGGAAAAAATGAAAATGCATCCTCTATGGGTTTTGACACCAGAAAACAAACACAGGAGATTTACAATCCTTTGGTTTTGAAGAAAATATAATGATCCGTGACTGTGAATGTCTCAGTGTTAGCAACACAAGACATATAAATCTGTCTTTCAGGATCATCTCCGTGAAACCTTCTCTGCTTCATATGTAAAATCCATAGGCACAGTTCAAATTATTGCTCTGTGAAGTCTGGGATTTATATGCTCTGCCATTATTAAGTCCAATACTACTGCAAGCTATTTAGACAAGGTCCACCTCAAGGTAGCCTACAGGCCTCTGCCAAAAGTTTTTGTTTTGCAGATTTTAAAGTCTAGGCCATGGCAGAGTGCCCCCTGCCCCATATCCAGAAATCACACCTAAACTAAAGCATTGTCTTTCTCCTTACTTTTCCACCTCTCCCTATCTTTTTGCTTGCTTTGATCATTCTGATTTCTTATCTAACCCCTTTCCTCCCTTTTCTTCTCCCTTCATCCTTTTCTTCCCTTTAACACTGACTATACAGTTCTTTTCTTATCAGCTGCTCCTGAGTTTCCCAAATACACAAACACACTTAGGTGTGTGCACACACACACTGAGACAAATAAATAAATAAATAAAAAAGGTCAGTGAGCAGAGCAGCAATAACCCCTAAAACAGTACTATCAGAGGGACATGATTGATCAATTGAATTCCATAGCGGCTGAAAAATGTGGGATTAAGCAGTGTATTATACGCACAATGAGTTGAGGCATGATGTTCATTTCAAGTTCATTTCGCCAGCCCTCTGCCACCAGATCAGGCAATCAATAGGGGCAGCAGATATCATATATCACCTCTCTCTGTGCTAGGGAGAGAGCACCATAATCTCTCGCAAATTTAGAGTGACAGATTTGTCAAGATCTGAAGGGCCCCTGAATAAATGAAGGAAAAGAGACTTCTACAGCGACTTGGGAAAGCTGTGGTTTCAGCTTCTTCACACAAAGGTATGGCCTGTGCACACACGAGAGACAGGCGTGCATAGGGCTCTGCGGGCAGAGGGGAACTGCAAAGGCTGTGCCTGTGCGCACTAACCTGTGTAACCGCCCTGGGCAACTCACTAGCACTAAAATCCAGCTTAGTGACAATCAATGGAAGTTTTGCCTTTCTTGTGGTTTAACCCCAACTGGCAACTAGGTACCAGCTACTATGAAGAAAATTAACTCTGTCCCAGCCAAAACCAAAACAGCAGTATACATGGACACTCATCCTGTCACACCATACATAGTGTAGGGCTGCCATCCTTAAAATCATATATAGCCTAAACCAGCCACCACAGAGAAGCAGCTGCTCAGGCATTTACATGATGCAGAATCTAAAGAATACCAAAATAATGATCTATGGCAAAAATATCCATGTTTATTAACATCACGGTGTGCAGAGTCATGCATACTGACTGGCAAGTGGAAAAATCCTCAAAGGCAAACAGCTTTACAGGCTGCAGACAGGTTGAGACAGTTGCTGATACAGAAACACACATATTTTTTTTCCAAGCCTGGACCCAGGAGTTCTGTGCCAGCTTTCTGCAGGAAGGACCAAAAAGAAGTGCCCACTGGAATCAGGAGCACAAGCCTTGAGCTACCGTAGCCCTCCTGAAAGCCAACCCCTGTAGTAACAACCCAGTTCATCTAAAAGATGAAAACTGCACTGACACACAGTGTGCAGTCCACCAAGCCTGCTCTTTGCTTTGTGTTCTCTTAGTCAAATCTGTTATGAACTCCAGCTTTCAGGAACCTGAGAATTTTCCATTGCACAAATAATCCTGAGGAAAGGAGAAAATGCCAGGGATCAGAGCCACCTGATCTGCCTAGGGGTAGAAAAGAAAGAGAGAAGGGGCTGCTCGAGGGAAGGCTGCTGGTTGCGACAAATCAATATGTAATATTTTCTATGGTCTTGCGAGTGGTACTGTACTACGTTACTGTATATAATGTACTATTGATTATATCATATTGTATAATCACCTATAAACGGATATATCTTATAGCCAGAAGGCAGCAGGCTCAGTTATAACTCTGGGCCACCAGTTGGGCGTTAACTGTGCCAGGAAAATACCCATCTTGGCACAATTCATGAGATAAAAGATGAAGTGGTGAGGTGGCATGGTTCTGACTGTTGCACAGTGAATGCCACTTCAGCATCCTGCGAATGTTATCTGCTCATGAGCACCTCTCAATCACATGGAGGAGGGAAAAGGTCTATACAGATCCCTCAACCACTTTCTTGACAGAGAGCAAGTTTCTAGGATTCACAAACTGGAAGCCACCATGAAAGGCTGAAGTATGAGGAACAATAGTGAAAAAGCAGGAAGGGAGAACCTGACCTTAGGTTAGACAAGGTGATAAGACAGTCAGACTTGTGTATGATGAAGCACAGTAGATAGAGATTCAGCATGGAGAGCATGGAGGTATATCAGCATGGATGAGACAGAGTATTATAACCACTCTCACCAAAGTTAGGCTGAGAATTGACAGCAGAAAGATACTCAGCACAGTTGGAGAAGATTATAATAAGCAGACTTGCCTCAGATGAGATGAGGGATTATGACAAAGGAAGATTCACTTCAGCTGGGACAGGAGGTTATAACAGACAGACTCACCTTGGATGTGACAGATGCTAATAGCAGGAAACTCACTCACTTCAGATAAAAAGGGGTTATAACCGAGATAAATGCACCTCATTTGAATTAGAGGATAACAGGGAAAAAAAAACCAACACAACGAAACCAGGTGGGTGATAAGATGGTTTATCACAGGGAAAGATTCACTTTGGATGGGGCAGAGCATTTATAATGGACTCACCTTGGAGGGGATGAGTGGGCCATAAGAGACATGGGATGGCACAACAGAGGTAGAGACACCTGGAACACGGCAGGAGGCGCTGCACTGAGATTTGACTGTGTCAGAGGGCTCTTGCAGGCACAGAGATGCATTTCTGGTGATGTTTCTACAAGAAAAAGGCTTTTTCCTACTAAGAACAAAGGAATACCAGGAAGGTCCAATTCCTACTGAGTAGAACTAGGTTTTCAATAAAATAATTCATTTTGGATAGGAAGGGAGGCCAACAGAAACAAAGATTCATCTCATTTTGGAGGGAGTTTTATAACGAAGATATGGGTTGTGACAAATCATGACCTACATACAGGAGAATGGGACAGAGATCATAACAAAAAACAGTGTATGTTGGATGGGACAGATGCTCCACAGGGAGACACTTGTCTCTGGTGAAACGTGGAGTCAGAAACAGGATCATTCCTGTTATCTGTGGGAGATTAAAGACTCATCTGGAGTACGGCGGGACAAGATCAGATGAGAAGGAAATTGTAACAGAGATATAACTTCTGTTGGGACCGGGGAGCTACAACAGTGACAGACTGCCTTCCAAGCTGTAAAAGAGCCCTTTCTCCATTCTAGGCTTCCTCAGCCCTCTCCAGTACAGGTCCACTCTCAGCACTCTGTGAGTTGCCTCTCCAGTAGCCTTCCAGCGATGCTAATCGCTGTGCTTTGCTCCCATTTTATGCTCAGCAATGGAAATTTGGCAATTTTTAACACTGAAAATCAGCGGAACCGAAACTCATCTCTGAGCCGAGCACCATTCTCCACAGCCTCACTCATCCTGGGCAGGAGAGTCCCACAGAGCCCATGGGAGCAGCCTGGCCCCTCCAGCAGACAGGAGGGGACTTCCCTTGGGTCCTCTTCCTGCAGGAGGGGCACAGCTCTCTGGGTGGAGGCAGAGGGCCTCGCTCTTTCCCACTCTGTCCTTGTCCCGCTTCCCTTGCTGATGCCAGCCAGGATGGTGCTAACTCCCTGTTTTCTCTGTCTGTGCCCTGCAGATGTATCCGAGGGCTCAGTTCCCAACGGAGACTCCCAGAGCAGCGTGGACAGTTTGCGGAAGCACCTTCGTGGCGACACTTTCACCCAGCAGCAGCTGGAAGCTTTAGATCGAGTTTTTGAGCGTCCTTCTTACCCTGACGTCTTTCAAACATCAGAGCACATCAAATCTGAGCAGGTGAGGGCCTGGCCTAGTAATGGAGACCCACAGGCACCCATAGGATGATGGCAGGGAAATTCCCTCACTGAAATCACTCTCCCCCTCTTCACCTCTTGTTCTCACACTGACCAGTTATTGCACATACATCACCTTTATATTTTATGGCACTTTCTAGTCATAAATATATCCCTGTGCTGATGCACATGAGCCTGTCATATACATGTACACTGTGCTCAACCCAAACCTCCATGTCCACCTTTCCCTGTGCACACACACCTGCAGGCATGTGGGCATGTTCTTGCCATGCACATGCAAACACTGCCACGTATGCTCACCAGCACACAGCACTGCATGGAACCGCTGCACTCTCAGGTCATGCCAGTGACCAGTGAACCACGGGCAGGCTTTAACAGAGCATTTTCCTTCATGGCCCAAGGCTAAGACTTGACTCCTATCTCCAACCTAGTTTTCTGCACACTTCTGCAGCTCTGCCCCCCTTTCCCTTACTCCCCCGGCCTTTTATCCCAAAAGCTGTTTGTCTTAATAAAATGAAAATCAAAAGTCTTTTTAAACCGCCCCAAGCCATAAACCAACAAAGGAAGAAAAGGAAAGGCTGGCTGTGGACTCCCTTCATCCCAGAGTCCCTGGGTTTATTACAATGAATAACCTTTATTTACTTTCATTAGACTATTAAGCACCAGCACAGTCATTTTTCCCCCTGAAACTCTGAGCAGGGCCCATAAAGCAAATCCGAAGCCTAATTGAGTTCATTTTAATTTCTCTCCGATCACAGCGAATTACTCTGGTGATAAATCAGGGGGCAGGCTCACCCCCAGTAGAAGGCCTAATTTGCAGCTAATTACAAAACTGATTTCTACAGGAAGATCAATACGAGAAGGAATTGGAAATGACTAGGCAGTCCTAGCCAAGCAGGGACAGAGGCGGGGAGGGGGCAGCATGCAGGGAGCCCACTGGAGGAGGGGGAGATGTGGGGAGGGGGTTGGGGAAGTGCATGGAAAAAAACGGAGCAGAAAGAGCAGAAAATCAGTTTTAATTTAACGTAATATTAATCAGAGCAACTTTTCCTGCTGTTTTGTAGCCTTCCTGGTTTCTCTGGCTCCCGCGTCTGGTCCGGAGGCTGCCACAATAAAAAGGCAATTACCAGAGCCTTTCGGACAGGACACCCTTTCAGATTCAATGGCTCTCCCCCTCCCACCCTTCTGTTAGCCATGTGGCTCCCCCCTCCCCAATTTCATACCCCAATGCACAGAGTGACAGAGGCAGGGGATGAGGTTTCTTTGTTTGTTTTTAAAGAGCTAGGACAGAGGTAACAGCAGAGGGGAAGCAGACGACTCAGCAGAGAGCCTGGCTACAGTGGGCCAATGCTGGCTGCTTCCTACAGCCTGTCTGTCCTAGTCACGTCATTGCAGTCCTCTGCCACAGCTGTCCTTGTCACTAGGGCAAATACGTCCTGCTTTCACTCAGCCAAGAGGAGGGGATGTGGATTTCCCCTTTCTTCTCCCCTGGGCTGGCACAGGCAGTCATCCCCATCCTCACAGCACCAAATGAAGGCTCAGTCATGCTACAAATAAATGGGACAGATCCCTCACCCCTCTTCTCCTTCACAGCAGCACACAGGCGGGTGGGATAGTTCATCCTAGGAACCCCCCCCCAATGCTTTTGTCACTTCATCTTCTTCGTTTTCTCCTCCTCCTCCTCTTCCATCTGTGCAGGGGTTTGCATCTCTCCTCTTCCTCCCCCCCATCTGTACACCCTTCCCTTTCTCCCAGCACATCAATAGCGAGCTGTCTTTCTCCTCTCTTCCCCAGGGTAATGAGTACTCCCTCCCAGCTCTGACCCCTGGTCTCGATGAAGTCAAATCAAGTCTATCCACCTCTGCTAACCCAGACCTGGGGACAAATGTGTCAGGACCCCAGACGTACCCTGTGGTGACCGGTAAGCTGCCTGACCAAACAGCAGAACTAAGCTTTTTATTTACTTCCCTCATCACCATTAGCTTCTGCTTTTTCTGCTAATGCAAGATATCCCTCTGTGGCAAACATGGAAAGAGACAGGAAGACTGTGGAGGACATAAGAGCTCAAGAGAAGCTTTAAATTCAGAATATTGGCAATTTTGGGTATGCCTAGAGGTGCCCAGGTGTGACTCAAAGACAGGCAAATCCAGGTGCAAATCGGGAACTTGTGTGCCCAGATGGGGCTTAGGGATGGATGTTGGTGGAGGACGGATATGTCCAAACACGCACTGTGATTTTTTCCTTTGTGTCTGAGAACAAAAGGGTCATGGCTTGTCCATGATTCACACTTGGTCTTCTTGGGGAGAAATAATAATTTAAGTTTTATCCAGCCCTGGCATTTGGAAGGGACATTTGCACACTAAACACTGAGGTCTGCTGAACTGTGACTGCTAAACTCTCTCTTCCTTAAGCCCATGGGTGTCTAACAGCAGATGGCAAAAGAAATTTGCTCATAGCCTTTCTCCTTCCCTCAAATGTGGGCACGTTAAACTCAGGTGTGTCTGGAAGAGTAGGAAATGAGAACAGAGGAATCAGGATGTACAGAAGCAGGAGGCAATTCCTGCAGCAGCTGCTCCACTGAAGCTTCCTCTTCGCTGGTGGCACGTGCAGGACATGAGTGGCACAGGGTTGTCCTGGGGCCATAGGGCATGCCATCCCGATACCAGTGTTAGACTGCCTACCCTGTGCATGTCTAGCATCATAAGAAGATATTCTGGTGCCACAACCCTTCTCTGGCTTTAGTTGCCACTGATATCTGCTCGCACAGCAACCATAAATTTGCATATCTCCTGGGTAGCTAAAGCAGCTGGCAAAGCCTGAGTGACTCATCCCTGTTTGACATATCCATTCTGCTTTCCCTACAACTGTTGTGGCCCCTCTAGAAACCTCATGGTTTAAGTTGAGAAATAACTCATGACAAAGATGTGTAAGTCCTGTTAGCAAGGGAAGGATCTTGGCCCAAAATCTGTCCTCTGATGACACGGAATCAAGAGCACTGGAGTTTGTATCTCAACTCTTTCTTGCAGAAGCCCCAGATAACAGCCCCTGAGATCAAAGCAGCTCATGGCTGAGGCAGGCAATGATTGCTTGTTCAGGAACACTGAGCAAAAGCATATTGTCGTAAGAACCTTCTGGCTACCATGAACTTTGGGACAAGGCAGGATTAGCAACAGTTACCCCAAATACTGAGGACATCTAATGTGAGGTCTGCAACATGTCATGGAGAACCATGGGGAGGCAAACTGTATATTTAGGAAGTGTCTAAGAAAGTGTGACATCCCCCAACTTTATTCATGGCCTTTACTGCTATCAGGTGTGATCCAGGATCCTTGTAGCCATGCAGTTTCTTAGCCAACCAAGAAAAAAATGTCTCAGCTGTGGCAAAATTGTTCCAGCTTTCATTCTCTTTGAATATTCAAGACAAAATGCATCTGGTGTCCATCTACCATTTAGCAGATCTACATCTCTTACAGGAAATACTTTCCTGTCTTTGGGAGACAAAATTGGAAGGCAGGTCCCCACAGCTGGATGTAAAGGTGAGGCACCTAAACTCAGAGTTTAAGATTCAAAGGGGTGGTTAAAGTAATTCTTTTTTAGTCCTGCCGACATGAAGATGGTGCATTCCAGCCTGTTAATGTAAGCACAGAACTCCAAAAGGCTAGGGCCACTACACAAGCTTTGGCCATGACTCTCACAAGGGGACAGCATGAGACAGACCTGGCCTCACAGAAGAGGCTGTGGGCTGAGGCAGAAAATCTTCTTCATCTCCCCCCCACCCTGTGCCATCCCCACTTTGTTCCCTGCAACACTCCCAGCTCAGCTCGAGAACATCCCCATCTGATCCATCGGGATCCAAGAGTGAGAAAAGTTCATTTCAGACCCAGCTTGACATTCCCAGGTGGCAACTTAGCACTAACATCTCAATCTGTATGCGACATTTCAATCAGCACAGAGTAACAAAAGCAGAACTATTAGTGTTGGGAGCTGTTCACTGGTGGTAATGATGGGGAAACTCAGAAACTGGAAATGAAAAGGGAAAAAAAGCCCTCAACACCCTGAAAGGCAGCAGGGGAAGAGGGGTGGAGAATTTTTCCTCTACACTTAGGCCAGGATCCAATGTTTGGATTAATGGTGCCATTACCCAAGAAAGGACTTCAGATAATGCTCATTCTTAAAATGTTTTTGCTGGCAATTAAATGGTTGCAGTTATTGATCTTCATTGATCTGATGTCCTCAATTTGCATAATCTATTAAAGATGAATGATTCATTACATGTTTGTTATGGGGCTGGGCAATGCTTTCAGGAAGGACCAGAGAGGTGAGGAACTCAGTGCTGTCTCCTGATCTACCCTGGCTAGGAAATTAAGGGAGAGGCTGGGAGCATGCAGATTGCTTTGCTATCACCCAGATCCCTCTCCCATGAAGGGATATTTGAGTAATAGCGAGTACTGAATTGCTGGCTGCTATAGTGTCATCTTTGAAATGCCTCTTTGCTCTTGTTCCAGGGCAGTCTATGAATCCTGGTGATACCTTAAATGTGAAACAAATCCACCCATGCAGGGTACAAACTCTGTGTGCAGTCAATTCAGGATGTAAGATTTAGCTTTGGTCTACAAGAAAGTCTCCCCATCTTAGTCTTCCCAGACAGGAAAAAGTATCACTAGCTCTTTCTAAACCAAAACTGCACCAAATTCTTGCCCTTTCTGAGGACTTCAGAGAAAATCCTTCTCCTCTCTCTGACTCATGACTAGCTTTCTTCAGCAAGCTCTCTCAGCTCACACTGTACTGAGAATACACCCCTCCAAAAGCCATCAAAACCTCAACAATATGTAACTACCTAAAATCTTAGAATGTACTGAGTTAAGTACAGATGTTGCTGAAGTCCCTTTATCTGTCTGTGAGCTTCCTAGAATTGAAGAGCTTGAAATGCTACAAAACAGGCAGCCACCTACCCAACAAGCAGAAAGGACTTCCCTGAAGTCCCGGGCATGTATTCAAAGACACAGTGTAGCACCACAGTTACTTACAGCACAGCCTTGCCATGTACTGCCAATATCAAACACTTCTTTTCAGACAATTATTCCATCTAATGTGTCTTAGATGGTCCATTTATTACTTGCATCTCCTAAAGCAAGTAAACAAAAACATTTGTTTGCGATGGAACAGACAGGTCACCCTTATTTCTCCCCATTAAGTACCTGCAAGGAATTTTCATGAACAAGCTGACACTAGGCTAGAAAATATGCTCCTGCTGTCCTTCATATGGAACAGACAATGTAAAAATGTTCAGCTTTTAAGAGCTGCCTGAGAATACCTCCTCACCTCTTCCTTCACACACAGGCCAGCAGGCCAGCTACATCTTGTCTTGATGTTACACGGCCATCATAGCAAGATTGGCATAGATCCCCAACAGTTTTTCAGACAGTATCTTTGGACACCAATCAGATTTCCTAGGAGCAAAGATCCAAGCTTGAACCATACCAAGATAAGGCGAGTACATGCAGTTAATACCAAGACAACATATCTTGTCATTCAGAGATATTCTGCAATTATTTCTATTGAAGGCAAACAGCCCAGGCAGATGAGCATAAATCTGTACAGGGCTCAGTAAACACCAAAATCTTCAATAGCTTTCTTCAGTAGTTTTCACAGATTTTTGAGTTTGGAAGGTATTCAGTAACTAACACCTGAGAGATGAGTGGAAGAGAATCTCAAAATTTTGGCACTAAGAAGAAGAATACTTTAAAAACGTTAGATTGTTCACAGAAGCCTTGAATCCATTGAGAACATTGGTAAGATCCTTCTTTATGCACATCTTTTGGAATAAGCACACATGAAAGAAGTGAGGTGTCTTCAAACCAGGTTCTGAGTTCTGGGGATCTAGATTAATACTTTGGGAGCAGACTTCTTTCCAACCCAACTATCTAGCCCAGAAGTTACCCAACAGAGGCAGCACTATAGGAAATAAAACGTGTAGATGTGGTGCTTAGGGACATGGTTTAGTGGTGACCTGGCAGTGCTGGATTAATGGTTGGACTTGATGATCTTGAAAGTCTCCTCCAACCGAAACAATTCTATGATTCTATGACTTTTCACATATGGCTTGAAACTTGCTTATTAAGAGACTAATAAAGGGGAGGATTTACTTACTAGATGGATCATAAAATTACAGCATAGGTAAAGAAAAACTTCCTTTAGTTGAATCCTGGCAGTTTTAACTAAATACACCTTGTTTGCCAACCCACTACAATCAGTGAGATCTACAAAGAAAAGGTAAAAGACAAGCCCAAGAAAAATGAGGCAGAAAAAGCACTTCAGGAACTTCTACTGTTGACTGAAATGGGAATATCTGTTCCCTTCTCTTTCTGCAAGGAGGTTTCTGGGTGCTTCTTGCTATAGATAGCACCTACTAACAGGAATAAGTAACATTTAAAGTCATCACCACCCACCAAAACAGCTACCATGTCCGTCCTGTATAGAAAATGTTTCCATTTCTCTGGGCAATAAATTTTTGCCCACAGCAACAAGTATCATCCAGGGTGAGAAATCCTGACAACAACTCACGACGTGCCAGACAAAGGCACCAAAAATACACAAACCCTATTGATCTCACTTTCCTCCAGACCTTCCCCCTGGCATAGGCTCAGATTTTTCACTTTAATTTACTTTTTAAAATTCATACATGAATGTATGTGAAAAAAAAATTAGAATTACTGACATAAAGTCTACTTGCTATGTCTGAAAGACATACAAAAATAGTACTTAAACAGCATCTGATATCTATGAAATTTTTCAAGAGACTTGTGATGCTAAACACAGAGAAATCACTGGCTAGACACCTGAATCCAAAGTTTTTCTGAAATGATAAGCAATCTTTTGACAACTTCAACCACCTGCAAGGTGAAAAGATACTATTTCCTTCCTTTCAGCTTAGTGAGTGAACTGAAGGGAATTTTGTTCAGCTCAATAACCAGGTCATTCAAAACTAAGAAACAAACTAGGATTTGAAAAAAAAAAAAGGAACATTTGTTTTCCTCTGTCAGTGAGTGAATTAAGCTTGGTGTGAAAGGATGAGATCTATTAGTTCCAAAATTGGGTTCTGAAATCAGTTCAGATTCCTCCTTATATATATCCTTTCCTTACTGAATAAGTTGATTTTAATGCAAAACCTGCATTAAAAAAGCTTGCTTTTTCTGTTCTAGTATATTTAGGAAGTCAGGGATCTTGTGGTCATTTTATTTAATTATTATGAATAATTACAAATACTGTTTTTAATTTAATTCTAATTTCCATCTAAATATAACTTGACACAGATCACAAGTAAAAAGTTAATAATCTAATAAAGTAGTAATATGGACTCATCGTTCACGGTTTTCTCATATAATAATATGTAAAGACAAATTATATTAAACAACATAATTGCTTAAATAAATGTGCACAGATGCAGTTCTTCTACTTTGCAAAAATCGAAATAACCACATTTAGTGAAAATTTTGTATTTGTTAAAATATTTGTTACTACCCATAAAATTTAACCTTCTAGAAAAAAGCCTCATAGGGCAAAAAGTAAAACAAGTTGATCCAGCTTTCTGGTTTAAATAATGATTAAAATTGATCGCTGCCTTCAGTTGTACTTATATCATTACGCTGAGAGGGGGAGCATTTCCTTCCCCTTTCCCTTGTTTGTACTGGTGAAAATTTTTTGTCTTGCTCCAATCAACTTTAGCCTCTGACACCAGAGAGCAATGGCCCTGGTCAGGGCTTGACTGAGCTAACTTAAGAAAACCTCTCTAACAAACAGCTAGGGGTCCCAAATTTGCTTTGGTGAAGGTAAATCCTACAGATGCAGACCCGCGCTCTGTGTCACAGCACGACGGCTGCAGCCACCAGCAGTCAAGCAGCCTGTTGGGCACATCTCTGGATGCTCCAATGCCCGGAAAATGGAGTATGATAATCATTCATGGGGCTGCTACAAGGTTGTTACTATCCTGCTGCATCAAAATGAAGGAGGTATTTTCTGTGAGCAAGCCTCTCCATTTAAGGTGAGAAATCGGCAAAAGTAGAAGTCCACAGGACCTCCAAATTTCATCAACTGTTTCCCATCCCTAAGAAGAGATAATATCTTCTTATCTAACCAAAGAATTTGGAAAGGCAAAAGGTGTTACTACTTTTCTCCAGGACCAAATGGCTAAGGGTGATAGATGGTCAGATAAATGATCCCTGGAACAGACAGGAATAGCAGGGGGGAAAGGAATCACATAAACTATTTCCATGCATCCAATGGAAGTTTCTCTGGAAATAGCTTTATGATGCTGAAGAAGGTGGCTTGTGGGCTTGAAAGGTGTCCTAAAGTGAGGAACTCAGAAATGGATGGGCCCGAAAGAAATAACGCCTTTGCCTTCCTTAAATTAGCATCTAAGTGAACAATAGCAGTGAATGACAGTAATGTCAGGTAATGACAATAGCAGTGAATTGGCATTCCCAGTCTGATTTCCTTCAGCAAGGGGACAGCATTGCAGGCTGCCACACTCTATGCTGTTGGATAAAAAGGAACTTCTTTAGAGAAAATAAGTATATTGTCTTCCCAACAATTCAGGTTCTGCCTTTTCTTTTGAGGCTAAATGAAGGACCCAATAAGCATGGCTATGATAAAATTTTTTGTGACGTAGATATTTGCCCAATGACAGCAAAGACTGTGCTTTATATCTGAGTTAAGCAACACTATCAGCAGGTGTTAGTAACTTTTGATCTCCATGAGCTGTTCTGGATTTAACCAGGCCATCTGCTTGTACAATTGAAATTGCCCACTGCAGTCTTTCAGAGAAATTGAGAGCTTACAGCAACTTTGAGCCCTTTTTTGTAGGTTTAGGATTGCTGTGGTCTACCCAGGAAGATTGATCCTATCTTATAATCAGTAGAATGTCATTGTGATGAAACCTTGGAGATGCCTATAATGAGGACTGTGTGAAAAAGTAGCATGTTCTAATTTTCATTTCCCAGCATATGTTTCAAAAGCATCTTGTTTAAGAGGTAACATTCAAGTTCCAACCCACCAAGGAATAAGCATATGCTGCACTTTAAGACAGGAAGTAATTGCCTAACCTGATGGGCTGGGATTCAAGAAAGGGGACAACGACATGAACTCCACTGAATTTCAGTTTGCCAAGTGTACAAGTTGCACATCTTTTTTTCCCTCCAAGACTTTAAAGCACATCGCGCTTCACCAGCTCCATCTGCAAACAAATGTACTTAGAGCCATGTGAAGTGGACTTCAGTGGAGTTCTCAAGTGATTAACACTAACAGTACTCAACTAGATTCGAAGAATAAGTCCAGATTACAGGCCTGCTGGAAGCTCCATGTTTTACTCTGTATGAAGACTATAAAACTTTTTGTCTTCAAAGTAACATACAGAGTTAGCAGGTCAGTTTACTTGGAGAGCGTAGTTTATTAGATCAGACACAAAATCCTGATTTATAAAATTTAGTTTTATAAAAAATGGGGCAAACAGATTTCAAAACTTGACATCAGTGATGTCACAACAGTTTTGACTCTCAGGGAAAGCAATCCAAGGCTGTTTCTTTAAACATGTATTTCAACAACCCACAAGTAAAATATTGGGCTAAGAACACTGGTGGATCTGTGCAGAAATGAAAAATAAACCTGAACATGCAAGGATCATTCTCCAGTCAGCAAGAATACAAAGAGAAGACAAAAAAGGTACAATGAGAAGCAGACTGGTCTTTGCACACTTTTCAGTTATACTAGCAAAGGTCTGTTATGATCACAGAGAAGGGGGAAAAACAGGATGATCTTTATCTTCACTGCAACTTACACAATGCTCTTGCAAAAGGAAAGCCAGAAAATTAAGAAATGAAAGAAAAAGTGATTCTGACATGACAGAAAGCTAAAGTGAAGGATATGCTCTGTCAATCCAGTCTGGTGTTTTGCATGACTTCTAGAATTTGAGGCAAGATTTTCACGTGAGATAAAGTGATGTGATTCCACCGGCTGTAGTGTAAACTCACCAGTTTATGAATGTTGAGGACACAGTCCCGTTCTCTTTGCCACAATGAAACTTTTCTAAGGAATGGAGAACACAAATATGGAAAAAGATATTCCATAGGATTTAAAACATCTGAGATTTTAAAACACCAAAGATTCAGCTTTGCCATAGAAGTCCTACACAAACTTGGGTATGCCTTCTCTGGGCTCAGTTCCTCACAGATAAAATGGTGATGCCTAAAGGTTGCTGTAAGGATATGTGTTCTAAAGAGTGAGGTACTAGGGTCATAGGAATATTTGATAGAGACCCCAGGAAAAGATGAAGAATGTTAAACATTGTCAGGATGGTGAGCAGTGTTGTTAGGTGGGTGTGTACAAGCCATCCCTTTGCAGGGATGTGCCATCTTTATATTCTTTGTTTACTGGAAAGACAAGGAGCAGTGGATGCAGGTAGCTTATCCTCCAGGAAGCTACAAAAACAAGCAGCTTATCTAGTTCCGCAAACCCCCCTGCTTCCCTTCTCTTCAGCAGCAGAGAGCACGATAAAAGCCAAGATGAGTCTCTGTGGGAACCCAAAGCTGTGAATCTTCCTCTCACTCTGTCTGGCCAAAATCCCTTCATTCGCAGGGGGAATTTAGGCTGGAGATCACCAGTTCTAGCTCTCCGCCAGTATAACAGAGGAGAGGGTTAGAAAGGAAGAAAAACAGTTATAACTCAGCAAGTACAGTCAGAAAGAGAGGAGTAGGAGATGCACAAAATATGTAGTCCTCTGCTATGTTTCCAGCTATATCCCCACCCTGCTGAGCCTTTCATATCTCCCCCACCATGACATTGGGTGGTGGTTTTTTTGTTGCTTATAAACAAGGATATAGTTTGCCATTTAGAAGAAGAAAGGAACCTGGGACAGGAGTAGGTTTCTGCTGCTTTTGAAAGCATTCCATCCCCCATTTGATTACAGGTTGTTATTCCAGCCTTAGGAGTAAGACACTAACAGATACCTTGGAGTTCCCTGATGAAGCCTTACTGAGGTACACCCCCCAAGACACAGACAAGACAGTACAGCACTGCTCCACAGCTTGTTGGCACTAGCACGACTTAGAATAGGACAGAACAAGTTCTCTATCACAGATATGAAATAATTAGAGAATGGAGAGAATGAGATGTGGAAAAAAAAAGGTGCAGCTGAAGTTAGAGGTGGTTAAAATGAAAAATGTGACTGTGGCATTCACAAGTGGATAGATGATCGATCAATTGATCTCATCTATACTGACACACTTTGGCATTATAATTCACTGCTGGGGCAATTATTGCAGCATAGCAGCGGCAGAAGTTATACTGGAGACAGAATTCAGCTGCTCCAGTCAGGGAAGAGTTGGACAACAAAGGAGTAAAATTGGTAAATGGCATCCACTGGTAAAGATACATGGGATATAAGTTACATTTGTGCAGTTGCAGAGTATAGAGAGAAAAGACAGACAGACACATAAAAGTCTGAGTTTTGGTTGTGCAATCATTCACTGTCTGACCTTACCCTCACCTCCTCTCCACTACTCCTGGAGAGAAGAGTGTTTAGCATTATTGTGTCCCAGTCACTTTGCCATGTTACTGCTGACTTCTTTATCCCCCCGCACTGAGTAAGTGGTGCTGCCTCTGGAAGGTGCAAGGAATTTTTCTTCATAAGCCTTGATGTGTTCAAGAGAGGGCTGGGCTCATCACTGCTGTGAGTCTGACAGGGGCTTTAACAGCCTCACAACACCGGGACAAATAGCTTCTGGTCCCTTAACCCTTCTCAGCTTTGCAAGGCAAGGCCTAGCACTGTTGTTCCCATTGCAAGGGCTTTAGACAGTCTTTTAGGCTGAAATCCTCTCCGTGGTGGCTGGGCAGAGCGGAAATCCAGGGGCTGGATCAGATTGGCCTAATGCTGCAGCAGCTTAAGCGGTCTGTTTTACCAGAGATTATGGTTTCACTTACACAGAGCGCCTGAAAAATGCTGCGGTTTAGGAGGGATTATAGCTGAAAATTCCATGCTTTAAAAGAGAAATAAAGCAGGGGAGGGACTAGGAAACCAAATGTGCCTGGGGGCTGTGCAAACAGGATTAACCTCTGCTCATAGCACCTCTTGCTTCTGCCCACTCACGCTTCCCTTGTCCATCTTCTTCTCTGCCCTTTCCCCCTCAGCGGCTCCCCACACCTGCTTGCTCTTGCACAGCACTGAGAGCTAAAAAAGAAGTCCAGAAAATACCCAGGACCAAAGTGTCCCTAGTTTATTTAGGTATGACTGTCCAATGGCTTCCTTGAAAAACATCACTTCACTTGCAGTCCCTGAAAGCCAGGGGAAATTTTTGCCCTCTGCCTGCAGATAGATCTATTCATCCAAATTATCTAGTATCAACATTATCTGGATAAAGGCTTCAGCATTCCCAGTCTGCTGTCTGGCCTGAAGGTATATCTGTGCACTCTTTGCCATCTGATGACAGAGGATGCAGGAGAAAAATAGTTTTGGGGGTTCTCCATCTACAGAGACTGGCACATGAACTCTCACTGGTAGGATTGTAGGATAGCATATAGTTGTAAAAAGCAGAAGCTGGGGTCTGACGTGCTGCCTGCTCTGGTGACTTTAATTAACTATGCATCATAACCCAGATACTCCAGCTTCTATTCCCCATATCCTCCACAAAAGGTCTTTGCCAAACAGAGCTTCTTATAGCAAAAAAGGAGAAGAGGTGACAATCCTCACTTAGCATACCAGAGACTCCACATAAGTAAAGCAAGTAAAGAGGAACTGTACGCCATTTGTCCAGGACTGATCCTTCCCGATCAATTGAACCATGAACATATGTCTTTGCCACAAAGGAGTCTTAATGATCAGAGAACTTTGCTGGCCATCCAGGTTAGAGGTAATTGGAGGAGAATACAGATGGCAAACTATCACTTTTGCCAGGTATCAAACCTTTAGGAAAAAATGCCTCAGGATAAACAGCATCCAAGGATAGAAACTGCCCAGCCCTTTATTGTCTAGGTGAGCATTGCAGCCTTCGCAATAAGGTGCCTAGAGTTAATTAAGCCAGTTCTACATTAATGAAGTCAGATTTATAGCCTAATTATATATCACATTTATATTTCTCTGTATAAATCAAAACCATCAGAACTAACTTATTTCATAGGCCATTGGCAACACTTGCCATCACAGCAGAGGGATGGCTTTCATTTATTGGCTTTAATTTGTTTACCTGAGGGTGGATGGTTTGATAGATGACTTGCATCGAATCTGATCACATCATCCATACTTCGCTTTCAGGTGTTCAAATACAAGATTCTATTACTGCTGACCCAACAACAGTGGGTGTTCTGGAGTATCCATGCTTTAGGTCTCCAAGTTCTCCAACTCCCAAACCTCTTGGCAGCCAAGCTAGGAACAGTTGCAAAGTGGTATCCATTGTGCCTATGCAAATCTGCACATCAGAAATGGAGGTTCAACATAAGCAACAATGAAAATGAGACCTTTTATAAGTCCCCCACATTTCCTCTCCTCCATTATATCTCTCTGTGAAGGTATCTGTCTGGCAACACTGTACTTGGATAACAACCAAAGTCAGTACTGGCTGCTTTTATGTTTAAAGCTCTGAAGTGTGCCACCACGAACAAGCTAAATTGATTTGATCTGTCTATCCACCTGTTAATTGCAAAGTCCCATTTTAATTTTAACCATCTCAAACTTCAGCTACACCTTTTTTGTCAAAGATTTTATGGAGTTTGCCTTGAGAAGCTTTGGCCATTACACCAAGCATTCTGTTTAATAGATGCTCATAACAACGCTGCTCTCCTGGAGAAAGGTTATCTTGGGTTTGAAGAGGTAAAGTGGTAGAATTCCCCGGGTCAAACTGCATAAATATAGCATCCTCACACTCCCTCAGCCAGTGAGAGAAAGCAGGAGGAAAGGGAGCACAGAAGCTTCAAAGCATTCTTCTTCCCAGCCCTACACTTCTTCCTGTCCTACCTCTCCTGCATGTTCCCTCCCTCACCTTTCCTTTTCCTGCATCCTATTCCTCCCATCTGCCACTGCACTCCATCCTCCTCATCTCCCGCTGCCCCTGCAGAGGCATCCCTGCAGTCAGAGCCTAGCCCCCAGGTGCATTTACTGCTGTTGTCTCAGCACTGGCTCCTCTGATCTACTCCTAACCTTTTTATTTTTATTTTTGTTTTAAAATTAATTTCCCTGTAGATTTTAACCACTCCATTTTCATTTACCCATTTTGTTCTTCCTCTCCTCCCTTCCCCACCCTCCTCTTCCTCCCCCTGTTCCCTTTGTCTGTCTGTGTCCATCCCTTACCCTACCACAGAAAACCTCTCCTCTCCCCTCAGTATAAAGCAAGAGCCTCATGGAGCCTCTCTCACCCCTTTCACCCCCACCACGCCGGTCGGCTCTGGGCAGGCTGATCTTCAGCCCTTCCACATGGCCCTTTCAGACGATGCGTCCACGCCTTGCTACAGTGCCTTCCTTCATCATGGTGCCCACTTTGGGCAATCCAGCAGCCAGCCTCTGATAGCAGGTAACTGGCCTTGGCCACAAACTCAGTGGGGATGCTGCAGGCAAGGGGTTCAGTTTCATCTGACGGGGATGCTCTTTGAGTGCAAGTGGGAAACACAGCAACCATGTTCCAGTTATGTATATGCAGCATGTGTTCTCAGCTTCATGGAGAGTCACAAAAAGATTTCATGACTGTCCTTCATTTTTCAGAATAAAATGGGAAAAGAAGCTGTAACTAGGTAGAAGTGACTGGGTGTCCCAGTTGGACGGGTCTGGGACTTAGTATAGAAACACTCGTACAGCAAAATCCTGTGTTGCTTCAATAGCCATAATGCCCCTGAGTCCTACAGGCCCAGTGAAAGTACCGTGTGCCAGCCCAAGGTAGATAGCAGCCTGAATAACCTAGCCAGCTCTAGGACTGACAGGGTCGTTCAGCCTGGGTTGTGCTGACTACTAACCCAGATAAACACATAGGCAGCTGGTGAGTGCTGCCATAGCTATGTTGTAAGCAATATTTGAATCATCTGGTTTGAGAGTGTCAGTGTGAGCTGGTACCTTCACACAGCAGGCCAAGTAGAAATAGGGCATCATGTCTGCATGTGAAGACCAGGGAAGGGTGAGCGAAAGACTATAATGTCTTACAGCCAAAGGAATACAGACTTGAGGTAGATGGCCTTTAAAGGAAGAATAGAAGTGAAGAAATAGTTTGCAGAAGATGGAAGCACTTAGGAGCAGCAGGCTGAAGGGGAGGAAGAACAAGTTTCAAGTAGATACTAGGGGAAACTCCTGTGCAAGGTGACTGAAGCAACATTGCTGCAGAAGCTCAGAGGTGGCTTGGATTAAATAGTGGGTATCATTTTTAGGTGACCACTGAGGCTGTTGTCACTTAACTATCAAAGAAGGTAATTTGGGCTTTTTCAAAACAAAGTCTTAGTGCAGACCATGGTTCCTAATGCTCAAGAACACATCTTACCTCTGCCTCCTTCATGTTCCTATATTATTTTTCTCTTTTGACTTAATGTCCTCCCTTTGTCTTGTCAGGTGAGATTTGCATTTCTAAACCTCCCTGTAGGAAAACAGCAGATAACAGCAGAGAAGACTTTTGTGTTCATAACACTGTCTTGGTTCAGTCTTACTGCAGCAAGTAAGAGCCTTTGCGCTCTGGGCACTTCCTAAGCCAAAGAATCTCCTGACAGACTCTCTCCAACAATATAGCTCTCTGGGGATTCAGTCATACATGACCACCCTCTAGCCTAGATGGCACTGTGTTTCAGGAGAGGCACCTGCCTTAGGGCCCTCAAGGGAGAAAGTGTTCAAAAGCTCAATGTCACAGTGATGAAGGTGCTGTTCTTCTCTCAGAAGGCTCTTGGAGAAGAGAGAATGGCTGGAGCTGGAAGCATGTTAGAAGCAGGATAAGTGCTAGCTTTGCCATAGCCTTGGAGTACAAGAATTTAAAAATCCTGTCTAACTGTTGGTAATGAGAGGAGGTAATGGGAGGAGCCTGCCTGTACTACCAGCATTTTAAGAGTCTCTCTGCGGAACTCTTATTCACGTTGCTGATACTGCACTTGTTTGTCATCTTCTTTTTCAAGATTGGGATTTTGACAGATGATCACTTCCCAATGAATTTTCCACACTGAGTTTTGAACATCAGCCTCTGTGCACTCATGTCTGAATAAAAACACAGGGGCGTATGTGCACAGATCGAGTAGCAGAGTGAGTGTGTATGTGTTCCCACCTGAGTGGAAGTGTCAAAATGAATTAATTTTGCCTGCTGCTACATAATGTTCTCTCTAACTTTTAAGTGACACTGTTTTCTCACTCATCACCTGTTGTTATTTCTCAGGCTAGTCAATAAATGAAACCAAAAGAACATGAATTTTAAACATAAAACTTTCTTGCCTTAAAATAATGTGAGGGGAAAAAAACCCTACATCTAGTAGGTGTTAATCATATAGCTTAACACACAGCTACAAATCACTAAAGGAATGATGGTGATAAAACAGTAGAGGAGTGTAGAATATAAATCCCTGAGGCATTATATATTTATCAATATTGGGGAGTGGCTGGAAAATGGCTCACCTTGTGTCTGGTAGTTCTGTGCCATTATCTAATAGAAGATGAGCTAGGAACATCAGCCACTGATCAGGAACCTCTTCAGGGAGAAAGAATGAACTTGCATTTCCTATTTCTTGAGCAAATCACCCCAGTAATCTTTAGTCAAGATCTATGAAAGCAACGACAGTGGTTTAGCCTACCTCATCTCAGAGAAACTTCCTCCTTTCAGGTTAATGCTCCATGTTGATTAGTTTTTGCTTTGCTATGTAACTATTATTTATTTCTGATTCCTCAGCCAAGGTTCGTGCTTGTTCCAGAGTCTGCTTCATCATTTAACATTCTGCCACTAGCAGAGCTAAACCAACACTTATTCTTTGACTGGTTTATCTCAGTGCAGTTCCAGTGACTCCAGTGCTATTAATGGGCCATGCTTAACTTGTCACTTCTAAGGTGAATCAGACTCCAGCTTTCCAGTTAGAACAGATAGGAGAGACAAAATTTTGCAAAAGGAACAACAAAAGGCACAAACTTCTTGGTGAGGTACAGTTCACCTAGGGAGTGTGAAAGGCTTTGGATGCCTGGAACAGGCTGAGATCTCAATAGGCAGCAGCAGAGGTTGAGCGGTAAATCTCCCAGCAGCTGCAGGGGAAAGATTATCTTAATTTATTTAGTCTTTTTTTTCTTTTTTTGGTTCTGGCTTGAAACTCCCAGCAGCTTCTGAGATGATTTTTGTTCATTTAAATGCAATAAGCACTAACAGCAAATGCCGTTCTGGCTGGCCCATTTTCAGGCTAACCAGTCCAAATGAGGAAATGCCTCTGGCATCAACCAGGAAGCCTCCAGCTGCACTTCCTAAGAGATGAAAATAAACTACAGTCATCCACAGAGTCCAGTCCACACCCCTCTCTACTTCTTTGGTGAAGAAATGATATCACAGCTTAAGTATTACTAACAAAAACTTGTACCTGTGTTAAAAATGAAGTGGAAGTCAAATTAATTTTCATGATCCTATTATTATATATATTACACCAGCACCTGGAAAGAGTCCAACCAGTACTGATCTCATGCTAAGTACTGTGCAAATGTACTAAAAGCATGCCCTTGCACCAAAGAGTTTGCAGCATAAAAAGAAGCACAAAGAAGTGAAATGACTTGCCTAAAATCATCAGCAGGTGAATGGCAGAGGTGGGAAAAGAGACAGGCACAGAAAAGTCTTGGATCACTTTCCAATGCCTTGCACATTGATCATGCCCTAAAGCAACATCACCACAGTTTTGGAACTGCATTCACTGCATATAGACAGGAATTCAGCTACTCTGGCAGTGAATATGCTGCATTCTCTGTGCAGCTCAGGGCCATTTTGATTTAGTTAAAATAGATCCAAAATCAACAGTGAAACAAAACGAATTGTATTGAGCCTCACAAAGCTAAATTTTAACATCCATCCTTACTGTGTGAGATCAAAACTGCCACAAGCTTCCCTCAAAATTTTCAGTGGACAGCATTTAAAGTAAGAGAAGGCTGCACAGCGCTTGCTTATCAAGCTGCTAGTCATGTGACAAAAGCTGATATCAAATCAATATTGAAAAATCTTATCCTTATTGATCACCTGTCCTGATTCTTTTTCTTTCCAGGTCGTGACATGGCAAGCACCACCTTGCCTGGCTACCCACCTCATGTTCCCCCAACTGGACAAGGCAGCTACCCAACCTCAACTCTTGCAGGAATGGTTCCTGGTAAGTCAGTCCCCACATTTCAGTAATGGTGCACACGTTTGAATGGGGTATTAAGAGCTTTCACAGTTGTCTAAGGGCTACTCTTTTTATAAAGAAATCATCAGGTGGCTATAACCAATGTAGCTATCAACCCATTTCGTAATGTTATCTCTTTCCTTCTAGTAACTGATTCACTGCTGCTATGGGCAACTAGCTATCTATAATCTGTGGCAATTAATTGGTAATTAATTAATCTTAGTATTCATTAACTAATGTAATTATTTTCCAATGACCCGTGCAGATTATTATGTACTGCTCATGGCTCAGGATATTCAGCTATCCACTAACTTAGGGTAACAATTCAGGGCATCAAACTGAAAATCATCAATGGTAATTTAATACCTGTAGGTTTTGGAGACCTACTGTCCCTACCCAAAACTAAGAACTCAGCAATGCTTAACAGCAATTCAGGAGAAACTAGCTATTCTCTTTCATCAACCAACTACTTACCCACCTCCTGCTTGTAAGATAGTGCCCTCAGTACAAGAAATTATCTACCTAATCCTACATGCAAAGGCAAATTGTTTCTTTGCTATCCGATGCCTTTAGAGAAATACCTTCTCTTGGCATATGGATTCTCCCACTGTTTAGGGAGAAGAGAGAGCCATTTAGCCCAGGGTAATTGAAGAGTTTATCACCCCAGGCTTTATTTCCCACTCCTCTGATGACAGTTATCCCCAGTAGATAAATGAAGAGGCAGGATTTTAATTTCTCAGCCACAGTAGCTCAGAACTTCATCTACTACTGATTTCTGTTTATGTTACTGCCCTCGGTTGTGAGTTCTGAAGGCTAATGAGCAGGTACACAGTCCATTCTGTAACCTCTGCTGCTGAAGAGATGACTCCAGAACTGGAGCAGCAGAAAGTTGAGGACAGAGAGCTCTTAAATCACTATGATACAATTTGTCAGGGCATATGAGTGAAAAGTGTAACTTAACTCTCATGCAAATCTTCAAACAGCTAGCTAAATGAACATATAATGCAGGGAGGACAGTGAAAATATCACTGATAAGAAACATTTGCAGGCCAAAGTCTTAACATCTTTAAATGACAAATCACTACTTACATGAAGTAACTGGCTAATGCCTATGGTTGCATTCTGGGGCTAACAAGCTGCCTGTCACCTATGATCCTAAGGCACAACAGAAGATGATGTGACAGACTTCTAGATCAGGAAAAGATAGTGGACTGGTCCCCTCCTCACTCCTACTTTGGTCCCTTGGTGTAGTTGACTAGCTTGCTGAACTTTTGGGGTGGTGCAGAGTTGGAAGATTTTAGGGCATCTCCTTTTACACTGAATTTTTTCATGGAGATAATTTGGCTCCAGAATCAGAGAAGCATTAAGACAATATAAATCAATTAAAACCCCACAAACAGTAACAGTAGATAGACTCAGTTGTCAACACTTAAGTCAGTTATATGTGAAAACTTCTAGAAGGTCAGGGCATATAGAAATGATTCATAACACCAAAAGAGCTGGCTCTTTGAATAGGTAATTCTAAAAACCAGGCTCAACTTCTCAACTGTTCAGTGACTGCTATGTAAGTTTAACATCCTCATCACTAGGATGATACTGACATCTAAACTGGGACAAAAATTTTAAGACCACTAATCACAGGGGCCACTTAACCAAGAACAAGGTATTTCATCTCCTTGATGTGGAGGCTACTTATCCATTAGACAGCTGTGCCCACAAAAACACAAAAATACCCCCCAAAAGAAAAGGAACAGGATGATAAAGAATAAAGTTGACTTATACTTTAAAGAGAAAAAGATTATTCGAGTCAAATGGGTATCTTTATATTAAATCTGATGCCAACATTCAATTAGAGGAAGTTTTTCCAGTGACCTACTTGGGTATCCTGCAGTAGTTACTGCATCTTTCCACAGAGCACCAAGTTCTGGCTGTTTCAGTCATACCCCACTGGTCAGACTCAGCCTGGCAGCCCTTCTATTCCTGTCTTCTAATGTGACTGAAGCCAACAAGCTGGAGATAAAGAGGCTTCCTGGGAAGAAACATAAGACTTGGCTTTAATGGGTCACACTGCAGATCTCTGCAGCCACTAGTCTCTGTGAGGGGCCAAAACTGAATGCCTGGGGAAGGGTATAAAAGTAGAGCAAGCACGTAGCCATACTTTCTCAAAAGATCTCCCAGCCTCCATCAAGTTGCAGCTCTAAGACTTCCTAAACCAGACTTAGTATCTTTCTATTTTATATTAAACACCCTCGAGAGGTTTCCCCTCCACAAACTTAAACACTGTCTCTTGAACACATATAAGCCTTTAACATCGGTAGCAACCTATGGCAAGAACTTCTGTAGCTTAACTACATATTGTGTGAAATCTACCTCCCTTATTTGTTCTGAACCTGCCACCTGCTAGGCACACTTCATGCCTCATGGTTTCTGTATTAGAAGACTAAACATGGCAAGATTTAAATACAGATACCAGGAAATACTGTTAGTAAAGGTTCCCAGAGCACAGATTGCACAGAATATAGGCCTCATGAGATTGATCCTCTGTGCTTGCTTGCAATCTCTGTTAAGAGTCCAGGTTGAACAGAAAAAACAAATACGATGTTGCTGATGGTTTGTAACATGCCCCCAGGCCAAGAAAGATCAGGGGTCAGTGCTTTAACTACATTGGAAACAAGAAGCCAGCAAGATAACCAGTCAGGGAGTATCTTTAAGAAACATACTGACATACAAACAAACCTTATTGTCCAGATAGGAGTGAATATGAGAAAGAGGCTCTGTCTTCTCTAAATAAAGGTGCAGAGCTAAAAATAAAACTGGTCAGAAACCAGAATTTCCAATGCATGCAGAACACTGAGTTTTTGACATCTGTTTTCATCTTGCATTGGTATGAGGAGTCAGAATCTTGAAATAGTTCAATTTGCAAACATCAGGATGAAACATTTCAATAACATCAACATGTTCTAGATGTCAAGACATATTAAAATAATAAAGGAATTGAAAAGAAATTAAATGAGATGAGAAAGGCAAAATGAAACAAAACAAGGAAGTTGAAACATAATACTTTGTTTCAATTTGCAATCATTTCAGAACTTTTCTTTACAAAACTCCATCGATGCTGACAAGCTCATGCAAAACATTTCCATTTTGATGAGACAGCATTTCCAGTGGAAAGCTGCTTCTGAGAAGATTGTTGGACCAGGGCTAACCAAAGTTGCTCTGTTCTATCTGTGACAACCTTTCACTATACCTCTACTTGTATAATCTAGAGAAGAGCTTGTCTCCAGTAGCAGCATATCCATGCAACATGGTCAGTCATGCATGCAAATATCTCTGAGGTTTATGTGGATGATGCGGTATGATATATATCCTGCATTTGCCCTTGCCTGTAACTTCAGGTCCCAGGCTGTAGACATGAATGAAAGCCAGTAGTCCCTGAGCACAGACTTGAAAAAGCAGTGGTTAGCCACTCACAGAAGGGTGAATCAGGTATTGTGCTACACTTAACCTATCCATCTAAGACATGTTTCCTGCTCAGGTAACAGAGCACCTTTGATCCCCACACCTCAGTTCTTCCTCTTTCCCAGAAAGGCCATCAAGTCTCTGCAAACGGTTTTGGTGAAGCCAGCATCAGCTGAAGGGAATGGCAGTTTACACAGAGCAGTGCAGAGCCTGCAGAGGGCTGCTGATGGCAGCGGCAGGGAGTCGTTAAACAGAATCCAATGTTGATGAGGAAATTACACTTGTTTCATTAGTGATCGGGAAGGCAATAGCTCAGTTCCTCTTGGTCACAGTTGAGCTCAAAAGCTCATTATCCTGCTGCATGCATGCTTTCACTCCTCGTCAATAAACACTGTTTCCAGTGGCTGCCCTCCCTCCTCCCCAGCTCCATAGCTGGGGCTTTTTCCTCTACTTAACCCATGCTCTAGGAACACTATAAACAGTTTAGGGTGACAACTCAGAAGAGGGTGAGAGAGAAGCCTTGAAATATCAGAACTACTTCTCTCCATGCAGAGAAGTGATGTTTATATGAGGCATTTCGAAGCAGAAATTCTCATCTGGATAGGTTTTTTCCTTTTTTGGCAGGCAAACTCATTCCAGTATATCCCATCGATAAGTCACTTCAGTAAAGATAAATCTGGCCTATGCATTGCTTTTTGTCTTTGTATCCTATCCCACAAAATCTTGGTCACCGTAGCAGGTTTCACTTATTCCTTCCCAACTAGCTATCAGGATTTTCATTGCAGGATGTTTCTAGATATTGAAATATGCTGAGTTATTATCATTAAAACAGTATTTAGCAAGGTCTGTCACACAAAATAGGGCTTTATGCCGAAACTAAAAACTACTGTGACTAAAATACCTTTGGATGGTTGGTTTTGATACATACACATTTTCGTACTCACTGCTTTGGTTGTTACCCTAAGCGTCTTTTAAAAATCCTAGCTGGGCAGATTCTCCTTAAGTTTAAACCAGTGCAAATTCCCTGACTTCAACAAGACTTCATTTCCACCATTGGAGAATCTGTAGTTTCGGCTTTAACTCTCCGGTGAGAGGAGATTTGCAGAGATTACAGTATAATTAATTGACATTTATTTGGTAATTGTATCACAGGCATCCAGCACGTCTTGCATTGCCTTCTTTTCCTATTCCATTGTATCTAGAAGGAACCTCAGGTGCCTTCCAAGCACTTCTGTTGAAACAACTCCACCTCTGCCACAGGGCAGACCAGAAGCTAATAATCACACTGTTCTTTCACTGTCTTTTAAGTGCATAATGCCTTTCAGATGGCACTAATTGTCCCCAGTTAATGTTGGTAATGCATTAAACTGAGGTTATTATCAGATAATGGCATGTTTTTACTTAACGGAATCATACATTTTTAAGTTTTAGGAGATTTATTTATTTTGAATGCAGCACCATACCTTCCCAGTTACAAAATATAATTCCCTTAGTCCTGTACAGCCTTCTATAAAACAAGGAGACTCAACTCTGTACACACAATAAAACTGATTATTTAGGAAGACTCTACAACATTCAAATCTTGGATCAGAGTTTTACTAGATCACAAAGCTAACATGTATTTTGGGTTGGGCCAATTTTACTGAACAGGAAAAAGTGAGCTGTAGCCCCAGCTTGTATTTCAGATTCAGAATAGTACCTAAAGCGCTAATCATTAGAAATTTATTTTCTGGAACTGGAATACATCAATTTTTCTCTGTAACTCACTAACTAAGCATAAAGGTGGGGCTAATTATGTATGAATCACTTTTCAGACTAACACCATAATATAAAGAAAGAATTATTTATATGTTTTCTATTTAAGCCGACCTCATTCTGAGAACATTTCCAAAAATGAATGGTACTCTTGTTCACAAATACATCACCATCCTCAATGCCCCAGGAATAAAACTTGGCAATACATATTGCCATCAACAGCACTGCTAATTCCAATGAGTTTATTGTAAGCTTGTCCTGTTAAGGTTCCATGCCTGTTGTCTTGACACTACTGGAGAACCTCTGGTGTTATTTAAAAGAAAGCTGTTAGTTAATTGCAGAAAACACTTGTGTATGCAATCCTACTGCAACCTGAGAATCAGAAGCCAGAAGGCAACGAAAAATAAACCAGTTTATTTGTATTATTGAATTTCATTAGTTTAAACTAATTTATTGGTCAAGAAGAGGTCAACCTTATGATTTTTAATTGTATGGGGTGCCAACATTGTAGACATGAATCTTCATTTCTAACTGTATTTCACACCTTCCTTGGTTTCTTCCAGGGAGCGAGTTCTCAGGGAACCCCTACAGCCACCCTCAGTACACAACCTACAATGAGGCCTGGCGGTTCAGCAACCCTGCATTACTAAGTGAGTACCTTTTTCCCACAACACACCCCCAGCCTCGCGCTCCTTCTGTTTGTCTCTTTGTTTTCTTTTTTTTTGTTTTCTTTTTTTTTTTCTTTTTGGTTTTGTTTGTTTCTGAATAGGGTTTTCAAGTATTTGGCCAGGGGAGAGGCATTTTCTTCACTCACCAGTCCAGTATCTAGATGGGCATATACCTCACGTGTTTTGTATCTGTTCTGCAGCTGATTACTCTTTCATGAGATGGTTCAGAATTCCAATTCAGTTCTGATTTCTCCATGGGCTGCATCCACAGTTTGTTTCAGATTAGGTCAGAAGTTATATTCAGCCTCTGCTACTCTCTCAGGCTGCAAAGAGCATCCATTCAAGGCCTGATGGAAAATCCAGAAGAGGTTTGGATTCCTCTCCCGTGCTGCACCCAGAGTCAGTGCCTGGAGATCTCAAAATCCCATGAAAGTTCTTCCTATTGAATCAGCTGGAATGATGTCCAGAATGGGAGACAGGCTGCATCACCAGGTTTATGATAGCCAGCAGAGTTTTCTTGCAGGAATGTATCCATCTTCAGAGACTAATAAGCTCAGAAATAGTCAGGGTTTTTTCAGAAGGGGAAAACCCTCCCATAAGACCTTATCTTCTAACACAACATTTCTTTGAAAGCGAATAGGGAAAGATTTATTATATGTAAAATAAATCAGCTGTGATTATTACGTACGTATTTACTGAGGTTTAACAACTGTATAATAGATGCACATTTTACTCCAGTGTTGTTAAGCCTCAGTAAATGTGATCTTAATAATCAATCAATCACTATTTAACACACGTTCAATAACCATCTAGAGAGCTTTCACACCAAATATGACCAAAATCCCAAGCCATAAAACACTGCAATTTTATTTCATTTCTCCCCTCCTGGTTTTAAAAGTTACCTGTTATACTTTGTCAGGTATGCTCAGAACATCTGGCCCTGACACTTTCCTGGTAGCCATGGATCAGATGTGGTGTATTTGTGCTGCAACACTCACGGGCTTCCCTCTCAGCAACTTATTGATGGTCAGAAGGAGCAAGAGGGTCTCCTTCCTCTAGAGGGGCTTCAGATCCAGAGGCCACAGTAGCATCCCTCCACTGAAATGCAGCCCTTGACTGGCTTCCACTGATTGCCTTTTCCTGACCTCATTAAGAGCTGGGTCCCCAAGTTTGTTCTTTAGGTTCCTTTCCTTTCCTCCTTTCCTCTTCTTTTCAGTTCTCCTTTGTTTCTTTTCTTCGTGTGATTGTTTTGTTTTGGTTTGGTTTTTATTTGGTTTTGGTTTTTTTTTTTTACTGTTTGTCCTTTCAACCAGTCCATTCTTCTCCTGTGTTAACTTTCAGGTTCCCCTTATTATTATAGTGCCACATCCCGGGGCTCCGCACCTCCCACTGCTGCCGCTGCCTATGACCGCCACTAGTTACCATGGAAACCACATGAAACTGCAGGGCGACAGCTTAGGCCTCCACATTGTACCTGTCTGATCACCTCCCTCCTTCCCTGGGAAGAGTGAAGAGACCTTCTCCGTTCCTCTCCACAGTCCAGTTCCTTCCTCTTTGCCACGAAGGCGCCGGACTAAGCGCTCACCACCCAAGACTGAAACCCCCCACCCTCCCCCTGCCCTCAGCCCCAACTGCTCCCCCCACTCCAGGAAGAGCCTGCGGCCAGGTGGCTTCTCCTGCAGGAGCCCTCCACCACACCTGGGCAAAGCTTGGCCACACAAAGTCCCCTTGGCTTCCAGGACTTCAGGGGGACCAGTAAGCAATGCAGCTGGCAACCATTGCCTTACAGGACCCCCTTCTTCTGGGAGCGGTAAGGGCCAGGGGAAGCAGGGGAGAATACTGCTTATGAAACACTGTTCTCCAAAGATATGTTCTTCTGTGGTGGACTCTTCAACATGTGTAACCTGTGATGATCACCCTGTTTCCCAGGACAGAGGGAATAGTCTGGCTAAAGCAGAGATGGCAGTACAGAGACCTGGCCCATCTGGCAATGAAGAAAAGGACCAAGTAACTATCTGCACCCCACAAGGGGTTCTCTGTGCACCTCATCCCCACTCTCCAACATGGCTTCCCCCATAGTTGGCTGCACCTCACATGTGGTGACTTTGCAGGCCAGAGTTGGGAGGAACCTCACACATACACCCACAATTTCTGTGACACACAATCAGCTCAGACAGGAGGATGGAGCAACATTTACAAACCAACCAACGAAATGAAGAAATATATAAATAGATATATAAATATAACTGTGTTTTTATGCTTTGTCATGAAGGTCTGTAAAAAGAAAAAAAAAAAAAAAAAGAACAAATCCCCAATTTTCTAAAGAACCCAAGCCAACAAAAACAACAAAAAAAACCAAAATAATAATTAAAAAACCCTACAAAAATAAAACTCCTAAGTCCCATCCCTCCTCGCCACCTGAATGGCAGACAAGTTCCTCTGATGTTTGATGCTCCTCTTTCACTCTAGGGTTTTGTTTCCTTTCTGTTTTGCACTACAATGGGATGGTGGTATTGGAAAGGATTGGATGCCAGCTCCACCTCACCCCTGTCGCCTCCTCCCCCCTTCCCAAATCCTATCTCTGGGGAGCAGTGTGGACAAGTCACATCTGACAAAGTTACCAAACACATCAGTCGACAAAAAAACCACTCTAAGTCAACAAATGTTTTCCATGTCACTGGTTGGCAAACAAAGAAAACAAGCCCAGCTGCGCTCTAACTGCGCTGTGGTGGAAAGTGTGGGGCTTCATGTGGGCCCATCTGATTGCCCTCTGGACAGCTGAGACTGAGATGGACAAATTCAGGATTGGCTGGGATTACTGCTTGGTTCCCTAGCCCTTAGCCTCTGCTCCTCTTACCTTAACCCCTGTTCCTGTGATGACTTCACCCACATCCCAAGTTTCACAATTTTAGATATGCCCAACACCCATTCTCCAGATTCCCACTGCTGGTGACAACAGCCTCATTATCTGTGCCCAACACCTAATTTCCTAACCACTATAGCCTTGCTATATGGGCCCCCTTCTATTCCCAGTCCATCTGCTCATACATCTACTAATTTATAGGCCTCCATTCGAATCCATATGCCTGCATCCTACCAACTAGTCCCAACATACAGCACCATCTTGTCATCTTCAATCCTATATTGTGCACCCTAATATTTACTCCTTATCCCAAATGCTGACCTGATGATTCTCTAGGGATTCTTCTTTTTGGTTCCAAGTGACTGATAAACACAGTTCTGCAAAAGGCTAACTGTCAATAGAAATGCTTATTACTCCTGTCTCGTCAGCAAACTCATAAACTGTTCCTTGCACTGACACTTCCTAAAAAAATACTCAAAGAAAACACAAAGGCAGCTATAGCCTGTCCCCAGGGCATCAAGTCTGCCAAAGTAGATCCTTGTTGTTTTAGAGAGGTTTCAGATAAAACTCATGGGCTATCGTCCATGGACAAAGACAGGATTGAGAATCAACCCCCCGAAGGACATAAAAGTGAAGAGCGGAGCAATCTGTACAGCCCACATTATGTATAAAATCCAAAGTTCCAAGCCTCAGAAGAGATGTGGCTGTGGACTTGGTGTTCTGTCTCCAAGTTTAACTTGTATGTATGAAATCCATCATCAGTAAACAGCTGTGTTGATCCCAAAGGCCCCTTTCACCTAAGACTTTTAGCCTTTGCATGGCTCTAGCTGATTATAGGTCTGCGTCTTCTTTTAATGGGGTGCCCAAATGATAAGTGTGTTTGGGGGGGGGTGTTTACATAGAAGATATAGAGCTAAAATCTGTTCCTGTACAGAATAAAATCAAAGAGGTTATTCCTGATCTATTAAAGTGTCATTCTGCACGTCTTACCTCTGAGTAACCTGCTGCAAATAGCAGAGTTGTTACACTGTCACCGAGACCAGAATTTGGCCCGTTATCTCATCTTATTCTGTATGAGAAGAAAATTCTGAGTAAATTCTAAAAATTTACTTTCACCATTTCTTCTGTTTTCCACCACAAACACCAGACAGATGCTGGGCCTTGTTAGCAAAGTCTCCCTTTTAGTCCCTCAGTACAGCCTTTGCTCTACTTGTGCACCACCCAGTTTCACTCAGCAGGTGGTTGGGGCAGAGGCAGTAAATCCCAGGACCAGCAAGGAGAACCTCCCGGGGAGGGTAGGGAAAAGGAGACTGTCATGCCTCACACTTGGCAACCTGCAGTCCAGAGGCCACCTCAAGAGAAGCTAGTAGCTCAGAAATGCTTATTTTTATAATGGTGTTTCACTAAACTTGAAGCACAAACTAGGGCATGAAAGTAGGATTTGGCTGGCTCACTCATGGCTGGCTTGAATTGACCGCTGGAGGGCCAAATCCATTGTTGGTGTAACTCCACAGATAAAAGAGGATTTTCACCAGGCATTGGATTGGTCTGGAAAGTTAATAAGTATGGCATGTAGTTTGACCAGGAAAATTAAAAGGAAAGCAGAATTATACAACGGACTGGGCAGTCTAATCCTCTTCCACCACCATCTGTAGACCCCCATGCGAATGTACTGAATTACATTTGCCAAAGAGTTTCTTGTGTTGGTTGTTTTGATTTACAGTCGGTGGATGCATTGTAAAGCAGTATTATAGCTAAAGTCTAGTAGCTGACATGGGGATTTATGTGGTGATATTATGCAGAAGAAAACCATCAATATTCATATAGATTCCATTAGACTGGACTATGCAGGAAACGCAAAAATTCTACCAATTATTTAATATTATGTTATTTGCAAAAACAGTTGCTGCTTTGTAGGAAGATAATGTGTGTAACGTGAAGGCAATTCCTCTTGTATATAAGTTCATCTCCATCTTCATCATGGTAGTTATTAAAACAGCCTCGTCTCATCCTGTAGATAAGGAACACGCTGTCTGTACTGTGCAAGTCTTGTGCTCACTGAAAACAAAACAATGTGTTCAATAAAGCACAGCACAAATCCAGAATCTGAGGAAACAGCCAAACCTTGGAAGGACCCCTTCCCCAACAGGTCAACAGTTGCTTTGTTATAGGTGGACTTTTTTTTTTTTCCATTTTTCTTTTAAAAGTTTTACAGGAAAAAATGAAAAAGAATTTGAGGAAGAAATCACTATGCAAAATCCAGTGAAGTCTATCACTCACATCTCTATCCTCCATTCTGCTGTCTCTTTCCTTCCTCCCATTTCTTTCTCACACCCTCTTTCCACCCCATTTTGATCCGTCTCTTTTATTATTCTTCATTCCCAACACACTTTTCTATCCAGAGAGGGAGCAACATTACTGATGTGAGAGCAGGTATCTGGGACCTCAAACTTCCCAGTTCTCCTTGTGGCTCTAGAGAACCTTTGTCAAGTCCAATTTCCCCCCTATGCCTCAACTCCAATCTTCTGTAAAATGGGAATAACAGTAGTTCCTAGTCCACAGGGGGATTGCACAGCTGAATTAATTAGCACCGGCTCAGTGCTTGGAAATCCTTGAAAGAAAATTCTATCAAAGTGCTAAGTATTATTCTGAATAATAATTGTTTCCATTACATTTCTCTCCTTTTTCTTACATATCATTCTTCATTCTTTATTCTTCTTCCCTAGGTCTCTTTTCACTTCTCTCTTCTTCTATCATTCCTAGCTCTGCTGCTACGTTTGCTTTATCTAATGGATCAAGCAGAAATGTTATGTGACTTGTTCTCCTCTGTCACCATTTATTTGCAGGGGAAGAATCTCGTGGGTTCTCAAATGCCATGCTTTGCTGGAAACAACAGGGACCATGGCATTTAAAACCAAGCAGCACTTTTGAGTCCTGTTCTCCAAAGCTCCCACATCCTTTTGGTCCAATAGGATGTGGGGCAAGATGAGGGGAGGGTTGCACAAGGCAGATGCATTAAAGGTGACACCCTTGTGACCTGTAAATCTGTTGGGGAGGGTTGGTGGCAATGAGTCTTGCTGTGAAAACAGGGAGAAGTCTGCATGCTTTCTGAACCATCGATAGCCATGATTCAAATTCAGAGTAAGACTTCAGAATTAATCACAACATGAATGTGAGGATGTTAAACAACAAAAGGAAAACAAAAAAACCCCACACCTCTTTCTCCTCTTGAGTATAAAATTATAAATGCACATAAACATTTTCCTAGAGGAATTTTTGGTTTGCTGAACTGTTGGAAACACCCCATCCTTTTGTCCCTAAGGAAAAGCACCCCTCTGGGAAAAGAAATAAGAAGCATAGCTGCCCCCTTTGGCACTGACAGAATGAAGGCTTCTGATGGAGCCCACAAACACCACAGTGTGCTCCTTGGCTGAGCCCAGGACGGTGGCAAACTTGAAAAGCAGGAAGGAGGGACCAAACAATGACAATTACAGAACTAATGAGAAAGCCAACTGTAAGCAGCTCTGCTGATGCGCTCCAGGCTAAGCTAGACATGAGACCGGAGAGGGGAGGGGGCCAGTGCCAGTTGCAGGGTCATATTCATTCTAGGCTGCTGCAGCCACTCTTGGCTTTTCCTCATCGCTTCAGTTCTGTTTGAATCTTTTCTTTTCCCTTTTTGTGCACATAAGAAATAAAAACAATTTTTTTTTTTTTTTTTTGTATGTCATTTTTGTGGCTTCTGGCTTGTTTCTCCTTCCTTCTTCTCTCTCTCACCCCCCTGCCCCCCCCTCAGCACCTCTCTCCAGTGGATTCCCCTCGAGGTCTCCAGGATGTTTCATTTGTTGCACCTAGCACCCTTTGGGCACCATGTAAACACCACTATGAGTGCTAACAACCACCATGCCACATGATGTGGCACTGTATGTCCTTGCAACACCCTACACTGTAACTCAGCCTCTGAGCCCCCACCAGTCACCAGCCTATTCCTATTCATTGCCAGAAGGACTCCCTCTTCTATTGATCTCCCTCAGTTGACTCCTAATGATCCACAACATCAGGTGTCCCCAGGTAGTCCATAAAATCAAAATGCTCTTAAGTAGTTGCAACATCAGAAAGATGTGGGGTAACCTAGAACCCAGAGTCCTCTTCCCCTCTACACCTGTTTCTTCATAGCCCCAGCTGAGGGCAAGCAACATCTGCTCAGCATGCCTCTGGGAGGATTTTGTCTTCCAGAATCAGTCCTGATGCTCCATCAGAGCACCATGGGGGCCGTGTGCAGGGTGTCAGTAAAAGGAGGGTGGCTGACAGCTCTCAGGTCTTATCCTCACTTCTCTGCTACCCCAGGTTTAGTTTCACAAGAGCAATTTTTATTAGCCTGATGTTTTATTATAACTCGCTCTCTCTTAATCTCTCTCTTGGACAACTGGGGAGCAAAACCAAATGCAAAGTCATTAATAACCCATTCTCCAAGCTACTCGTTGTCCACCTAACAAAGAGCTAGGCATTATATGAAGCTATGCTATAAACATACCAAATACTGAAGTATTCACTTAATTTTTCCTCAGTCAAGCATTAATTTCCAGGAAGTCAAATGCAGTTTAAGGTGATAGAAGCTGAGTAAAAATGTAGCAAGGAGTCAGGTTAGGCTAAATCAATTTTGCTTCTACAATTTTTAGCCATTTAAAAATATTTTCACAACCACTCATGAAAGCCAGTGGGCCATATATTCTGCTGCTGCATGTGTATCTTAAGGAAAGGCTGTACAGAAGTGTTGTCATGAAATCAAGTGGTTTCATGAAGCTTTTGCTGTCAGAGTTAAAACATTTCCTTTTGTTTCAGTTTATATTTTTCCTTTGCAGTATTAATAGAATAGGCTGAAAATCCTCTAACAGGCCATTTTCCATAAGTGAAAGTCCATTTGTTGAAATCCAAACAGTCTGTAAAAGCAATTCAATTTTCACAACACTGTAGCAAAACTGCCTGGCAACTATCTCGAAGTAGGAGACCCCAGGTTTCCAGGGTCTACTGTCTACAAGACAGACAGGCCTGGGATGTGATGCAAGGATAGGCTTGCACTTGAAATCAGAACAAAACTAGATTTCAAAATTCTGAAATCATATATGCATGAGAATTATCTTTCTCTATAAGTTTAGGTGTTAAGAATCGAACAGCAGATTAATAGCTGAGATCCTGCATGTTAAACTGACTGGAATTGAAGGAAATTACTAGTGTATATTCACTGTCACAGAGGTGAAAGACAGGCTAAGAATCAACAGACAGATGTGCCAGAAGAAAGCAAAATGGATTTTTGAAAATTCATCCTGGTAAAATAATCTTAGAAGAAAGACCTAGAAGGTAGCATGATAATCTCATTTGTATCACACTTAATACAGCCCAGAGAGCTACACCCGGACATTCCTGCCTTAAGTCTCCATAACTGATAGTAGAACTATAGCAAAACTTTTGCAACTTCCAAGAACTTATATATCTTGCAAAAAGAAATACTTGCATGAAAGAGCTATTTCTACCATTCCAACTAGTATTATGCTCCTTTAATAGTCCTGCATAATCAATGGAAGTTCTCAGTGTGAAAATGTTGTGTGATAAAACTAAAAAGAGCACCACAGTCTGTCTCCTAATGAGGAAAATGATATTGTAAGGGATTATGCAACACTAAGTAAAGAAATCCTCTTTATAATTACTCTGACAAGAAAAATAAAGAAAAGTTTAAACATTCTGAGATGATGACAACCTTCTTTAAAATAAATACATTCTTTAAAGAGGTGTAGGCAAAGAAATACATATCTGAAGGTATTAATTGAGGTAGCAGATTAAATTACTGGACACACAGTCAGTACTGGAAAACAGTAAAGACCTGGGGAATTTAAAAAATGAAAGAACATGCAAACGTTCTGAAGAATTTGTTGAAGAACAGAAAACACGGCACCAACGCTTTAAAGGAAAATAATGATCCTGAAAACTATCATCTAGTCAATCTACACAATGATACTAGTAAATCTACATAATGATACTTGTATCCAAAGGAATATATTTTAAAATATTAAGGGAAGGATCAGCTCACTAAACAAGTGGTGGTTAATGAAGATATGCATAGTAAACTGCCTGTACATAAATTCTTGCCTTCTTTAGAAAAAAAAGCTGGGAATATCCTCAGGCCAGTTAACTCATGTGATTCAGGAGCTGTCTGCAGTGAAAAAAAAGGAAGTTTGTTAGAGCCTGTATTGCCAGACCCTCATACTTGATAATCATGAGCCAAGGACACACAAAAATCATAAGATTGACTGGAAATCACGTAATTTTTATATAACATCAGATACCATTTTGTATTTATGTATATTTATATACATTCATATAAATTTTTTAAAAAGAACTTTAATTTTACTTCTATTTTCAGTATTCTCAAGACATCTATAGCTACGTTATTAAATGTGCCTGTTCCGCTGCAAGAGCCAGAAACTCAGTTCTTTTAGTGAAAAGTGCCTCACTGCATCGCAAGGACCTTGTGGTCTCCTGCTTTCAGAAGCAGCTCAAATGTCACAAGACCTGGAAATGGCCCTGTAACTTCTGGCAGGGCTGACAGAGCTGGTCTGATACCAAAGCTTGTCAAAGACTTGGGTTTTTCCTGCCTTCTACCATGTGAAATTTTGGTGAAAGCTGCCCATCCAAAGCATGTTTGATCATTTCAAATTCAAAACTCTTCCTCCAGATTCATTCTATAGCACCTGCTTGGACAGGGCCTTTTTCCACTGTTCCCTATCCCTGTAGCAAGAGAACTCCCCTTGTCATCCCTGGCTGCTTCTTGAAACTCCTGCCTCTTGCCATCTCTTCTGCCCTTTCCTTCAAGATCCCTTTTAGTGCCTTGCCATTTCTCCTGCTCTCGGCACTGCCCCTCATGCGGAAAACACAGATTCTCTGTAATGCCCCTTCATCCTTCTCTGCCCCCTACCCTCTTGGGTATAAAATATCTGATGTTCCTTGTTGTACACACTGGGGAAACCATTCTGCACCCCACATTCCCAGCTCAGGCACTGTTGGCTTCTCCACACATCCCCTTTCCTCACACATTCAGAGGATCTTCTCTTTCCTTACTATTTTCTGCTGCTCTCCACAGCCCCCTTTACTACTCTGATGGGAACACCAAGTTTCAAGATAGAGGCAACATCCGTCTTTATTACATGCAGCCTAACTTTCTGTTGCCAGAGTTTGTAAATGCCGACCAGCTGAAACAAACTGCCTGTGGCTTCCATTCCAGGGAGAAAAACTGTAAGGGACCATCTTAATGCAACACAATGCGTGGCCATGGTTTCACCAAGAACTACTCACTAGTCTTTGCTGAAGGATCTATGATTCTATAAGCTTTCCCTTATGAAATATGACAAAAATGGCTCCACTTCTAAATTGTCTCCTTTCAAAACATTATTTGCATCAGAATAGGGCTTTGCTTCTGTACGAGTTCAAAAGTAGATGAACCATCCTGTTTTAAAGAGACACTGACAACAAAATCCTACAAGCATAATGACTTTCAGCCTGAGACCAATTTCAAATACACCCTGTTGAAGTTTTCTGAAAAGAAGACAAAGAGAACCACACAGAAAACCCAAAGGGTATAAGACCAAACAGTGCAAAACTTTACACAGATATAGTATCTCTGTGTACAGAAGGAATAAGCATTTTTCCTCCATATCAGGCTCTATCAGAATGCAGTTTTAATTACAGAGCTTCCTTAATACACTGGCAATGGTTAGTTGTAGCACCTAGCTAATATGGCAGCTTCCACATATGTACTTTTCAGACTCATACACGGAAGTCAAATCATCACATTAACAAAAAAATCAATTCAAAGCTTCTTATTTTCATGCCCCTTTCTCTAACATCAAGACCATTAGTTTTTTAACTTATGTTTTAAAAAATCTATAATTAATTTTTAAGGAAACGGTTTTTAATGTAAATGGGGAAAGTGAGCTGATGGACTCACATGAACTATACTGGCAGCAATTCTTCTACTTATTATATTTTGTTCTTACTGTTTGCTAAGATAAAAAGATTGAAAATCACTTCTCTAGATACACTTCAAATCTCAGAGCATGACATAAAATCCAGGAATCCAAATTTCTACCAAGCAATCTCTACATAACAGTTAGCTAACCGATCAAGAAAGTTTATATGTCCTATCCCCCTGTTAAAGCTGAGTAGAAACAGGGTAATAGTTTGCTACCACCATCATCTGAGACAATATTTTATCTCAAGCAGACACAGTCTACACTCAGCAGTCCCAGACTCTGCATGGAACCATTCTCCCTACATGTCATGGATTGCCTGTTTTAAATTAAAAAGTCCTAGAGAAAAAAATAGGCCAAAGCTGAAAAGCTAACCCAAAAGTTATAGCAAGTGCCATAGTACAGGAAGTCTGGACAGAACTCTGCAGTCAACGTGCCAGAGGGAGCAGGAGGGAAATTAAATGAACTTGTCATACTTTTTGCTCTCTAACTTTGTAGAGTCTATTAGTAACACAGGGTAAGATTATCATAAGAGGTTTGCATCGCTATGAACAGAAACCCCTCATGCGCTGCTATTCCCTGTGCCTTGGTCTACCATCCACCTTTGTCCAGCGATCCATTTACATCACACAAGTGTAATACGCTAGTAGGTTAAATTTGCTAATAAACCAGGATGTGAGGATGTTATACCTACTTAGTATTCAGTTTGCTCTTTTTAAAATGATTTGGTAGAGAATCAGGCCCTCCTCTGCCTGTCTAGCTGACTCTCATCTGATTCTAATTCAATTTCTCTGCCTATTGTTTATTTCACCGCTCCCCTGTGAAGTGTCAAATGCTGATGTTCCGTCAGCCTAGAACTGTCGTTTATATTTGTCATTCAGTCCTTGTTAAAAAATAAAACAGGACTGCGCCTGCCTTGGCGCGCTCTGCCTGGGAATTCCCTGTGGTAAAATTAGTCCATTTAGATGGAAAGTTTTGTGTCACTCCCCTGTCTAAATTGGCAGATCTGGCTCTTTTGCAAAAACCAATAAACTGTGAACCTTGATGCATCTGTCAATCAAACTCATCTTTCGTGAGCAAAGCCAGATGACAACAAAAGCTGGGCAGGCTCCTCCGATTGGTTCTTCTCATTTAGGCATATCAGGAGGCACCTGTCACTCCTCTTGCTCAGCATCGCGCTCAGAGGGACTCCATTCACAGAGAGATGAAGCCTTATTGGGGGCTGGGTTGGGGCTGGGATGGGAAAGGAGGAAGGGGGAGTTTACGCTCCTCACTTTCAATACAGTCTGCAGCTTGGCTCATTCCTCACAGCCCTGGTGAGAGGCAAGAAATGGGCATCACCTTTTGTTCTGGACATGTTTTTTTCACATCTTAAGTGAAAGCTTTGATTTCTTAAATTATGCAGGAGCGGTAAATGTGACATGCTACATCTCTAGGGCTCTGGGGACTGAGGCATGATACCATAGAGGAGAGAGAGAATATATTTCTAACCCCTTTCCAAAGCTGCCGTGTGCACCCTGCCTATCTGGTCGCTCACTGAGGAGGAGAAGCAGACAGGGTATTTCTACCTCTCTGCTAGGAAAGGAGGGGATCACAGACTGATTGAACGAGGCCTTGCATGTCAAGGGAAGCAATTTTTATAAAGGCATAAAAGAGGAAGAAAAATGGCAGCAAAGAACAATAGCTCACACCATAATGCTTGAGAGGAGCTGGGGCACTTAGGTGCTGATGATACTTGTGGGCATGATCCCCAGAGAGATCAGACTCCAGGGGACATCTCAACTTGCTTAGTTTTCACTGGAAAATTCTGAACTCTTCTGTGTGCCCCAAAAAAGGATGCCAAATTTTTATGAATCGTTTCTTTTGCATTCAGAAAGAGAATATAACCTAATTTTTCAAAGTGCGGTCATTTGCATATTTACATTAGGTTGTCGCTGAACCATTCAAGAAACTTGTTCTTTCACAGAGCTGCTGCTTGATGATGCCACTTAAGCACCCCATCACAAACCTCATCTCAGGCACCTCTTTTCTCTTTCTACTTTGTTTTGCTCAGAACAGCTCTGCCATCATAGCTTACTTACACTGTTTGGAAGTATCAGTGCAACTGGTCTTGGTAGTGCAGTAGCCAGCCAGTTCTCTCAAAATCAGTACATGGTGCGTTACTAATTCTCACAGTTGCCTCACAAGTCTCATGAAAGTTCTGTGCTTTTGCTGCAGTTACAGGTTATCTGATACAAGATGAAAATGCAAATCCTCCTAAAACAGTTGTGAGTCCATGTGGTTTCACTGTCTTGCTTGAATTACAGGGTCAAAAAGACAAGTCAAAGAGCTTGAAGACAAACAGTCAAAAAGCTCTTTATGACATTTAAACTCACTATATTATTCTTGCAGGTGAAGAAAAGCAATTCTTGCTTACTGAGTGTTTGAGACTTGCCAAACTGGGCATACAAAATACTGATTTTCATGTGAGAGATGGATTTGGTGAAACATTGACCAGATTATGCTAGTTAGTATTCATATACATGTTTGCTGGGATACACATACAAGGTCAAAATACAACCTGTACCTCATTGTTTGGGGTCATGAAAAGACTGCTCACAGCAGGCAGCTTAAGGGGTGCTGAACGAGCACACAAAGTAGCATAGCCATAGGCTACAGTCACAGAAAGAACCATTACATTTCCTATGTGTTGTGATTATGAACTGTATTAAAATATCACCTAGAGGTACTGAGACAATGACTGTGCATTATGTACTGTACAAAGTAAGACATCATTCCTGTCCTGGCCAACCTACTTATCACTAGACAAAACAGAGAGAGGAAGTGAATCATTCCATGCTGCTCACCTGATCAATGACAGAAAAGGAATGACAGACAAATCGCACCAGCCATGCCAGCACGCTGGATCCTCCATACAAGTATGTATGAATAAAAGCAAAGGGGGCTGCCACCAATTAGCCCTAGCAGAAGGATGCTGGGAAGTGATCACGTTCTGGGAAGAGACAAGAGGTGTCTGCTCAGAACCACCTCACTGATGTACTTCAAAAGGTTTACCAGATTCTTGAGAGAGTAAATGCAAGAAAAGGTAATGAAGCTTCAACACAGATTTTCTACCTGCTGTATCCTTTTCTGGCATGGAATACATATAGATAACGTATAGAAAATCTAAGCTAATCAGCTGGAAAATGTCATGACAAAATACATATTTTTGGATGTTACGTTGTGGAAAGAAAGTGCTAACAAATATCTCACAGATATTGCAGATATTCCTGACAATGTCCATAAAGTTATTAATAAAAGGGAGATGCCTGGCCAAGATTCCCAAAAGTAGCTCTTACCAAACACCACAACTTTACCAACTTTCCCAGTTCATGAGTCCCACCCACCTTTGCCCAGCGATCCATTTACATCACACAAGTGTAATACGCTAGTAGGTTAAATTTGCTAATAAACCAGGATGTGAGGATGTTATACCTACTTAGTATTCAGTTTGCTCTTTTAAAAATGATTTGGTAGAGAATCTTTCCCAAATCACCAACAGCCCAGCACTTTCCCAGTTCAGAGTGATCTGTGCTTGTTGCAGATGCACTCAGGAGTGGAGTGAGATTTTCTTCCATGATTTATTCCCATTCCAGTTCTCTACTTGGAGGATTCACTAGCCAGTAACCATAAGAAACTGACCAGTATTCTAACCTGCACAAACTTTTGTTATCTGGTTTCATCTTTGTCAGAATACACTAAAGGCTCAGTTTCTACAGTTGTGACCAGCTCCTCAAAAGGGTCCAAATGTGAGCTAGGCATCTAAATAAGCACAGATCAGTATTTTTACTAGGAGACTTTGAGGAGTCTTCAGGACACTCGGCTGTACAGTACACACTGAACTTTTTTGAAAATTTTTGCAAAAACAGTTGCTAAATATCCCTGAAAAACTACCCATCATTTTTTCTGTGTCTAATCAGACCTGGGATTTAATCAATGAATTCATTTTTAATTTACCCTTCTTTGAAAATTATTTTCTCTAAGTTCATTAGGAGAATCTTCCACCAGCTAGGATACACATTCACCATCTGACTTCTTTTTAAGTTTTACTATAAATCAAGAAGGGACATAAATTATACCCTCTCCTCCAACTGTTTCATTGTGCTGCCCCTTCTGTCTATATCAGGTGATCACTCTCTCTAGATTAAGGTTATTACTGTTAGTAGCAGGAATTCTTTTACTGTTTTGTGTTTGCACAGCAGGGAGCACAGTGGGCTCCTGGCCCACACCAGAGGTCTCAAAGAGCTACCACAAAATAAACTGCAAACAGCAATTTTTTTTTTTTGAAATGCCACAAAGTACATTCTGAAACATTCTGATGATGTTGAACATTTCTTCTTCTTGGAGGCAACTTCTCTGCCATTACTGACTTCCCAGAAAATCCTGCTCTGGGTCAAGATGCCATGTAAGAAGTTCCCACCAAAAGGAGGGGAGACAGTGTGGAAGCAAAACTAAAGGGAACATGGAACAGCCTTTGATTCTGGAAACCTAGTACAGTCTTTATTGATATCTCCAATATTGTTCTGTGTGTCTTTCTATTTTTATTTTTGAGTATGCATTACCTATTTTGACCCATTATTGTTTGTTTATTCATGTGTTTTACCACTTCATATGCATTTTGTTTGTCCTGTTCACTCAGAAGAGAGGGAGACACCAGAACATTTGGGATCCATGGTGAAGGATAAGTGGGGAAAGGTGGATACTTATGTGGTTATATCACAGGGCTGGGCTTCTTCACTTTTGTGTTACATTCAAAGAGGACTGGGAGGAAAGGATGCAAGGATTTTTGGAGCCCTTCCTTCCGAGCAAGCCATACATCAGCAAAGGTACTAGATTTGTGTCATCTCTGAGCTACAAGGGCTTTCATACAGGAAAAGCAAAAGTTTTGATGCATTTCTTCCCTTGTGCAGCCACTCAGCACACAGAGAAGTCAAGCCTGGATTATTTGGTTACACATGCATAGAACTGCATATGTGGGTTTTGTGTAATATGTATCTGTATACTCCAACAATGAGCATCAGAGCCCACATTAAATGGTCAACCAAAAGCCTCAAAAGGCAGCTGGAATCTCACTACCAAGTTTGGTTTATGGTTCAGAGTAGCAGAAGGGTCCTCATGCTCTTAATTTACCAAAACAGACACTTCTCAGTTTGACATTCCCCATGCTGCTAACAGAGGAGATAATATACTGACAAAAACCACAGAGCTGCAAACTTTCTTATGCTCCTTCTCCTCAGACATAAGTGTTGTGATTGCAGGTCCTCTCACTTAGCACCATTAACTGAATTTCAAAGCAACAAAAGTGTGGTGAATCTGTAAGCCACTGATCATCTGGTTTGCTAGCAAAGATGCAGAATGTTTTTCCTGACACTTTTTCTCCCTAGGCTCCCAAAATTAGCCAGGGGTCTGTCTAACATGGATTGCTCCTAAAGAGATCAACCACACACAAAAAAAAAAACGGCAGGATGTTAATTTCACTTAGCAGGGTCAAAAAAATAACTATTGTTTCTGCCATCTATCCCCATTGTATTCTGATTTTTCCCTCCCTAAGGGAACTTTTCTCAGCCATCTCTTATTCAAATGCTGAACAAGTCACTTAAGATACAGCCCAGACTGAAGAGGCCAAAGACAGAATAAGAAGGAGAGAAAGAAACAGTCTGAAAACAAAAGCACTAGTCATCACCGTTTGGTGAGCATGACCCATACCTCCTCCACGGAGGATTTCACATCCCTGGAATAAACATGGTGCAAAAGAGCTCCTTCATGCTACTCTCTGAGCTGCCAAAGTAGTAGACTACTACTCATAGTAGTTTCTGCTGTGAAATTCCAGCATGACTCCGGTGTTTGAAAATGCACAATACTGACAGCATCAACCTGTTTATGCAATCAATTATGGTCTTCAACTCGAGCAATGAGATCTTACCTTTCTGTCCAAGGTCACTACCTACAGCCAGATGGAAGTTTATCAACACTGAGGTTAAGTCCCTCAGATTCATTGAAGAGCTCCTATCTAGCTCAGTTAATGCTAAAATATTTGTATGACAAGTTACTTGTGCCGTGCTAAAGACAGAGATTGACTCTACAAATGTCAGCAAGATTCTGCCAGTTCTGCTCATGACTGAGTATCCACTTGGCTGAGAGGTTAGTCCCCTGAATTTCCTTTTACTAGCCAGAGTTGGTTAAAGACAAATTGTTATGCATGCTAGTGCCATCTCTAGCAACATACTGAGGTCTCCTGTTTCTCTTCCAAGATCAGGCACTGGTGCTGGGTCTTAGAATATCTCTGTTTGTTAGGATCTTTAGGAGCTAACAGATTTCCCCCAGCTTCAACTGGAATCATGAGCACACAGAAGGCACTCAGGGATTTCTTATCTTCAAGTGACCACAAGAATTCTTTACAAGTCTCACATGACTATAAAACCTCGTTTCTGATCAGATCGTCTACAACTTTTTGTAAACTTCTGTTCCAAATTAATCACTTCATAACAAGGCAAGGCATTATTATCACTGCTGTTTTCTCTATCAAGCATACAAGACTCTTTATCAAGTTCTTCTGGGCTCCAGGCAAAAAATCTTAGCTGAACCATTCACTCAAAGATCCTTCTAAATTCAAATCCCTTTCATGTCTTCAGGAATTTTCTGTTCTGTTTTACAATTATGCCATTTTCTTACCTTTATCTATGCTCCATGTGGTCTGTTGCTGTGCTGCTCGGGGTGTTCTTTGACCTCTGCATCCCCTGGTGTCAGGAAGACTCTTAATTGGAATTCATCAAAATGGTTCCCGAACACTCCCCAGAAGGCAAGCCAGAGGATTTTTTAGCAGAACCAGGCCCTGCAGGTCACAAGAACACAAGAGAAAGATGACACTTGAATAGATTACAAAGCAGCAAATTAAAACCTGATTAAATTTTTTCCTCAACAGTTTGTATTCTGACCAACTGAATTTGTAACCACAGGAAGCTACCAAGATTCCAAAAAAGACTAGACAGTTTTCTAGATTAAAAAAAATACAGAGTTATGAGCATTCAACAAGCATTGGGGAAAAACATGAACATTTCTGGGATTGAGCTCCAAACAAACTGCAGATGCTTCCTATGTCTGCCCTTTGCACAGTTGTTCTCCCTTCCTTGCAAGAATCTGTTGAGATTCCTACTAGAGACATCAGACCAGACAAAACATGAGATTGGCCCAGTCTTACAAATCCTACACTCCTAAATCCACAGATATAGCATTTAATCATAGCCACTGCTGCAGGAGCTGCATATTAAATAATTTTTAAGTCATCTGTCTTGTCATCTTAGCTAGCTACCTATTGTATCTTGGTTAGTTCTAAATGTAACCTGCTTAGAGCTTATTTTGGTCCATTTTGTCTCCACTATTTTATACAGACATCAGTTTTGAATTATTGTTTTTTCAACCATAGGAGTATTTTCATCTCCGTTTCACAATACAGAAATATTTTTATTGTTTCAGGTTTTACTCTCTCTTTTCAATTTTTAGTGGTAATTTTTTTTTGTAAAGATGTTTGTTTCTGTCCCAAAGGTTCAGTGACACAAGTGAAAGTATCCCATTTACTCCATTAATGTGTCCTATCTTATGTTGACTGACTGGCTTAGGACAGCCTGATCATAACCATTTTTCTCAGAAGCCTGATTTGTTTTCTGTGTCTACTACTGTCAATCAGAAGTCTGAAGTCAAAAGAGTTACACTCATGTAAACAGTGTGTAAGCAAAACTGGAATCAGGCATTGACTTTTAAGATAGCCGTTTTCAAGTTCATTGCCACAGATGCCCCAGAGTGCACTGTGATCATCTTGTCTGACTTCTGATACGAGATGCCCATAGGGCTGCTTTGAATTAATTCTGGCTGCGGGTCCAATAGCTAGGGTTGAGCTAGGGGAATCTGGTTTTGAGGAATATTTGCTACCAAGTATAAAGGTTCAAGTGCTGGAAAATACAGTGAATCTGAGCTAAAATATTTTGACAGGTGATTACCTGCACCATTGGAAATATACACATTATTTCTGGTTGAATTTACCTACTATCAACTTAGAGCTGCTGGAGCTTGTCAGATCTTTGTATACTATGCTGCAGAGCCTTTGCTACAAAACTGTATGTTCTCCATTTTGGTTCATATTTATAAACTGTAATACTAGTAATATAGTTTTCAATGAGGAAAAGAAACCCTTTATAAATAACATATATTTAAGTTTTGTATCTCTATACGGAAGCCCTCTTTATAAAAAGACACTCAGCTCCTATCTCACTATCTCACTCAGCACCTTCTCACTAGCAATCAATCACGTTTCTGTTCTGTGCGATTGTAACTGACCAGGTTCTCCCTTCACAGATACCCCCAACTCAGACTGGTCCTTTCCAAGCACCACATACATCTCCCAAGTTTTCTGATTAAGCTCTGCCTGTTTGCATGACTTATATGCAGAGATATCACTGCTCAGTTATTATTGCCACCATTGTCAATTTGTGTATGTTAGTTCCTATACATATTTTTGCTGTTGTCTTAAACTACAACAAAGAGCAGGTCTTCACCCCAAACAACTTACACTTTAGCATCCCACATAAAAAATTGCTACACTCATGTGCTTTCTCCTTAAACCTGCTATCTCAAATCACAAATGTTATATTTGAATTTCTAGGTTTGATCTTCTGCACTACAGATGAATCTCAGCTTTATTTACCCAAGTAACTACAAAGGAATCTTTTTACAAAAGCCTTGAGAAGGAGCTGCCTGCACAATTTCCTTGGAGTGATCATACCAAGAGAAGGAAAATGAAAACACTGGAAAATAAATCTTGCCTCTACCCAGCATGCCTTTGCATGGCTGTCTTTTCCTGTACACTTGTTCTTGGTGCAGTAACTTTAACTGGCTTTCTAGTTGGCAGGAAACTTGGGGGCCCTACAAAAAATGTCTCTCTTAAATGCTCTGTGGTTTGACTGTGCCAGCTCCCTGCTTCCCACATCTCCTCATCCTACCTGCTCCATTTTAGTACTCTAGAAGATCTGATGCTCAGATGTTCTCAGGTAGGATGCAGCCAAAAGGTTTGATCCAACCCAGAGTAAAAACAACAACATAAAGACAACCATGAACAAGCAGTCAGTCTCCTCAATGTTCAGTTGCACCATTTTTACCAGATGAGGATTATATTTACATTTGCATTATACCTGACTGAACAAAATAAGAGAGACTATCTACCACTGCATCACTGGTATTTCATCACCCCTAGTTTGGGGCTTGCCATTCAAATTCAGCTCTGTCTGCAGGTTGTTTACAATATGGGTACTCATTTTGTCAGCTGGATTGATGAAACCTTTGGTCCCAAGACAAAGATGAGAACTGAATGCTGGTAAACTGAGCCACAGTACTTCAAGAAACAAAAGCAGGTTCCACTAACCTGCAGCTAAAGGCTGCATGTGGTAATTTCAGAAATGCTGAGCTCTGACTTAATGCTGATCCCAATGAGATCAGCAAGAAAGAAACTGGTACCCCTTCCACTGATCTCAGCATTATTTTAGCACATCCCACTCTCAGTGCAGGGAAGGCTGCGGGGGAGACAGAGGTGAAGGTGACACTAATGGAGCCTATCCTCTGCATGTGTGTACAACCAACATTTCACAGACATACCTCCCACTGACCAAGTCTTTAGCACACCTCTTTAGGTCACTCAAAGATTCCTAGAAAAATAATAATTAAAAAAAATCTATTTAATCTTTATTCAAATACTTTTGTTTCATCCAAATTGAATTTCTGTCTCACTTTGGTTGGTTTTAACATTATTTGTGCCATAGCACATGCAGATGCACATATACCCGCACTTCTGCATTCAGAAGCTGTGAAGTCAGAGAGACTAAAATGATCATCTAGATTGTGCTGACTAGAAACCAAATCCATAAGCCAGAGTCATGACATTTTAATGACAATGGAATTGCGATGTAATTTTGATTACGTTTGGAAGTCTCTCATTGTCCCTATCTTGGACGATGTGAAATGATGTAATCTGCGATTGTCAAAGGCACATATGGGACCAGGCACCCCCTTCTGACCCATACTAAGGGGAAACTGGGAACCCAAATCACTGATGTTGTTTTGTAAGATGTGATTCCTTCTTGGATGTCTGAGACTAGTAGACATAATGGCAGATGCCAATGCATTGTGAGGTGCTGAGCACCGCATAGTACCTACTGAAACAGTATTTGGGCACGTATCAGCATTCTGAGGGTTAACCAGATTTGTCCCTAGCTTCCCACTCATTTTGGTATGAGGAAGAAGTAGAGATGTAGGCATTACATATGGTGGCTTCTGCTGAACCCCAGAGACACCACACAACAACTACCAGCTTTTATTGCTTCGGGGTTTGTTTTTTTTTTAATCCCCCCCTCCCCCCAAGTAATAGTGCAAATTATGGAAAAGCAGCATCCTGACTCCTGTCATGAGACGAGTGGTGCTCCCTTCCACCCCATTTCTTCTCCCCATCCCTGTTCTGCATTATCCATCACACTGAGCTGGACTAGAGGGAGCCAAACAAGAGCAGAATTTTTCTGCTCTCTTTCATTTCATCTTTTCAAACAATCTCCTTCTCCACCTCCCTTTTCTTCTACTCCTCCTCTTCTTCATCATCCCACCCACCCCCACCCTGTCCATCTCCCCTCATCCCACTCACACACCACTCCCCCCCTTTACCAGTATCCAACACTGTCAACCCAAACACATGATAAATTGCCCTGTCAACAGAATTCATTCAGGGACCAATTAATTCCACAGAAATGAACCAGGAGCCATCAGTTGCAGAAAAACTCCAAGTGCAGAGAGCGAGGAAGCTAGCTTTGAGAGAGAGAGAGAGAGAGAGAGAGAGAGGCTTGGGAAGTTAGTCTGACAGAAATTGGTCATTTAATGCTTAAGTGCACCGTAGACAGCCCTGTCATAGCAGCCGGCATGGCAAAAACTCCCCCAGTGCTTTATTTATTAATTATGTGGAGCAGCATGGGGGTCACTTCACTGTCTCGATACAGACTCATCAACTTTACTTCTTGTCACTGGAAGAGATCCCACAGCATGTGGGATAGAGGACCAAGCCTTATCCTGGCTCTGTCTCCTGCCACCCTGCCACAATACAGGCTAGAAGCAAGTCTGCAGGAGCACCACCTGTGCCTTCGGTGAGAGTGGGCAGCGGTGGGCAGGGACACGAGAACAGTCAGAAGTGGGAGGCAAACCATTATCCTGCTGCTGCCCGGCTCTGGAGCAGAGGTGGTGGGAGCCTGGAGATTTCATTTGCAAAGCTTCCTCATTATTCTCCTTCAAATTCTCCTTAGCCATGATGCCTGCAAAAATCTGACAGCAGTTAGGCTGCTGATGTATTATGAGTACTGCCTATCCTGCTGATCAATAGTGTCTCATTGCTCCTTACTGTATTCCCTCAGCTGTCCGTACTAGCAGTTTCTTCTTGACTCATACTTGCAGGCTCTCTGAGGGCAGGACCATCGTTCTCTAGCATGCGAGTACAGCACCAGGCTATGCCATATTCAAGGAGAAGTACTCCTCGAATGGTAGCAACAGAAATAATGATGATAATAACAACAACAATTTTATCACTTTACAGAATCACAGAAAATAAGGTTGGAGATGGCCTTAGGAGATCATCAAGACCACACTTCTGCCAAGGCAGGATCAACCACCCTTAAAGTACTTCTAACCCTTTTTGTCCAGCTTGTTTTTAAGAACAACAATGAAGGTTACACAGCCTCCCTAAAGCAAGCCACTGCAGTGCTCCACTACCCAGCTCACCTCTCCACCGTGCTGTGGCTTTAAGATTTGAAAACATTCACTTCCTTCATAGAAAACATCAAGCCAGGCCCTGAGATGTATTTCCAACTATAAACAAGAGACAGAAATATGCCTCTACCATGTCAGAGATTTACAAATGATTCATAGGCTGTTTTTCACGTTCTCTTGTCTGGGTGAAAAACAACGGGATGCTTACTGGTTTAATCCAATCCAATACATGTTTTACCAGTAGAATCAAAACTTTGACCTCCATATAAAAGCTGAAGAATGCAAAGAAACCCTGGGAGTCGTGACATGGCACTGGCAGTGTAGAGTCTCCCAATAGCACCTCTGCTGATTCAAGTGGTCTGCTGAAGAAGAAACATCTCTTCTTCTGCACATGATTACTGGTGTCCAGTGAAGAACTGCAGTGTCAGAATACTTCCAGTCCACACATTATTCACTCTGATGCCTGCAGACACAGAGCTATACTTCAAAGTTCTGGACTCCTGGTCTGGATTTTCCCAGCCTTTGGAAGTGTTCAACTATAGGGCATAAGTATATTTCTTCTGCAGGTGTCTCTCTAAATACACACTTGTCCCACCATGCTTAGCAGCACAATGAGGACATACAAACTATAGCAGAAGTCTGAGTTGGTGAATCACTGCAGCTCTATCTTGGCAAAAAGCTGTTGTCTTTACCTCTCCTAACCCCACCATGGTCTGCTTTAAAGAGGCAAGAAATCCTTGCCCTGCCTGTCACAATACACAGAGGGGACGGGGACAACACACCTAGCAGCTCAGGCAGACCCTCCAGCACATCAGATGGCACATTAGATTTAGTTTAACACCACAAACTAAAATATGTATCCTCCTGATTTGGAGCTACCAGCCAGATCCCTCCAAAGCTTGGAGGACACCTTGGAGGGGTACCCTAGACACTTGCACTCATCCCTATCCCAGAGACGACCTTCCAAGATCACAAATCCACAATCACCTATATCACCACGAGCCAGCTGACAAACTGGAATAACTGTGCCAGTTTCCTTAAAAGAGAGATGTTTTACACAAGACAGGTGGAGATATCTATTCTATCCTCAAGATCCAACAATATCTCTAAAGAGCATATCTTGAAGAACAAAAGCCAGGAAGCAAACACTTGATCCAATGACAGTCTATGTATTTATCTATAACTCGCTTTATGTCTCCACTCTCTCAGTACTTACCCAGTAATGGATAAATCTTAGTGTGTTATGGAAGATAGGGCCTGATCAGGAAACTCAGTTGACAAAGGACTATTTAAGTCACATGGGACCCTTACAAATCCCTTCAAAGATAACTGTTGTAGTGTTTCTCAATCAGTCTTTAAGTGTAGTTTCTAGCATGCATTTCTTGCTAGCAACCAATATTTCACAAAGAAATTTAGATGAAAAATGTTTTCTGTTCCTTAGTTTCACATGAAAAGAGGAAGAGAATCTTTTATTTCAGCCAATGAGTAATGTACACAGGCAAAGACGGTTTTAACTGATCTGCAGGATGTACCGTCTGTAGTAATCTTTACCACAGGCTCTTAGGTAACTTCCTGTGGTGCGAGTATTAGCATGCATGCAGAAATAGTAACCACTTCACTCTTTGCAATCAATACAATATAGTATTAGTCAGAAAAAACCCCAGTCATTTTCTCATGGGAAAATACAGACTTGGTAACTTCAGAGGTCCCTGCTAGTTCTGTTCATTTCACTCCTGTGCTTCATCTGGAAAGTGATGGGCAAAACAATTAATTTAAAAAGTGAAACTTAGGTATACAGTTGTCATTTGTTGGCCTTTAAAAACTTCATCTTTCATATATTCAGAATGGGGATCATATTACAAGCTACTTGTCTCAAGGTACAGCTAATAATCAGAATGGAACATTCAATTAACATAACTTTCAGTGGATTATAACTTCTTTGTAATAGGAACAATGAATGCCTGGAAACCACAAGTAATGCTGACATCACTCAAATATTGCAGGGATACTATAATAACCAAAACAACAGTATTTTTAAATGTTCCTACTGGGTGCCAGAAATTAGCTATCCCTTCATAGCGCAGACATGACAGGAGAAATCAGCTATGAAATAATTTTGATAATGGAGGACCTAATAACAATCAGGTCAGAAAATTTACTTTTGTCTTGGGGCAGACTTTCTTAGGGAGATGCTGATCACCTTTATTGTCTAAAAAGATAAGTAATAAAGATAAAAACCACTCTGTGGAAGGCAAGGATATTTTGGGCTTCTGTGTGCTTACCCCAAGAGACGTTCACATTACAGGAGCACCCCGTAGCCTGCTGTTACAAGTTTGTTGAATACTTTGTCCTTGAGCAGTTCACCCTGCAGGCCAAAGAACTCAGCAGGTCGCTGCAGTGCAGTTCGGCTGTGGACTTCATTCCATACAATCACTTCCTCTCTGAAGTACACATTTTTCTCAAGGCATCACCTCCTGGCAGTATGTGGCAACCTACCTGACTAAGCTAGAATGCAACAGGTCCGCAGGCTCCTGTTCAGCCATTTGGCCATTCAGCCATTTGGCCATTCAGCAAGATCTGGATAGACTGAGAGCTGGGCAAAGAGGAACCTAATGAGGTTCAACAAGAATAAGTGCAGAGTCCTGCACCTTGGAAGGAGAAATAAAATGCACCAGTACAGGTTAGGAGGCGATCTGCTAGACAGCAGCTCCGTGGAGAAGGACCTTGGAGTCCTGGTGGACAACAAGTTATCCATGGGGCAGCAATGTGCCCTTGTGGCCAAGAAAGCCAGTGGTATCCTGGGGTGCATTAAGAAGAGTGTCTCCAGCAGATCGAGGGAGGTTCTCCTCCCCCTCTACTCTGCCCTAGTGAGACCTCATCTGGAGTATTGCATCCAGTTCTGGGCTCCCCAGTTCAAGAAGAACAGAGATCTACTTGAGAGAGTCCAACGGAGGGCTACGAGGATGATTGAGGGACTGGAACACCTGCCTTATAAGAAAAGGCTGAGAGACCTGGGGCTTTTTAGTCTGGAGAGGAGAAGACTGAGGGGGGATCTAGTTAATGTGTATAAATATATGAGGGCTGGGTGTCAAGAAGAAAGGGATAACCTCTTTTCACTTGTGCCGTGTGACAGGACAAGAGGCAAAGGATGCAAGCTAGAGCACAGGAAGTTCCACCTCAACATGAGGAAGAACTTCTTTACTGTAAGGGTTACAGAGCACTGGAACAGGCTCCCCAGAGAGGTTGTGGAGACTTTCAAAACTCACCTGGATGCATTCCTGTGTGACCTGTCCTAGATTCCATTGTCCTGCTCTGGCAGGGGGGTTGGACTCGACCTCCAGAGGTCCCTTCCAACCCCTAACATTCTGTAATTCTGTGATTCTGTAACAGGTCATCAGTTCCTAGTGTGAAAGTGTCAAACCACCTCACGGTCTATTGAGGAGTTATTTTGTGATGCAGCTGATAATGATTTACGAGAAGGGGTCTGGAAGACTTCAGACCACTGTCATCCACAGGTACACACATCAGGGACACAGGTCTTGCCCTATAACTAGTACTGACAAGCAGAAAAGTATATCATGTGATTCTAGGAGATCAATGTGGACTATCATAAGCACTACTGTTGCTGGTACCTTTTCCTGGAAGAACAGCCTGACTCTATAAATCTGTAGGCTGCTAACTTAGTCAGCTGCAGAGAATGAAAAGTGTGATTTGGCTGATGAATTTTCTAGTAATGAGAGTTGCTAGCTGCAAGTGTTCAACAACTTGGAAAACAAAATCTCAGAAGCAAAAAATGTCAGGGATGATTGAGGGTTTCCTTCTCCTTTAATCCTTTCACTTTCTCAACCACATAGCTAGTAAAGTGCTGATCTAAAAATGAAAGTTACTTTTTAATGTAATCATTTGTCTCCTGGTGCTGGCATTAAAAAGAACACACAAATAAAATGTTCTGAACACATCACAGTTGATAATGCTGGACTGAGCAATCCCAGCCTTGGTTACATAGAGGGCTTAATATGCAGAAAGTGATATGAAGACCATACGTAGTCTTTCCTTGTAAGACAGCAGCATCCACCCAAGACACCAGAATGGCTCTTCTAACACTGGGATTGCTGGACTCACTCTCCAGAAGAGGAAGCTAGTGATAGCTTAAAGGACAGCAGAGATCTCCAACCCTGCTGCTCTGACCCTGCAACATCCCTCTCAGGGCCATTTTTCTTTAAAGCTGCTGTGTGGCACTGTCTGCTGTGTGCTGCTGTCCTCAGAGTGTAAGGATCAGTGCTGGGGCCCCATCACTTCAACAGAATATTTGCAGCATCATGGTACAAGAGTGCACACTGCCCTCTCCCCCTGGAAATCTCAAGTTTGTGCTATCTTATCTGATTCTTCTAGGTTGAACTGAATGTTCTTCCCATTGATACAGCTGGAACCACTCAACACCATCCAGGTGTGTTTGCCAGTAGTCATCGTTAAGTGCACCTTTTTCCACATGCCCAAAACACTGGGGAAGGCAGTAGCAATGCATTAGTGCAAGGCTGCAAAGATGAGCCCAATTAGATGCAAATTACTTACTGAAGTCCATAAGGACTGAAGGCACACACATTTGAGGCCTATATGTGAGAACCTGGTGTAACAAGAGAGAACTCCTGCAATAAAAGTGGCAGGAGCCACTGTCATTGTGTGACCAGAGAAACCTCAGTTTGGCCCTGGAGCTTACAATGAGTGCTTGTTTTTCAGCAGGTAAAGCCAAGTTGCCTTCACTTCCTGTATGATGAGAGTTTTCAAAGATCACCTGAATAATTCAGGGAGGCTTTGATCTGAGCGCAGATGGACACAAGCATAAACTATTTCCAGAGCCAGCTGGGAAGCAGTATTCCTGGCACTTCTCACCTCCTGCCACTTCTCCTAGACATCTGATCCTAGGCCAGAAGCTTTCCCAGCTCTCATTGTATTGGCAGCCCGGTGACGTGTTTGGTGTCAGTGGAGACCCCACAGCTCTTCAGCCCCCACAGTCTCTCTCTCAGTGCAACATTTACCACTTGAGAAGCATGGTGGGGCATGAAAGCACATGCTGCTCCACAGGTCTCCTTTCAAGGATGGATGAGATTGTCCTTTGAGGAGAAAAGGTCAGTATATCTGCATCACTGCTTGACTGATATTGCCTCCAATCCAGAGGCAAAGGTCTCTGCAAGGAATACCTGAGGTCTATTTTTACACTGGGACAAAGTCAAAGTTGGGGTAAACCTTTTGTATGCAGCCATGAGAGAAGATGACGACAAGAGTTTTTCCTAAGCCTCTGTGGTCTCCCTGTTGCTCCTTTCTTTTTTCAGGTAATTCTGCACCTTGAGTCAGGCTTTATTCAGCCTGCGAGTGTTCACCCTGACCTGAAAAGGATCATCTATGAATTACATCAGCCCAAACAGGAGAAGAATCTGCTCCTTTAAAGTTACAAGGTATATGCCTTTCATAGAGCATTTATGGTTTCTAGTGTAACAGTGACTTGATGCTACACAAATTACTTGGTTTTGTTCAAATACATGGAGAATATACATTGAAAATTAATTTATTCATGTTGACTTTAACAGATCAATTCTGTATTTACAGCATCATGAGGAAAGTGAGAATCAGAGTGAGCATGAGCAGATGCATCCAGCAAGACAGAGCTGCTTTTTATTTTTCTATGACTACTATTTAAAATATGCTTTTCTCTTGCTCTCTCTGACGAAACTATAAACTACTACATGAGCCATGAACATTTTTCTGATATCAGTATAGCTCCCTATATTGATTTGTTCGCCCGGACCTTCACTGTGCTAAGGGGCTGGTCTGCAGTTCTACCTTTCACTGAATTGTGTGCATGTTCTGACCCAAAGGGATGGGGATGAACAGAAAAAAGCAGAAGTTAAGATAACTAGAGGATCTCCGTGCAGTTCTTGTGTCATGGAAAAGCACGGCTCTGTCATACAAACAAAACACAATAAATCTCCTCCCACTCAGAGTAACTGCCTTTCTAGCAGCTTTGTAAGGACATGTTTGAATGGATACCACCACCACAGTTTCTCAGCTCCACATGAGCATTGCTCACTTTGGCCTCAGACTAATGCAGGACTTTCCAGGAACTCAGGGAAGTCCGTTGCCCATTTTACAGCTAGGGCATAGGAATTAATTGCTCTGTGCATGGTCACATTACAACTCATAGCTCAGCAGAGAATTGAAGTAATGTCATTTAGATGCCACTTAATGTTGCTTAGTATTTGATCTGCTAGACTCTTCTTCCCACAGCTGATCACTCTTTTGTATGTAAATCAGCCACTAGGCACTGTAAAGTTAGGTAGAGAGGAAAAAAAACTGCTGAAAAAAATAGCAAAGAGAACAACATATCTGACAGGGTTTGCAAAAGGAAAAAATATGCTGTGATTAGCAGTTGAATGTGCAGAGGTATGGAAACTTCCCCTTGTAATTCTGACGGCTCTGCTCCCCAGAATTTTCTATCACCTTTCAGCCAAGCAGTGACATGTGTCTGCAAGTCCAGAAATGGGCTTTTTGTCCCAAGAAGAACTGAATGTCCTTCAGGATCAGGACTCTATTTTTGTTGTGTGTTGTGCATTGCTTATGCAGCAGGGCTCTTGTCCTTGCTTTTTCAGGAAGACCAGAAGTGATAACTTGGAGTGGGGGCAGACAGGTTGGGTACATCCAGTCCTGCAATTCCCAAGCCTCTTTTCTGCTCCTCGATTTACCCATCAAAGAATGACAAGTTTCATTGCACAAGGACATGAATTAGACTCTGTACCCCAAGGAGAAGAGAGAAAAGGTTACGTGTAGGAGTTAAGGGATGGAATTAAAGAAGATAAACAGTCCTGAGTGCAAAGATGCTGGCAAGCAATATTATCTGAATGTGTTGTCCCAATCAAGCCCATAAGTCTATTCAAAGGAGTACCATTACATATACAGTGTTCGCAAACTCAGGCCATGATTAAACAGCAATGACATGTAGCAGTCTATGAAGGAAAGCAGCGGGTACTAAAATGCTTAGCTGTTCTTCTTTTGAGAAATCAAGTGTGCTTCGAAGATAACAGGCCATGAAGATTAAGCTGCTACTGCACCAAAGGAGAAAAGCAGATGGAGCCACCAGCACTGCCACAGACGAGTACACAGAGATGTTTAAAGGCTGGAGATTTTATCAGCCTGTGCTCAAGGAGAACTGTAGGTTTCAATTGTGGAAGGTGAAGAGAGGCAAAGAGGAAAGGAAGGGGAGGAACATGAGGTAGAAGGATTTCATTAATTAAAAGAGATTAATTAGCACCATAAAAGCAGGCACCATGGATTGCAGCAACTGTCAGCAAAGAGCAGTGACAGCTGCAGCAGAGCTGACTGGCCACTCCCACCCCGGCCACTGGCCATCTCCTCACCTCACACCCTTGGGACAGTAAAGCAGGCCACCTTGGAAATCATGGAGCACTCCCAAAACGAGGGGTAACTTGGAGGATGGATCTCATCCGGACAGTGGAATGAGCTCGGGCTGGTTTTTTATACTTTCCATGTCACCTTGAGCAAATCACTGATCTTGCTATGCTCCAGTTCCTGAAATAGGGAAATATTTCTTCTGAACTGCCAGTTTAAATTGTAAGACCTTTGGGGCAGAGAGTAGAGCACACCTTCTATTATAAATATAAGGGATTAGTAAGCGGTGAAGAAGTACTGCAGTAAAGAGGTAGCCAGAGTCCAGATGCATGTAGCTAAAATCAGGAAAAAAAAATGTTCATGCACTCCCTCCCCTCACAATGTACCTTTCATGTCAATAAAGTATTTCATAATTCCACTATGTCAAAGGTATTTTTAAACTAAAAATCTGAAAGCTAATATTATCAGTTTATTTTCTGATAAATGTCTGTACTTCTATTGAAAACATTTTCACTTCAACATTTTCTATTTGTAAAGTATCAGAATACAGAAAGGCTCTAAAAATCACACTGGGTTGATTTTGTCGAAGTTAAATATTTACATTGTTCTTAAATTACTTCATTCTGTTCAGTCAAATTTCTCAAAAACTATTTTTATTCTGGGTAACAGCACACTTCTTGATGTATTAAAAGTCCTAAGAAATTCTGCATTTACAACCATCATTATAACCACCTCCAGCACACGCCGCTGCAGCACCACCAGTATAACATATACCATTCCCATGTGAAGTATTTTTGTTTGCATCTATTAATCCTGTAAAAATATATTTATTTGGAAGTCAAATGAAGTACGCGACAGGATGCAGTTCAATTATGTATATGCACAGCACTGGAAGATCTGATCTCCACTAAAGGTCCTACTTGTTCCTTAAAACCACAGCAGGTACTTCCATGTATATCAGGAACAGAGACTAGAAATCTCAGGGGATAGTGCTCTGGAGAGACTCCTGCTCCCAGCTTTCTAATTCTCAAAGACACAGAAAAGTCCTAGCAGAAGTTTCTTAGCTTCTCATTGCCTCAGTTTCTCCACATACAAACTGAAGATAATATCTAATCCAGCTTCACAATATGTTGTAGGGCAAACATACTTGTCTGTAACTGTGGGGCAGGGAGAGGCTTGGGCAGGAAGCACAAAGCAACTGAAAAAGAGTTGGTACTTCTTAGTATAGAAACAAATGCAGATCCTCTCCAAAAACCTGAATGCCCCAGGCAGACTTTGAGAATCTTCAAAGGTGGGAAAATAGACCCCACCAATAAGCTGCATTTCTTTCTGTGCTCTCAACTGCTGCTACGGGTCACACACATCATCTAGACTCCCACATAGGGGAAAGAAAATGTGAAAACTGTGGGTCCACTGCTGTTCACCTTGCCATTTGGATTGTCACTTATGAGGGACCTGCTCTTGGCACCAAGAACAGGGTGCAGAACTAGGAGCTGAAGCCGTAGATTTACTATGTGACATTGGGTGAGTCACTTCTCTTTTCCTGTGTCTCAGTTTCCCCACTAGCAAAAATGAGGGGGAAGGAGATAAATAGTCCTCCTCCAATGGAACCATTGGAAGGACACAGTTCACCCTCATCCCAGCCTACAGTGTCTGCCAAAAAGATGTGTCATAAGCATCTTCTGACCCAGGCCCTCTACTATCTGTGAGAGCTCCTTGCTCCTTTAAGGTGCTGGAGCCAGTGGTCCTGTAAGGCTCTGTACCAGCCTGCTACGCTCACAGCAGCCACCTCAGCACAGAGAGTCAGACTCTGGGCTGCTCCAGTCTATTTTATCACAATTTACTCGGTAACAGGTTACAAATGTGGCATCTGATGAAAATAATGAGCCTTGATGTCACTTAGTGCACGAGGCTCCCTGCGTGTGTGCAGGGAATAGCAAACAAGCCAGCCTGGCCTCCTTGCAGGTGCCAGCACAATTGGTCCCACGACAGCATCCTCCCGCTGCACTCTGCCTCTGCGAGCCTCACCCACCAGCCACATTCAGGCACTGTCAAAGGCTCACTGCAGCATCAAGGTCAAGCCCCAGGCAACCCACAGCAGGGCCATTCTCTACTGTGACGGGTCAATGTCCCTTGGGAACAACCCCAGCAGCTTACAGGCCAGGTCTCCAGGACCCTAGTTAAGCCTCCAGGTGCATCTATGCCCCACACCCAGAGGAGCAGGTCAGTCAAGGGCAGGGAGCAGTCTACCATGAGGAAATGGTCCCTCTTCTTCCTTCTTCTTGTCTTAGAACTGTTAATAGGAAAAAAAAAAAAAAAATCCCACTGGAAGTTGATGGTTACCTAGCTTTTAAGTGACTAAATACTCTTGGTCTTAGGAGTTGGTCAACCCAAGCTGTACCAAAGTCTTGCTAGGTGGCCCTGAGCAAAGTCTCTTTGCTCTTTTGAGTCTTGGGATTTTTTGCTGCTGAATAGAGAAGAAGGCACTCCTATACTCCATGAGATACCCCTGAGGGTAAATCTGATGAAGACAGCCTGGGGCTATGGGACAAACAGATGTGATACAGAGCAGAGAGAGGGGTCAGAGAAGATGGGATAACCATGGAACAGAGCATGGAATAAAGGCTAAAGCAAATATAAGAATGGAAAGTAAAAAATTAAAAGGGAAGGGCTGTGGAACAGAGCCAGGACACAGCTCTTCATTCATACTCCAAAGTTTTGACTTTTTTTTTTTTAAGTTGGGATTTATCAGAGATTTTCAAAGTTTTTACTTAAAGCCAGAAAAAAAACCAAACCCATGCCTTTAGATAGAGAAGTAGGAAGAAACCATCCTTTTGGACTCAGTATTTTTGGATGCTTTGGCTCGGCATCCTGACCAAATACCTGGTCAGATACTGTGTCTGAAATGGGCCAGATCTGAATGTTGGAAAATCCCCTAGAGGAGTTACCTGCTCAGAGGAAAGGAGTCTTGTAGCCCCTAACATTTACTATTATCACTCTTTAAATTTTACTTTGATATATAGAAATATGCCATTACTACATGTAGACTCCTAGTCTCTTGGTAATAGAAGACAGTATATATAAAAAAAAAAATCACTGTCTCACTCTCTCTGCACAGCAATAACAATTTGAAAAGTTACCCTAAATGCAGGAGGCTTTTACAATTCCAGTGCTGGAATAAGGGGTGAGAGGTGAGGGTTGCAATCTTTATTTTGCTCCTCTCTGTGGACTCAAAATCCAGATCTTAATTCCCCACGTGTGAGAGGATACAGTCTTCCCAAATTCCAGACCATCTGGATTATAAAGTCTCTGGGGTAAAAACTACTTTAAAAAATAAAACAAAACAAAAAACCCTCACAAAAACCCAAACAAAAAACAAATCACAAACACCCCACACCCCCTAAAATCTGACATGACAAAGGCTCTGATCTCACGAGAGCCTTTCGTTGCTACTGTAATATAAAAACTAACCCCACTCCTCTCATTAAAATCTCATCCTCTTCCTCAGAGCTTCACCACTGCTCAGGCAGTCACTGCACACAGCCCATGTGTAAAGCAAAATGGCAGCAGGACAAGAGAGGGTGGCTGAGAACATGCTGAGTACTTACTTTGTTGAGCTAATCACAGTGACATCTAGCTTTTTTTTTCCTGAGTTGATAGCATAAGGCATACAAGAAATGCAAATCATAGCTTTTGGTGTGTGTGTCTTACACTGGGTCTAACATAGAAGCATCTGAACTTCTACGGGAGAAAACATAAGTTATAAACATAAGTTATAAAAGGACTCTCTAAATCTAGCAGAGAAAGACTTAACAAGAACCAGTGGCTTGGAAGTTAGAACACAGACAAACTCTGATGAAAAATACAGCTCACAGTTTTAACTTACAGTGATCGGCTTTTGGAAAAAAGTGCCAATGGAAATAGTGAGTTCTTATTCTCTTAATGTCATCTGTACATGTGCCTCACCTAAGAGGGCAGAGTAGGTGATTTCAGGATTTCTCCTATGTGTAAATCTATTATTTCTGTTACCTACTCATCCACTGCTGTCAGATCCCTCACAAGTTCTTTGTCATCTGTCCTACTCTTGATCAATGTATCTACCTTTGTCACACCTACAAGTTCCTCTCCTCCTTATTCATTCCTTTTTCAGGTCATTATCAAATACATTAACGATTGCTGGCATTGATACAGATTGCCTATTTTGCCTGAATACTCCTTTTAGCAATATGAGTTCTCACCACATCCCTTGCCAATCTGCTTCCAAATAGATTCTTATATTTGGAGAAAATTTTTTTTTACTACCATTTCAGTGTATGGCAGTCTCTGGGATATGGCAGCCAAGGCATTTTCTCTAATTCTCTGTCCACAGTAATTTGAGAGTTCCCCATCTGTAAGGAATTCTGAGCATTCCTGTTTTGCAGATGCAGAAGTATGCCACAAGAGACCAATGTCCAGATGCACAAAGCCTTTAAATGCCTAATTCTCCCTGATCTCAGTGCTGAGTTACCCTTACGGATAAGAGCTCAAATGACTTTGCAGGGAGAGAGCTCTACTTAAAAATCCTATGTCTTAGCCAAAGTGCTTTGGAAGCACAAAAATAGGCCCCCTACCCCAGAGAGCCTTCATGCTCACCCACACACAACATTGTACAGTCAAGAGACAGATGCATTAAAGCCAATGACATGAAGTATTTACTGTCCCTCTTCTCTTTGAAAAATCTGCATAACCAAGGCCAGCTCAACTCTGCACCCAGAGAACAGCCTTCTCTATCTCTACATACTGCAGCCCCTAACCCCTGGGGCCTGCTGACTGCGACAGATAGGAAGGCTCTCTGCAGCAGAGTGTCTGCTGGAATGTTTTTTAATTATCTCTGGAAAGTATGGACTGTGTATCATCATTAACTGGACTAAACACTGACGGTCAGTGAGTCAGGTACCAGTAAACGGTGCAATTAACAGCCAGAGGAGAGAAGTGTATTCAATCTGAAAGCTTTCTTTCTCAATCCATCTCCACTCATCACCCAAAGTGCTGAGCAGCGGACTTTTACTTTCAATTACATTAATCAGGTTAATTTGAAGTTAAAGTCAACATTTTAATCAAGAGGCAGCAAACTTGCACAGGGAAGTAGAGGGCTGAGGGGAAGAAAGAAGAGGAAAAAAGGGCAAGTGGAAGAGTGAGGAGGAAAGGAAAGAAAAGAATGAAGGATAGAAGATGCTGGGAGATAAAGCAGGATACTACAGTGATGGGCACCACTGAAAGAATTAACTGTGATAAATAAGGAATAAGCTTTTATGCAGGACCTCTAACTTAAAGGGGTTTAGCATTTACCTCCTTTGTAACTTTGGGATACTGGGCTGTTGCAGGGGGAAAATCTGAAACATAAATTAGAGCAGCCTTGGGAGTGCTGTACTTTATGGCAGGGACTGTCCCTAGGAGTATCTTCTCCAAAGTTGCAGACCCATCCCACTATGACTTCTGCCTGCATAACTCTCTCACATGTCCTGTAATGCAGTGCGTGCTTAAAAACCCCACCAAGTGCTCTGCCATATTAAACAGAAATTCCACATATATCTGCAGCTAAATCAATCCCATTAACACTACCTGGGGATTCAGACACTAATGACTGAAATATGGTGCTAAGTGTTTTAAAGAAGCCTGCTCTGATAAGCCCATTGTACATCACTGCTAGAGATTTTTAAACTAAGTGAAGGGTGAGAGATGCCCAGCTTCCACCAGATTTCAAGAGGACCTGGGAGCCTAATTTCATTTAGCTCCTTTACAGATCAAGCGATCCAGATCTGCAAAGGAAACCACAGAAAGGATGCTGCAAGGTTCATCTGGGCTGAAGGTCCTCAGTCTTGCCAAGGAAACAAAGTGCATGGGGTAAAATGCCGAGACTTAAAGAGTTTTGGTTCTGGCCCATCACACCCTTTCTTTCAGTTACATTAGTTCACAGTTTACAGAGGAAGTTCAAGAAAGTGCAGCTCCTGTTCTACTCAGTCCTGACAGAGAGCTAGTCTCACCAATTGTGGTGTGTTATGACTATCTCCAGGACAGTGAAGCTGCTAGTCCTTGGACTGAATCACAGAAGGCACCCAACCTGGACATGAACAAACTCTTAGTCCTCAGCATACAGCACAATGTCAGTTTCTTCTCCTGGAAGCTCGTCCAAGAAATCACAGGGAGATTCAGAAGATGAAAAAACAGAAGCTGGAAGATAACCCACTTGCTGTAGGAAGGAGACACGTGATACAATAGATGGACTACCAGGACCACTTATTCACCTCCTGACTCTAGTACCAACTTCTCCCACGACACTGGGTGAACCATTTCTCCCCAGCCATGATTCATCCATGCAATGGGGACAACAGTGCTGCATTATCTTCCCAAAGAACTCTGACAAAAAAGCTGTAATTTAGATGGGTTTTGTTTGTTTCTTTAAGAGGAGACTGTGGGCATGTAATTGTATTTTTAATTAAGTCCTTCCCGGGACCATGTCCTCTGAGCTATTCAGATAGTATCCTTAACATCTTTCAAAAACACAGAAAAATAATACATTAGTAATCTGAAACAACAAAACAGTGCAAAGGAGCATACAGGGGAAAGATAGATGTAAAGCAAGGAAAAGCCCACAATGGGAAGATGTTACCTACTAAAGATGTGTTACCTACTAAAATTCAAGCTTAGGGGTCCTTTCAAACAGCAGCAGGCATTGAAGTTCCGTTCTCATGCTTGTGAGGTTTGATAAGATAATGAGAGCCATGTGCACCAGTAGAGCAGAATGGTACCTGCCTTTGGAAGGGAGCGAGAGACAATGAATCATTGCCATCCACTCCCAAAAGCCATCAGGAGCAGAGCTCCAGGACTTTCTCCCCAGCAGGAGCTCAGTTCCAGCACTTCTGAATTTAAATTTTAAAAAGTTTCTTGCTGTTTCACTTGAACAGAGAAACAAATGATGCAAAAATGGAAAGACTGGAGTAAATAAGAGCAAGCAGTTAATTAGTGGGTCTGATCAAGAATGCCCTGCCGTGCTCATTCTTCCTCCAGCATTCCCCACTCCCCCTCTGTGCTCTGCTCAGACCCACACTGCAGCAGCAGAGATGTGCCCCTGTGCTGCCTTCTCCCCTCACCTCTGCTCACCAGTTCAGATCTGCTGTGCAGCACAGCTGGAGCTGAAACATCCCTCTGTGCAGCCTTAACCAGCACTCCTGAGTACCAGTCTCCCTAGAAACACCGCATTCTTTTCCCTCCTTCCTCTTGCCATGACAGCCAGGAAGCACAACAGGTTTCAGCAGAGGCAGGAAAATCTCCCAAGAACAAGAAAGAAGGTAGGAATGTGATAACTTAGGAAATTAGTTTGGGATCCAAACAGAATATGAACCAATAAGGAAAGTTTCTGCCAAATTCCCTTTGTCTGCAGGCAACTGCTTGAATCTGAGAATCATTGCTGAAGTCAGCCAGGGCCCAGAGAAGCAGGGATTTTGGCATAGGGGAGCTGGAGCTGCACCATTCCTGGCTGCACTGCTGAGCTGTTTGTAAGCGTGGTTCGGTCACTCTGCCACACCTACTATCATCTAAGTATCTCCACAGACCTTTCCTAGGCTGCACACCTCTCACGGAGCAACTCTGATGGCTAGGATTTAAGCCTTGATCAATAGATGGTTTGCAAAACCACATCTGAAGATTCAGTAATAAAGGCAAAAATGAAATTATAGCCATAGCTTGTTTTACTTGCAACCACAGCAGAAATACTTCACTGGTATATTATACTGATATTTCTACACCACTAAAATCTCTGCATGTACATATGGCTTTGCCATATGCCTGCAGATAGCCCAGCTCTTGACAAGCCAATTCTATGGGCTACTGAAATGCTACTAAGAACAGAGTACCTTATTAAAAATATCTAACCCGTGTCCTGGGTGCTGAGGAACTCTCATATCCACCTCCATATGACAGGGCAATACCATCACACCCTAGGGCAAGTAGGGAAACCAAAACACAGAACAGAAAAGAGTGATTTTCACAACAAGACTCAATTCTCATGATCTCTTTTTGTTACTCAGCAGTCCTATCCTTCAGCATCCTCAAAACAGGGTTAGGCTTCTGCATTCACTAACCTAATTCACTGCAAACTGTGTTGATTTTCACATCTCAGACTACAGCCTTCCTGGGGTTAAAACCTTTTTCTTTAGCCCTTATGACTTACACATCTCTCTGTCTTACTGTGTGCTTTGAAAATGGATTCATATTGCCACAATGCTGGTTGATTCCTCTCACCCTGAGGCTCTAGCAAGTAATGTGGAGTGGAAAGCAGAGTTAGTGGTCATGAACTCACTGGCAAAGCTCGCATTTCAAGAGAGCCCAAGGTAAAATTGCAAATCATAGCTTCCAGGGATGGAAAATGTCTGAGAGGTCACATTCTCCTCTGAACATACTGCATCTTGTCAAGGGCTTCAGAGCCCCCCAAACCCTGCACCTCCACAGCAGTGCATGAAGTTCAGGGGAGAAGAAAGGTGAGTCTCCTTTTCCATTCCCCTTTCCCTGCTGAGAAGCTCTTGTCAAAGGACGGGCTATTGATTCCTCTTCTTCCAGCCTCTCCAGCAGCACGAGGCCTGAGCTGGATGGAGTCGGACTCAATCATAATTGCATTTGCATAATACATTTTACCTTTCTCTCCTCTGCTGTAGTTTTCTGAACTTGCCAAGTTGCAAGCTGACCCTGCGAGCCAAGGTGTGATTAACTGAGAAATTCACAGCAGCGCCACTTTAATCAAAGGGGACAGAGGTTACAACAGCTCAATATTAGTGATAACCAGCCTTTGATCCACAGAGCTAGGCCAAGCCTGGCAGGCAAGCTGTGAGGAAATGCACCGTCAGGGCTTTTGTGGGGAAATAATACCTTATTAACCCCTTCATGTAACCTGCTGTGGGCGAGCACAGGGAGAACCACCAGAAAAACATCTCTTCCAAGTCTTAATTACAGCCCACAAAGCTGCTCCTTTTAAGTCTATACCTAAGGGTGTAAGGTTCTAGCAAAGAACCACCTCCATCTCACAAGACCTATAGACTGACTTGTAAAGACGATGACAGTTTCTAAATGCTCCTGCTTCTACTCTGGATGGACCACTGGTATCAAGCCCAGGGACGGGCTGACACAGAGGCAGCACAGGCTATCAGCTTTAGCACCTCCCTGCAGGTCCACAGACACAGCCTGTGCTCCCGAGTCCACTCCCCGCTGCTGTGCAGCCCTGCCCAAGTCCCTCAACCCCTTGTGCTTTTCCTTTCCCTTCCTTGCTTCTGACCATCCTTCCTCCTTTGCCTGGGGAAAAGCCATTTCTTAAAATGTAGTTCCAGTAGTATCTAAAATAATGTAGCTAATCTGATTTAACTTTATTTTTGGTTAAATTATTTGTAGAAGATACAATAATTAAATATTCTACAACATAATTAAAGATCATTCTTGTAGTCACGTGGTGCCAAAGATAATATGAAATCTAAACAAAGGGAGAGGTACCATTTGATAAGAGATTTGTTAAATTCAGTATGTAGACCTGAAACAGAAAACAGAATTCCAGGCAGAACAGAGCCCCAGTTATGGTATCTATGGAAAAACTGAACATTTCCATATATTTGAAAACTTTCAAAAATCAAAATTTGTTTAATCTAGGACTGGAGATAACCCACACAAAAAGAAAATTGTCATAGAATAGATTTTCTAATAGAAACAAATTTGGGTCAAAATGTTTTATTCGAATTTAAAAAAAAAGTTCTTGTTTAAAACACCTTCTGAATATTATAGAATCAAACACATTTTTGAACAAGTTATTTTTGAGTGAAAAAACATTTCACTTTCAAAGAAGTGAAATGGATGGTGTCAGTCTTATCAAGAGACTTCTGTCAAAAATGATTGTGAAACTGACATTTCAGGGATAAGTTCTCTTAAAATCAAACAATTCCCTTTATTACCTTTTTCTGAGGGGACACAACTAAAATAAAATACCATCTTCCTGAATACTTGTTATCCACCCACATGTATCGTCTTCCCTCAAATGAAGACTCAGCTGGAAATCCAGGAGGAAGTTTCACTTTTGCGGTACAGACTGAAAGGATGCGAAGTTTCCCTGCCAAAACCTTTGGGTGACACTCTTCAAGTGAGGGAGCAGACCTCCTCAAACTGGGGGCCAGCAAGGGTGAAGAAATTAGCTTGTGTACTCCCAAAGCAATGTGATGTGGATTCCAAGTATCCTCCTTCCATTGAAAATCAGGCTTTCCAACACAGTCACATTATAATTTTGGGCCATGATTTTCAAAAGTGACTTGTGTCCATTGTTGAGGGGTTATCTCTAGACACCTTCAGGAGACCCCATTTTGTAAAAGCAAGGGGCTGAGAACCACAGAACTTTCCCAGGCTCCTATTGTGGCTACTGACAGCTGCAGGTGACTGTTTTGTTTAACAGACTACAACCCAGCAGGGCCTCTGCAAAGGCAAACCTTAGCTGGAGGAAGTCAGCTCGCATCATGTGCATCCCAGTTCTACAGGTTTCAGCTCCCTCCCCCGCCTCGTCACTTCCTCATGAACCATCCCCTCTGCTGTTCCTGTCACTTCTAGTTTCCTTCCTCCTTTTCAACACATTGTTCTTGCGTCTCATTCACCTCCACATTAAATATCTCTAAGAATATGGAAGGGAGCAACAGCAAATTTCATTCTGACAGAAGGAAAAGCATTTCAGCAAAAGCTCCCTATATACCGAAAGCTTGCACTGCAGTTACTAACCTCTCCCCTATATCTCAGCAAAATGAACAGACCATCAGTTACTAGTAATGTGAACCAATCCCCTTGCCTAGCAAGTGCAGGATACAACCCACTGGTAGAGGATTAACAACAGATATCTCACCAAGCCCACTCAGCACATTGACCTCTACCTGCTTACATGCAAACATGAGGCTTTGGCTACTTCCCTCCCCCTTTTTCTCTACTTTCCCTGCACATCCATTCATTAATTGATCCCTGATCATCTCACGAATATATTTTCCTCTTTCCCTAGGGCAGGTCCAACCCCCTTTTCCCTGTTCTCTGCCATTAAGATGGGTCTCGCATCACCATGCACAGCAGCACACACACAGCTCCAAACACCTCAGGGTAGGCGCATCATTTCCAATTGTGAGCAAATGCTGTTGGTTTTCATTAATCTGCAGACACTATATTTGCCAATTTCTCCAACTTTTCTTTCTCACTCTCTCTTTCTGCTCCAAGGCAGGTGAGTGCATCAATTTTCTTCTCATCTGTGGCAGTTAAATTAAATGGAATCAGCCTGATTGCTGAAAATCAAAGAGAAGGCTGATAAAGCAATTAAATCCCTCTAATTCCTCCTCTTGAAAAGGTGCAGCTTGGCTCAGAAGCTAATTAACTTCATAATGAAAATCCTTCTTCACCCTTTTAGGCTTTCTTTCCTTGTTTTTGGTAGAGGTGGTAGGTTGCCTATAGAAGAAAGGGATGCTATAGTGATAAGCATGGCTTCCTTGGATGTGGCAGACAACTGAGTGTGTGCATCTTGTCAGAGTCTCTCCAAAGGCTTAATGTGAGCAAATTCTGCTATGTAGGGCAGAATGTGCTGTGGTGTTTGCTCTGAGTTGTACAAAAGCTCTCAGGATAACCTTCTTGTCAATAGCTTTTGGGTTCAGCCTGTGTCCAGCCCATGAAAACCATCAAGGCCAAATCCATTTGCAACAGCTTCAGCTACAATAATTTCCATTTTTAGCTCTGGGATTTATTTGTTAAATTTCTGATATGACAAACAAAACAGCAGCTTCACATTAGACACTTAATTCCTTGTAACTGTTACAGTCATAGAAAATAGGCATGTGTGGATCTTTAGAGCCACGCACTCTATTTCCTTAATCCTTAATTCCTTCTCCTTAGCACTCAGCATTTGGACGTTTGCTCCTTGCCACTTCATTCTGTCGAGAGCTGGAAGGCTTTCTCAGATCTAAGCGCGTATCCTTCAATTCTCTTATTCTTTCAGGTGTCAGCCTACATTAGACTATGTTCTGCTTTTGTCTAAGCATGCTCTTCTTGGTCCAAGTTCTCTGGGTACCAAAATACCCTACATTATCCTACAACCAGTCACAATCCAGCCTGCAAGTAGTATCATCCTCACTCTGCTTCAGAGCAATACACCCTAGGCACGGATCTCATACGAGTGATGTATTTCAAGCTGGGTCTCCCAGGACCCATACAAGAGGAGGCTGTGGCATCAGTACTCTGTGGTGCACCAATTTTCCAGGTGCAGCCTGGTCCTTCACTGAGCCTTATTCCCTTTAATTTGTCAACGTGGGAGTCAGTAACTCCAATGAAAATTAAGTGGACAAATCTATCTTCTTAAGTATTGTGCCACTTTAACTATAGATAAAATATTACAAATGTATAAGGGGAGGACAACTGGTGCATTGGCTTTCTCAGTTCAGGATACATCTCGGTACATCCTGGCATCTAACTTCCCACTAGGCAAATCTCTATCAATGTTTCTATTTTCCAGACTCATTTCCGTGATTAAAAATCTGTGCTTCAGGTTAAATTCATATCCCCTTTGTTGTAAATCAGCTTCAGGTTTCCAGATTAAATAACTCTTTACTAATTCTTTATAGTTTTTACCAAACGCATAGTTAATGTATTCTGTATATTGCCATTCACTGAAATTTGGCCAAATGTAAAGGGAAGTATATTCTATTAATATGAATAGCAGTACCATATCACCCCTGGGAAAAGATAATTTTGCTGTTACTTTTTTCTTTCTGTAGAGAGGAAGAGATCTCAAATTTGTTCAGAACCGAGGAGGGAATTTTGCTTCCTAAAAATAATTAACTGACCTGTCACCTGTCCCTGATGAAACTTGCCATGGGGTTTTTAATTACCACAAATGTTCTGATCAATGCTGCTGTATTGTACACAGAGAACAGTACTCTTAAAATAGCATCGAATGCCCAGTAAAGCCTTGAGACCAGCTTTTGTATACACTGAAAAGAGTCTTCTTTTGGCATTGTAATTGGAACCAGCTGATTTATAGGACATAAATGCTTTAGAGCATAAAGCTGAGACTAGTACCGTTTTTTACTTAGTGTGGTATTTGCCAGGACCTCTTAACATTGTATAAAGAAACATTCTGTGCACTCCTGTTGACTCCTCAGCAGCCTTAGAGGTAGCATTTCTGAATAGACTCCAAGCCAAATCCCAGTGGAACCTCTGTCCCATACAGCTTGGTTTGCGAGCTCTAACCAGATCACATCCCAAGGTGGCGTGGCCTCAAGCTGTTGGCATCCTTGTATTATCCTCCCTTTGACAAATGGGTTTTTTTTGCTGCAGCAGTAAATCTGGTGGCCATTGTTTACTCCTCTGTCTATGCACTCATCAGCGGGAACGTACGCAGCTCTGCAAACCCCAGGCCCTTAGCTAACAAATGGCTGTGTGCTCCATCAGAGCTCACTCTCCACTGCGGAGATCCCTGCTTGTGGGCACAAGAAGATATGCAGAGAAAGCCTCTGACCCTAAGCCAAACAAATTGGGACAGACAGAGGCTTGGGTTCACAGAGTCCAACCCACCAGGCAGAGCAGCAGCCACTACCTATCATTCAGTAAAGAAAGCAGATCTTTTCTGTTGGGTCCTACTGTTAGACTGTGCGCTTTACTGGCAGCCAGTATTTAGCTTTTAACATCCCCAGAGACACTCCATTATCTAAGGGAAATCCATCACACACTTAAGGATGAATTGCATGTTTGGTTATCAGCAATGTTAACATTGTTAAAGAATCAGTACTTTGTGATTGCCACTTTAATCCAGGGATCTCAAAATTTGTTAGCAATACCAGCCCTTTGGCATCTCTGAAAGGTAACCTACTATCAGCTGCCCTTCCTGCAAATAAGGGAGGCATAAACATAATCATTCGTCAAGGTCACATAGGAAACCAGTGGCAAAGTAAGGATTCAGGTATCTTGATTCTAAGTACTTCCACTAATGAGAATATGAAATAGCTACATATTTGGCCCAGCACAAGTTAAACAGGGTATGGAAGACACAGAAGAACTTTAAATACGTATTCTGTAATGAGGCTGCTGAAAGGGGAGAATAACATCTACAGGCACATGTATGCATCTCTATCTGATGCACAATTATTCTTGTTCTACATATGTGATTCTGAATCCATTTTCCCAAGGAAAGCTACCACCAACTTTGACAGTGGAGGATCAGAGCCTCAATTTATCATTGGAAAAAATATATAGTGTGCTTTAGAAAGAACTGCATATCACCAGGTGTATATTGAATGTTTATTTTCCCTCCCCTTGTAATTTTTTCCTTCCTTATTAACAAGGCACTTTTTAGGTTCACCAAAAACTCCAGGGCTTCTAGCCCTTCTTGGGCCTCTCTGTTCCAAAGAGCATAGAAGAAACAGACACAGTCAATCATCTGCTTATGAACTGCAGGAATGTGTCACACCAAGGGGAAACGTGCAACATAATGAGACTTTTGCACATTCTTCAATACCAGCAAGCAAAAGACATGAAAGCATGCTCACTGGAATATGTATCTGAGAGGCATAAATACACACAATCATCGGCTGCATATAGACAGGCACAGATAGAAGCATACTTAAAATCCAACACATCAAACACACAGAAACAAGACACGAACATACAAAGCTGAAGACGGATACACACGCAAACAGGAACACACAAACTCAACCCTCATGGACATGTACCAACTCACTCAGAATGGCAGAGACACAGAAAAATGGTACCTGCACTCTCACACACATACATATCCAGAGCCACATCCAGATGCTGCCTTGAACACAGACTGACAAAGTCACGGTGTATCACAGCAAGAAATTCACAGTCACTTCCACTATCTAGCAATAAAGGTCTTCTTTCATCTTTTCTTTCTCCGCTGTAGAAAGCAGTACATGGGATGCAGGACCCAGGACTATGATGGAAGAAGAGTGACATCATTCAGCCTGGGCAGCTTTAGCCGGGGCACGGGGCACTGGAGGCATCATAGCCTAGGTCAGGCATCAGGGAATGCGCCTGGGATGACTGAGCAGGAGAAGGTTTGTATTTCAATAAACCAGGGGCTGTAACACTCTCTGAACTGAACAGCTTAAAGCCTTGTTAAAAGCAATGGTGCAGCATTCTAACCGGAGGGGCCGTGTTGTCATACAAATGAGATGAGTTTATTTTCTGAGCCGTACCATTTGTTCTGACAGGCAGGGCGGCTGTAAAAGCTGGCGAGGGCACAGCGGGGGGCCCGGCTCTGCGCACAGCGAGACACCGAGGAAAGGAGAGGCAGAGCTGCACCAGAGTTTGGACCCAGCCCAAGTCCCTGCCTCTACCTTCTGTAAGCAACAGCCTCGAAAAGAAAGAGACTGAGAGATGAACCAGCCGGCTGTAATATTGTGGAACAAATGCATTCTAATGAGAGATGCCTGGCAGCCCCACAGGCACTCCACGTTCACCCATCTCCTCCTGCCCTTGCCACCTCCTGCCTGGCTGCTTGATGGGGCTTAGACCTGTTTTCTAACAGCCAAAGATGCTGCGTGGGAGACTCGGACACACGCAGTGGGAAGTGCACCCAAGTCCAGCACTCCCCTGTGTTGCTCCATGCCAAGTTGCTGTGAAATGTTCACTGAGTTGCCAACTGTGTCTCCCTGCTGGAATAAGCCAGGGAAGTCTCCTGGATGCTGCCCATTGCACCTGGGCTGCTGGTGACTCTGTGGTGAGTTTTTCTGCATCCAGTGCCTGTCTCTCCCTGAGGCTCTTGGTAAGCCCCTTCTACTGCAGGACAAGAAAAAGACAGCAACAACAAAAAAAGAGAGGATAGCAGAAAGCAAGTAATAATAACTTTATTCCTGCTTCTCTAGTAGAGAAAATAAACTCTTGCAGGGTGCTATTTGTATTTGAGAGACTACTGACATGAACCCCATGGTAGATACCAGGGACTTTGTATCACTTCCCCTCTGACCAGCTTGCCATGCAAAGTGTTTCCTTGCAATGGCAAAAGGCTGACATTTTCTGTTGGCTGCTGGGACATCACAAAAATCAAACTGCTGCCACTCTCTGTCACCAGCAACAGATACATGCAAAGGCAGGAGAGAGGTTTTGAGGGTTTTTTTGTCACCAAAGCAACAGTTTGCAGCTTAAGAACAGAGAATATAGTCCCTCCCAGATCTGAAAAGCAACAGTGACCCTCAGTCTCAGTGGCTCATCCATATCTTTGCCTGTCCTCTGCAGCTTTTAGTGAAAGTGTTAGTTCTGTTGCATTTACAGGTCAAAAACTACACCCAGCCTCCAGCTCTTTATTTCTTCCATCTCATCAATTAGGCTGCAGAAATTGAGAACTTTTGTTCACTGGCATTAGCTTGCAGTGACAAGAAGCAAAAAGTTCCTTATCCCATCACCAGTTCCAGGAGACATTTAGCCACCCACAGTAAGAAACAGACAACATGACATCAGGGATATTTCTCCTTTAACGTATCATATTTTCTCTGATCCCTTTTAAATGGGTGAAGAACCTCGCCAAAACAGAATTTTTAAGTTCTAACTGCAAAAAACAATCCAAATCTCTTCCAGGTGCCATATAACTGCAAAAAACAATCCAAATCTCTTCTAGGTGCCATATAACAAGAGCAAAGAGACCGCACTAAGAATAAATGTGGCACTGTGAGGACAGCCTGCCTGTTGTAAGTGGTGTAGTAGGGATAACAGCCTGGAGAATAACCATGAGATGGAAACACCTCATCCAAACAACTCCAGACACCTGTGGTCAGACTGGGAATATCCAGAAGTCAAAGGTATGAAGGCTCGCAGATCCTTTTTGGGTTCCTGGGGCATTCTCACATCAAACTTTCAGAGTCTACTTCTAATATCCCATTAAATGTCTACAAACGGACTTTCCTGCTTTAATCCTTTTAATTAACCCTTACCTATTAATATTAGGTATCTAGAATGTGAACCGGAGTAAGCAAAATAAATATAAAATTGGCTTTTTGCTCCTATTTGTATCAATTTCCCACGCATCTTCTATAGCACATAGCAGACTTTCCAGTCCTGTTACTAATGAGGAGTTAATACAGCCTAGAGCTATGTTCTTTGTGCAGTGGCAGCAGCATAATCCTAATCAGTGGTTCGGATCAGACCTACTTGATAGGGGAATAAGTGAACTAACCATTTTGGTTGCACTCAGTTGAGTTCAAAGGAGGAGAAATTTTTGGATCATTTCCCCATTATCAGTCCCTGGCTGCTCTATCTCCTCTTCTCACTGTGTGCCAACCCAACTTATTCCAAGGCTTGTTGGGGTGAATGATAGAAAGGGAGAACAAGGCAGACAGCCAGAGCACAGTCTCAGTCCTAAGGTGTCAGAGTGTGACAGTTCCGTTTGGCCAATACCCTAGAAAATGAATTCAAGACCTTCAGGACTAAAAGCACCCAGTTCAGCTCTGACACTCTGTACATCAGGTATGGTGGGGAACGCACAACATGCGCTCATTTCCTGGGCACACATGCAGACAGTACCTGCAATTCCTGCCCAACAGAGGCCGAAGCTCATATGTGCTTCAGGTCCCAAATCTGTGGCTGAACTAGGACAGAACTAGAGCTCACAGCTAATATTTTACGTGTCTCTGCCACCGAGATACAGGTCTTAACAGCGCTGCTGGCACTGAACACCTGCAACATCAAGCAGGAGAGCAGCTTATTTCCAGGAGCGCCCTCCTCCGAATCCTCATGTACTCTTGGGGTCTATTTTCAAAGTGAGATAAATGGTGCTTTTAATTAGCACCTTCCATTTTCATTTGAGCCTCAGGGTTTTTTGGAGCTGGTCCCAAGGGGAAGACCAGGAATCCCAGGAAAATCAATCTTAATTCAAACCAGTAATAAAAAGCAGAACACTTGCTTCAGAGGGCTTGCAAAGAATCGCTTCAGCGTAAACTCCCCTTGCATAACCTTCGCCCTCTTAATGCAGTGAGGAAGAGTCTCTTGGTAGTGCTTTCATTCTTGTTTCATTCACTTTTTTTACATTTGCTATCTGAACAGGTAAAAACAGAGAAGAGAAGCCCAGAATGGTTGTATACGGGCAGTGAAAACCTCAGGAGGAGACGTGAAAAAAAAAAACCAGACCAGAAACAGACCTGAAAGAATAGTCCAGAGGCCTCTAATAGAGGCCTCAGCATCTGAGCTATCTATGATGCTGCTTCTCAAGGAGATGATTGAAATAGTTGATTCTTCCTTGGCTGTCCATCATTCAAGAAAAGCCATCAGATAGCTGGGGATAATGTAACTTAAGCAACATAAACTTGGCTTTGTAAGAAAATAACATTAAAAAAGATCTTGCAAAGCTTATCAGAATAATCTAAGCACCTTTCCACTTGTGTAGGGCCAAAATGCCAGAAGAGGTCAGCACGCTGGCAGGTAAACTACTCCACAGACACCTTCCTCAGCTCCTCTCCTGCCTCTTCCACCAATGCAGAATCTCAGCACATTATGCCCTTCACTGTATAACTCTGCAATCATCTCATTATGCAACGCTGCCTTTTCCACTTTACATATGAAGAATTGGGGCTCAGAAGGTTTCATCTCAGCAGGTTTCTGCCTGCTAAAAACTAGCCATAGTCTCATCTATGTAGGCCCCCTCTACAGACAATGGAGAGAGAGCATAGCCACAACCAGATCTTAACTTACTGTATCTGTTGTAGGCAGGTATTCTAGAATGAGATGACTCCCAGGCATCTAAAGCAAGGTGAAACAAACCCTGCCTTAAGAGGTTTTCTCAGAAACACATAGGAAGTCTGTGCTCAAGTAGATAACTGCTTCTCTTTACTTGCAGACAGCATCCTGGCCACAACTAACCTGCCGTTGATGCGTAGAACACAGTGGGAGGTACCAGGAGTTACACAGCTTTAGTCCCTGAATTCTGATTCCATCTTTCTGGATGTCACTTGGTAGACAGACCTGTCCAATATTCTCAGCAGTGCTTTTCTCAGCCTGACTACTCGAGCCTGTCCAGAGGTATTACTGAACATGCCCACTACATCCCTCTGTCATCTTTACCATAGTGCTTTTCAGGTGCAGCTGAGCTCTCTGGATGTCCAGTCTTCTTCATTCTTGATGCCAAGGGAGGTGAATAAGTAAATTGTACTATTTCAGAGTGAGAAAAGCCCCTGCTTAGCCATCTCAAATGAATTTTCATCTACAAATAGTACAAGATGAAAGCCCTCAGAAGAGACTGACAGGACTCCCAGAAGCCCACTAGTCAAGAGCTGCTTGTTAAACTGAACACCTCCATTAGGTCAACAGTGCAGCAAATACCATCCAACTATAAGTCACAAATCTCAGGAGGAATGTTTATTCTCAGATGCAGAACTGGCACCAACATACCAGAAAACCAAACCCAAAGACCAAAGATACTACTAATGACTATGAACACAGAAGTTTCCAGACTGACAGGAGATTCACAGCTCTGCAGGTAGGAAGCAGCAGCCTAGACAACAGGCAGGGCTGCCGATTCAATTTCTTGTGGACAAGAGAGAGGATGGGGTTGGTATTGTTACCCATGCTGGAAATGCAAGAGGTCTTTCAGAGACTGAGGAGCTCAGATATGGGAAAAGACCTTCTGAACTTGTTGATTGAGAGTCTGAAAAAATAGGATGCCACTAAGTCCTCATTCTGGAACCCTTCCCAAGCGCTAGCCAGGAGCTGCCACAACCTCCAAGGCTGGCTGGCTCCAGAACCCACTTAGGATGCCAGAATCCTGGCTGTGCAGCCTGCCACATGCTTGCAGAAACCTGCTTCCCTAATTTAATGCAAGCTTGTCGAGTTTTGTTTCTGGAACACATCCTGAGCAGCATCCAGGAACTGCAACAGATTCAGGCTCTGTAATAGTACCGGTCTCACTCCATGTTCTAGCATGACCACACACCAGCAGCATCCTGGTTCTTGAGCCCACTGTGGATGCAGTCAGAGTGCAGTCTGTTGGGAAATGTAGAAACACTGCAAATTCTGCTCATGAAGCTGTGTATCAGTAAATCCCTCCAGATCTACTGAATGTGGATGTCCTTGGTAGAAACACTATTTTGGAACCCATCTCCAGTCACTTCCAAGAAATTTTAGGAGGCTGCAATGCACAGCAGTACTTTTTTTTTTTTCACCAACCTTATTATTATTTAAAATTAAAATGCAGAATCTAAAGATCCAGTGACTCTTTCTTCAGCAGAGGGTTCCAGTTGAGGTCCAGAGGGCAGATCCACACATGCATATCTGCTTCTGCCTCTTTAAAATCTGCTTAAAGAAAAGAACAGCAGACAGCACTAGTCTGGGATGTACCCGGCTGGCCAGCCCTTGGGGGCTCTTCAATAAGCTTTAGAGTTCAAATGAGGTGTAAGTCTATTAAAAAAGAGCCTGTGCACAGATCAGAAATCCTCAGAGGGTTGTGGCCTGTCACTCTGGGGCAGTCAGTTTTTCTCTGATATGTGCATTAGGAAAAAGGAGCATCATGAGAAAGGAAGGACAAGATGAAGTATTGAAGTATCTTCACAGAGATCTTACTGCATCTGTATGTCAGGATTTTAAATATTCTCTTTTCCTGCACACCCTGCCAGTTCAATACCGATCACAACAGTCCTACATCCCATCCTACATGCTCTTCTCTATCATTTAATACTCCATCCAGGCCTGGGGAGCATGACAAAGAGGGATGGCTTCCAAGCTTCTGTCACTGGTTCTTCATGAAACCACAGTTGGGGCACTGATATATCCCACCACTGCTATTTGTGCCTTCTTAAAACCTTTACTCTTCACTCTTGCACACTACCACACACACAGTACTCAGCAAAGTCAGTTGAAAAAAAAAAAAGGCAAAAAAATACCACCTGACACAACTCAACGTCCAAGAAGGGAGAGAGGGCTTCCTTTCTCTGGCCATTTTCTTCTTATGCCCTCTATACCCTTTCCAGTTCCCTGCTAACCAAGGCTGAGCCCAGCTGTAGCCAACACAGCTGGAGCGTTTCAGAGGCTGGAGTGCTGGGCCTTTAGTTTGCTTGCTGACAGGGAGCTAAGCACATGTTAGCTGCAATGAGATATTTGAGGGAGACAAAGACTATTAGAGATGCAGCTACACTGTGGTATGTAACCTGGGCCTGGTGACAAAGAGCTCCACAGCTGCAAAGCACATCTAATGCCACCTTAGCAGGCAAACTGAGGATTCCAGTGACAAACAAGAACACCCTGGGAGGTGAAGCGTCACCACTACAGCTCCTGTGTGTCACCAATTCCTCATCAATGGCATGAGGAGCCTTGCCAGGGCAGGAAACACGTGAACAGAGCACTGCTGAGCACCAGCCACCCTCACCTGGCAAAATACCACTTGGGGACATAAATCAAGCTATCAAAAGAATAACTCTCTGACTGCTTTCTAGGTCTCAAAATCTGCATTTCTGTTGCACAGGAATGAAAACAAAACCTTTTGATGTGATTTTTGTGGCTTGCCCCCATTGGAAACATCCAGTTGTCATTGAAAAAAAAAAGTCATGCTTTCGTTTACGTATATTTTCCCTAGTCAGAGGGTACATGGGGCTCTTAATCTGAATCAAAACCAGGATGAAAACTGGACTGATAGCGGCCTATCACCGCAGAATATTTCCGCTTCATCTTATTTCAAGGAAGTTACATTAAATCAGTATTGCCCAGACAAGCTCTAGGCAGAGGAAGCAGGCCAAAGTCCGAGAAACCCCGAGGCTGCTCCAGGTGATTCATCCAGGATCGGAGTGGTGTTTTGCAAGCAGAAAGGTTTAGAGCTACCCTTGCACTCACACCCTGAGTTTCAGCTAAGGCAGCTTGGACGCAGCCCAGGATCAGCGCCTATTCTCTCTCCGTGCATCTCCCTCTTTCCCCTCCCTTTCTCTTTCTCTCTCAGTAAATCCCAGAGGGCACATTTCCGTGCCAGAATAAGCCTCTTTGTGAGGAGCGAAGGGAATGCACAGAGCCGCTAATGAGAACAAAACTGGAAAGCGAAACCCCGGGCTGGGGAGCGCCTCCCTCGCTCCCTCCCTCCCTCGTTCCTCCGCGCTGGGACCGAGCGCGGCCTGGCCCGGGGCTGGATGCTCTGACCCCTCTGGCTGCCCTGCCCGCCTGCCTGCTCCAACTTCCCTGCCTTTTAAAGGCAGGCTGCAGAAAAGGCAGCAGAACAGCCTTTATCATGCAAATAACAAGAGTAAATGGGCAAATTCCCCGGTGGGCACTTGAGTGAAATGCAGAGCTTCTGGCAGCGGGCAGGGGGGGCAGGGGAGGGGGTGCTTTATTTGCAGGTCTCTGTTCTAATTTAACTGCAATAGCAGCTAAAGGAGACACCAGGGACTTGCTCTCATCCTCGGCACTTCCCGCTTTCCCACTCTCTGCCTGTGGCCCTGGCGAACGGCGGGCAGGACGGGGAGAGGACAGAGCCTGCGGGGAGGCTCCCGGGGCCGGGGCTGAAGCGCTCTAAGACGGGTACCTCCACGCTCCCGAGGTAAGCCTGGAAGAAAGGCAGGGAGGAGTGTGAGCGAGGGCTCCAGATGGAGATGCCTTTGATCTGCTCTCTCCCAAACCTTCAGAGAGTGCCAGCTTCACCCCGGCTCCGAAAGACCTCCCCTCTCCTCTTGCTGCTCTCCGGGACACCCCCGCCAGCCCCGCAGGGGCGCAGGCAGCCACCGCGCCAGCCCCGCAGGGGAGGGGCTGCAGGAGCCGCAACCTGGCAGGGGCGGATCGGGAGCCACCTCCTCATGGCAACAGAAAAACCAAACTGGTGGGTCAGCGCTCACTGCTTGCACGATCCCCTTGCATCGCAGGCCGGGGTGGAGAGGCCAACCTAGCCAAGCAGCCAGCCCGAGCATAGGATGACAGAAGAAAATGGCCTAGCATCCAGACACCATACAGCTAACAACCGACCTGTCTGTGCTAGTAACACCACAATGAGCTTCTGGCTTCACCAGAGTGAGAACTGTGTGTCAAATCACTTTTTCTCTGGGCTGGGACCAAAGACTGATGGCCCCAGACCACTTTGTGCTGTGCTCTGTTCTGCAAAGTGGGAACAGTTCCCCTTACATGGACATACAGAGCCTCATGAGCTGGATGGGTAGTGAAACCTGTGCTGGTTATACTGAAACAACCTTTGGGAGGACACCAGAGGCCCCAGAGAATGGTGAAGGGGAGACAACTACACTGCAGAAGAAGAGAATCAAAGATAAGGGACAGCAGATGAATGCAAATGAAAAGGAGCTGACGTAGTCAGAGCCAGAGGAGAGAGAGGACATCAGAGAAAACCCACCACAACTTTCCAAACTTTTGCTGCAGCTTAGAAACAGGCTCCACCATGACTGGAGTTGAACCCTACATCATCCTCTGCTATTTCCAAAGGATGTTTGGGAGATATCCAGCCCATTAACTGCCAAGACAAAAGCTTGATAAGCATCCCCACTTTTCCAAAGGCTGGAACTCATGATCCCTTTTCCCATGCCAGTTTTCATCATAACCTGCTCTGCTCAAACCAAGGATCTCAGAACATTTTGCATCAGTTCTCAGTGTGAACCTTGCAGCTGCATGGAAACAGTGGGAAATCACCTTTCTGTCCTTCAGACATCAAGAGAAACAGGCAGAAGCTAAGTGACTGAACCAAGAGAATGGGGCACATCAGTGGCAGAGCCCAAGTTAAAAGACAGATTTCCCTGCATGATGCGACCCCTTATGATTCAAGCTACAAAACTCTTCCTTCTTCAGCTCTGGGACCTAACCTTCTCCCTCCCCTCACTATATCCAAAAAGTTGCAACAGGGGAGTTTGTGGCTCCAGTGGCTTGCCAGAGCTGTCACACTCAGGAGCAGGTGAGGATGCCCACCTGGCTCCCTCCGAGCAGCCCCAGCAGAGACCGAGGGTCCCACTTGCTGGCCTCGGGGAGCGCAGGGTACAAGGCGGCAGCCATGACTCATTTGGCATTCTGAGAGGCTGGTGCGCAGCATCCCCATGCCGGCAGGGGGTAAATGAGAGCTCAGACATGAATTATTGGAGCACTTACATTCCCAGATTCTCCCAAACGTCGGAAAAGGACAAACTGTTTAGTTGTAAAGAGCCTGGGGGGTGTGAACGGGGGAGGAGAAGGAGGAGGGAGCTGTGTCAAACTAGTTTCATGAAGCAGAGACTTTGAAATTGAACTCATAAGAGCTATGGATAGGGAAGGAGGGTGGGGGGATCAACCCCCAAGGTTTACCCTGGAAGCCCATAAGTCTCCGGTGTGGATTCTGGAAGCAAACATGGGATCTACCTAGCACCCCTCACTACCAGTCAGTGGGATCATAAGGCTGGGAACAGGACAGAAAACAGTCAACTGTTACCACATGGTTGCCTTCTGGGCTGCATTATTTGGAAGGCAGCTTCAATTGTTCAGGAGAAGAAAGAAGGAAAGTTTGGAAGAAGGAGCAGCAGTAATTCCTGTCAGAAAGGGACTGTTTGGAGGTACCACATATACTGTAGTCACCCCAAACTTCTGATAGACCTGAGCCACATCTAGACTTAACTACAGCAAGCCTCAATCAAACAAGCAGTCTTTAACTAAGTGGTACTGGTCACAAACTAACTAGTTGCACAGTGGGAAGGTCCCACCCACAGCTGCATGCAGTAATATTCAGGAACAGCACAGTGAAACCAAGGGCTCAGGATACCCAGAGACAGGCACAGAACATCCTAGAGGAAACCTGGACCTAGTTCAGTTTCTATAGCTGAATCTTCCAGTAACTAGAGCTATACAACAATGGGTTAGAGAGATCCAGGTTAGAAAGGTCCAACTTTCATATAACAGAGCCATAAACTCCTCAGCAGCTAGAGTTTCTGGGCTTCATGGCAATCTTCACCATCCTGAGTATGGTGCAAATCAGACTGACATCAACTGTTGAGCTGATCAACAGTGAGGTGAGAAGAACCAGCCTGGCATTCCCCTACTGAACAGTGCAGAGAAAAGAATACAAAAAAAAAAAAAAGCAGAGCCTGAAGTGGAAGATGTGTTGGAGAAAGCTTGCCTAAATTATGACAAATGTCTTTTTGATATTCTGACTTTTGCTCAGTATTACTATTCTGAGACAGTGTGTCTTGTCATGGTGACATTTCACTAACTGCATACTTTCTCAGAGTCACAGGAAATACATTTCTCCAGCCTCACTGACCAGTTCTTTGGACTCACTGAGGATTTTGGTGAATGGTATTTTTTTTTTCTGAACAGTAAGTGACAAGGAGGCTGATGTTGCGTTAGGAGAAATGTCTTGTTAAAAAGTACGTTTTCAGCTCCCAACTTCTTAGTCTTGCCAAGTTTAGATATGGCCTTGGCATGGCACTACCATATCATATCACTTTCATCCTATTGAGGAGCATGTCCGAGTCACTGAGGCAGATTCTGGAGGATGCTACCTCTTCTACACTCCCTTTGGCACATGCAAAGGAAGATCTCCATGACTCAGTTCCATGGATTTAGTCCATGAGATACACTGGATGTGCCTGGAGGAACTGTCCTGCTCCCTGACTGCCAGAAAAAACTTAGAGTCCTCAACATTTCACAATACCACATCCTAGCTGAAAAAACACCCAAGTGAAGGTCCAGCCTCCTCCCAGTTTTAAGAAAAGCTAGGTTGTATAAAGCAATTTCACAGTCAGAATGTCCTGCCAGATGCTACCACAATTTTGGTGACAATAAAGTCAGTCATGAGCCATGTGAATTTAGTCCTCATCTTCATGGTGCCCTTCTCAAGATACCCCTTTCCTCAGGAGTACTGCACTGGCAACAGCACAGGAGAACCCAGTTTCATCTGGATATATTTAGCATGACTTTGTTCCTGGGTCCTTTGCAGAATCCAGTCAAAGAATCTGTTCTCTTGATTTCACACTATATTTGTAGATTAGATTTTAACACATTTCCTAAAAACCTGCTACTATCTCCACCTTGCTTACTGGTAGCATCTCTTCTCTCCCTTCCTCTTAGCACCACTCTCTTTATTTTTAATGTATTTTCTTTCCAGAGATTTCCTCTCAAATTCTCCCTGCTAAGAAATTCCCTGTTTCATCTCTTAGATGCTCAGAAAAACAGTACATCATGATTCTTTCTGTCCCAGCCCTCACTTCTCCATTTCAACCCCTCCCAATTCCGTCTCCCAAGAACACCCCCCGGCCGCACCTTCAAAACCTCCTCTTCCCACACATGCACCCCACCCTGTTTGCTCATTCATTTTCCATCTGCATCTCTCTCCTCCCGGATTCTTCCCTAAGTCTCGGTGATAAAAGTGCCAGATTGGAGTTGCTGTGTAAAGAGGGTTCATTTGCCATTTGCCACCATATGGGCCCAAAAGCAAAATCGTCAGCTAAGCGATTAAATCAAGTATGTCGAACAAAATGTTATGAACTGACATTATGGGTATATAATTTTATGCCATTTGTTGCCATCTGTTTATCTAAACAGCCCCCGTTCCACACAAACACACAGAAGTCTCTGCCATGCTCACAAGGCTTCAGCACAGGGGTCACAGTGCCTCCCTTTTCCCCCTTTCCTCTTTCTCTTATTCTGTCTTTCCATTCGCTCTGTCTGTCTGCATTTACCAGGGACTTGGTCTTGGAGTCTGACCATAGATCTTCCTCTGCACTCCAGCACAGATTTAAAGGAAACCACTCCGCAATAAACAAAGAGGTTGCCTTCAAGAATGAGGTGCACTCTCAGACACTGTCCAAGTTCATTTTTATATGTGAAAATTAAGGAAGTAGTGGTCCAGAAGAGTGGGAAGGAGAGAAAGAGATGGGGAAACAAGTGGTGGTGAGCAGTCAGGTGTTATCTGTTGGTCCTCAGCTGGGACAGAGGAGAGGCAAGAGAAGAACAGCGTATGCCAGTTGTTTGCTCAGATGGGCTTTCTCTCTGCTTCATTTTACTTTTTCCCGTGTCTCCAAGTGGATCACAATCCATTTCAAGGTTAGTTAGATGTGATGGCTGTGAGAGACTGCAGACTGACCCAGTGAGCCCTCAGCCATCCTGCTCTCTAAGAATGTGAAAGCACTGATTAAAGTTCCTACTTACTTCTTTACCAAATGCTTAGCAAGTGTAGAACAGGATAAAATCAGAGAAGCTCCCCATCCTGTGGACTGAATTTATTCCTCAGTTTTAAGGTTGTTCTGAGAAAACTAGAGACAGATATCAAAGAGATTATATATAGGCAAAGTTTAACTCTTTCATTCATAAGGGGAGAAGCCACTGGCTCTACCAATTCAGCCACAACAGACAGAAGATCCACCACGATGGTTTATCTCAAGTCCTTGTAAAGAGAATTCCCCCATTTCCACCGCTTTTTGAACCCAAGTTTCCCTCTTCCACATCACTGGTCACACAGATGATGCACTGCACCATCACAATGACCACTGAGAAGACAGGTCAGTAGCTATGCCTGAGCCAAGTATAAACCAACATATCAAGACTGTTATCAAGGGCTACCTTGTGAGTTTAAGGAGGTATTGGCAGCTGAGCAAGGAAAATATTTTCAACCACTTACCAGTGTGTCTGACTAACAGTTTTAAAGAACTTTAGCACTACCTTTTTTATGAACTGATCTAATGGGGTGTCCCTCCTTTCCAGATGTCCTCAGTCTTTGGGGGAAATAACATGTCAGTAATTGTCCCTGTAGTTCTGAATGTGACAGATGGGTGGGGCCATTTAGCTTTCTTCCTTCCAAAACAAAACCCAGTACAGCCTGTAAAGAGAGGTAGCTCCTTTCTGTAAATCCTCCTTTCTCCCGCACATAATTTCAATCAGTTTGAGGGTTCTTTGGAGGAGAAGTGTTAGAAGAGAAATACAAATCTCTCCTCACCCACTAAGTCTCCCATCCTCACTTGCAGGGCTACTGAACTGAGCATCTCTTAGCGTGGTGTAAGTGGGAAAAGATTATGCCTCCATTACTAAGGAAAAACAGTGGTCAGGCAGTTTTTAGAAGTGTCTGAAGCATACTACAAAGTGATTTGACCATGACGTATTCCTTTATCTTCATTGCATCCACCACTTACAGTGCTATATTTAATAACTCCAGGCCATCTGACCAGGGTAGCTCCAGCATACGAGCTACCCTGGCATAAAGCAAGGGTTAGCTTTGCAACCACACACTGGAACGTGGAAAGCCACTATTGCTTTTCTCTGGGAAACTTCATGTGCACAGAGAAAATGAAAAACCTACTTTAAAATGCTCAAGAGATTCCTTCAGTTGTAGTGGATTTTGAATAGGGTCTTCAATGCTGGCAGTTCACAATTATACAGCAAGCTGATACCAATAAACAGGATCTCCTTCCTTCCAAAGCCATTGCTGCTCTTGTCTTACCTCTCAACTGAGGAAGTACAGATACATAGCACCACCAAGGAGGTTCTCAGCACCTGGCAGCATCAAGTCCTCTATGCCCAGCTGCTCTGCTGGAAGCACAGTATACTGGTATGTTGAGGCCAGCCCTAGGCTGAACACAGGCAGCTGTCTGCCTAGCTGTTAATGCAGCTTTGCACTGTGTGTGCATGGCTATATTTCCTTCTTGCAAGGAGGGAAACAGTGGAACACCTCAAAGACCCCTGGAGAGCCTCAGCTAGTCCAGAGACAGCAATTCACCAACTTAGAAGAACAAGCTGGCATAAGTACAGCCCACCTGTCCTCTGGGTACTGTACCAGCTTCCCATCTGCTCCCAAGTGCATCTGAAGGTGGTCACTTTAATCTAATAAGCATTTTTCTAAGAGGTCACCTCTCTGCCAGCACATCCCCAACTACTGCCCTCATCAGATGGGCCCCTTCTTACAGCTTTTACGTCTGCTGGGTATGGCTGTCAGCAGAGGTGTAGTAGTCAGCTAACACAGACAGCTACACTGCTCTCTGCCCAGAAGTTTGATTTCCAATGAGGGTGAGGAGAGAGAAGAGTGAATGGCAGAGTAGCTGGTCACCACTGCTTCCCAGTACAAGCAGCAAGTTTTTCTATGCTGTGTTAGGCATGAACAGCCTGCTGCTGTGATAAGCTGTATCGGCCCTGCTTTCCTGCAAGCAATGTCAGCCTTCTACCCAAATCCCACGCTAACCAGGACAGTTGGTTAGATTTCAGGCTAACTCTAGTAGCACAGAACTATTGTGTGACTCTGGATCAGTCCTTGCAGCAGAGAATGTGGCCACCAGCAACAGGCAGGGAGAGAAGAGCACCACCAGAACAACAAATTCCTACAAGGTGATACGGACACCATGATGTTTAAGATGAATGCAGAGAACAGTTGAGACATTTAATATTCCTCAGCTGAATATCTGGACTTAGGTCAGTATGTTATCAAAACCACCATAAATAACTCCTTTTAAAAGTCAGAATAAGAGAGAGGGGGAAAAAAAGTGAAGGTGGGATCATACAGAAAAATGACACATTGGAAGCTATATTTAATATTGTTCGTAATAATATCAGGGAAAAGAGCACTCTATACTGAACAAAAAAGTATGTTATGTCCTGGATATCATCAAGCAAATATATTCATTGGAGAGCCAGAAGGCAAAAAATACCAAAGAGTCAAAGATATATTACAAGGAGTCAGAATAAGCACAGTAAGAAATACAACTGGAAAAGTCAAGCTGTCTCAGATTCTATAACTGCTAAATCAAAAGCTAAAATAAACTGGGAATCATAACGTAAACAGAAGAATCATCAAAATGAAGAAAATCCTTGACTACTATAGGAAAAGGATGAAGAGTCTTTTACTGAAAGAGCTAAAAGGTAACTAACAATATAAAAAAGGAACATATTTTATTGTCTATAGGAAGAAAAATATTGGAGAAAGATTGTCAAGTCTTTTTCTACAGTGGATACATCAGCATGATTAAAAAAACCCCATCACCACAACAGTGCTCTCATTTGTGCAGACTGCACACTCCTTTAGAGAAATGCTGTTTCTGCAGACTGCCATTTGGGTTGTTACTAGAACAACAAACTGTTGATGGTATGGATACAGATGGCATTTTAAGCTGGGGTAAAACAGCAGAAGAAAATGATCAAAGGTTCAAAGCAATTGTGAAGAGAGCAAAAGCTGCTGGGTTGAATGGGCATGAAATATGTAAATCCCATTTAAGAGAGATAACATACCCTCCAGCCAAGGCAGAAAAGCATGCAGGTAGGTTAGGATAGAGTTGAAATCACCATCAATATCAATTCTTCAACATACAAAGGGGTACCAACAAACCTTGAAAGGGTAAACTGTGCAAGGAATACATGCCCTAACTAGCTGTATTAACCAGTGATCCTACAACACCACTCTGCAGAACTGTCCAAATATAGGATGAAAATATCAATAAAAGTGGTGAGAAATTGAAAGAGCTAAAGAAAATGCCCCTGTAGGCATTAGGACAGGAAGCACAGAATCAATCTGTCAGTGGATGTTTCAAAGAAGGTAGTGACCGTCATTTTACAGCGTAACATTGAATATCAAAAGTAGCAGCATAGGCCTCTTTGGCAGTGATAAAAACTAGATGGATGAAACAAGGAGACAGTGGGACACAGTGCATTTTTGCTTCTTTTCCCCCTGTTTTTCTTTTTTAATATAACTGTGTGTTCTCTGAAGTAACGAAGAATTCTTTTTTGTCATTGCCTAGGCAAGCCTTTAAAAAAGACATATTTACAAATCAATGCAGTGGAGAGTTCTGCTGGCCACTGATCCAATCTCCAGGGCATTTAACAGAAGTCTAGAGCTTAATTGTGTGCATATCAGCCTCATTTTAAAATTAACAACTTTGTCTCAAATTTTGGATAATGATTTCCAGGAGGAAAGGCTGCATTTTGACTGTGATGATTAACATAGTTTAGGAAGCATGCTTCCAACCACTAGCACAGTTTAAGTTAGAGCACTTCTAGCAGTAAACAGGGATTCTCTAAAAATGGTGATTCCCAAGATGCTGTGTTGTCTTTACAATGTCAGGATTGTATTGGTCATTTAGGATTTAAGAAATCTTAAAGGCATCTCTGAATTATTTTATATTGACCACAGTTGAGCAGAATTCCAGAGGAAAAAAAAAATTAAAATGTTATGACAAACAGAAGAGCTCATGTTGATGATATGGAATAACATAAGCATCTTGAAAAAGTATTATACATTTGAAGCCAAATATTTCTATTTCCCCAGCTTAGTTTTATGAGATTGTATTAAAAGGTAAACACATATCTCATAATTTTTCTAATTCTGGTGTACCTGACATAGTAACATCTGACAGGTAGCTGGCAATCAGTGAGAAGGGATTACAAGAATTCAAGCACTGTGCACTAAAGTACCAGGCAAGTTACACAGTTCAGAGTCCTGCTCAGGTCCTGTCCCATCCCAGGATGCTNAAAAAAAAAAAAAAATCAAGATAATCAAGTATCAATTGAAAAAGACACAGACACCAACCTCATTTTAACTTTGGTTTGTTACTGAATAGCATTGGTAAATGCTCTCATTTTACCTCCTGACATTTTATGCAGGAGAAAGCCTTAAGAAAAGGAATGATGAAATTGATAATACAGGACTTCAGAATCACAGATGTGTGAAATACATACATAATTAATCTGAAACCCAGTATGATTTCCAGGGAGATGGTTTTCATTAAATGAAAATTTTTATAATTTCAAAGCAATTGCAAAAATAATTTCAGACAAAATATGAACAACAGCTCCCACAAAAATGCTGATAGTATTGGCAACGCACTGTGAAATGCATTGGTTTAGTTAAGCAAGCAGTTGAAAAATCGATAAATGGGAAGTTTGATTGACACTATCAGATGTCTTCTTCAGACAAACAGCAGATCACAATAAATACCAGCTCATACTTAGTGGGTTTTAGGATTCTACCCTAGGCAGACAAATAAGGACAACTTCTCTTCATTATTAGCTACTTCAGATCTTAGGAGAAAGCCCAGTTAACAGTAAGAAATTGATCACATACTTAAAGGGAATTTTCACCAGACAGAGCACTTTAACTATAAGCTTTCTGGGACAAGGCTATCTTTTATTTTGCTTCTATACATTATTGGTGCTAGGGAATCCATGACCAAGGCTCTACAAGTCAATTAGCCTTTCATGGCAGCATGAGAATGTTTTTCAGGATTCACCAAAGCCCCCTCTTCTCTACACAGCATCCAAATTATCCTGTTGACTTGCAGAGTTCCAAATTCCTTTTTCCAAATTTCTCTTCTTCTTCCTGACATGAGGTGACTCATATACCTCCACTTCTACTGGTCACAACCTAACTATCAAAGTGCCACAACCATGTTGTAAATCTTTTATTTATAAGATGCAAGCAAACTGTCAAGCACCTCGTAGGACCAGGGTAAGCTCTAAACAACTTATGAGCTCTAGTATTTTACACAGGTGGATGGTTGAGCAGATAATCACCTTCTACAATATCCATCAGGGATCTGATAAAATCATCAGATGCAGTAAATGTCCCATCCTTCCCAATACAGTCTAGGTTTGGCTTACATCCCACCTTTACCAGGAAATTCAAGTGAAATCCTTTGGATCTGATATTGTGGATCATCTGTGAATATATACACCTGGCACATGCGGTGGACAGATACCCCAGGCTAGACTCTTACAGACATGTCAAAACTAAGCAAATAATAGCTCTCAAAGTCTTGCTTTTACTTCTAGCCTGGGAATAATTGCAGGGACTAAAGTTCAGATCCTGAATTGTAATTTGGCATCAAATCAGAATGAAAGGAAGCTAGGAGCTAAGCTTAGTAACCAGGAACAAATCACCTGTCACTCCATGACAAACTGTTAGAGGTCTTAATAAAACAAGTTTGAGTGATGTCTACCCATTCTAGAGCTCAACGGAATCCAGAAAAAAATTACTCTCTTGGAAATTAGAAAGAATTGGGAATCTAGACCCCTTGTATCTCTTGATCTCTCTTGTAAAACAATGCAGGGCACATATCACACCTAGCCTGCTGAGCATTTGAATTCACTGCAGTATGCCTTTCAGTTGGCTTTCTGCATACTGGACTACAGTTCCGCCATTCAAACCACCCCTGATTTCAGCAAGAATTGATTCTGGCCCTATTCTTCCTTCTGTGGCATCAGCTGACATTGGGAAAATGAACCATGCTGAAAAGGACTGTATATTACCCTTCCCATCAATGCTATGGGGGTAGTACAAAGAGCCTGGGTTGACATCTCATGGAAAGCAGGGGTCCTCTATTAACACAGCAGCAGATGAAAAATCCTTGCTGCATACAGAGACAACAAAATAAGAGAAATTAAGTCCAGTACCCAGATGGTGCCTAGCAACTACTACTTACAGGATTAGGCCTTAACACAGCAAGAGTAAACAGGTCTAGAACAAGTGTTGCTTACATACGCAACGAAATCTAGAGATGGGAGTTGCAAGCAAGACATCTTGCAATGCCTTTCAAAGATGAAGCCTTGCTCCTCCAACTCAGCACAAAAAAGAATTCTGCTCCTTTGCCTTCCTCCAGATAAGGAGACATCTCCATTGTTGCTCTACAGGTGCCAAATGAACGCCTCATGTGTTCATCCCTCTCTCTTTCTAGTAGGAACAGAACTGTATCCTAGCATGGTAGGAACCCTAAGCAGAAGGAGAAAGGATCTAGTGGGACAGATGGATGAGCAGAGATGTAATTCCAGAGGAAAGCTGCTGTCATCCCATTAAAGATGAGGTTAAAGGTAGCAGCAATGAAAGAGCGGGAGATATTTCACTGGGGGAAATGGAGTGGCACTGAGCTTTGAAATTGCACGGCGTGAGAATATTAATAAAAAAGTTAATGACGCAATGTGCTTTTTGCTCCACATTAATTACACTTTTACATTCCAGTTTTTAATGCATTTTGCACTAGACTTTATTTTACATTCCAGGAAGTGGAAAATATAATTGCAGCTTTAATTTCTATAGCCAAACCCTGATAAGATCACAGCTGTGAAAATCTCATAAAAAGCTTTAAATTAAGTCAAAAAAACAGTTCCCTTCCCTCCTCCCCCTGCTTCTCTTCCTGCATGAGGTGCCATCAGCAGAGATGGTGAAAGTGTTGGTTCAAGGTAGCGTTGTTCCCTGGCATGAAGACCTTTTCTGAAGTCAGCACCTGTTATGAGGCCTGAACCAGCCAACACCAGGTACCTGGTCTGGGGGCTCACCTACCTCTTTGTGCATCAGTGGGACTAAACCCCCTGCCAGTGACCACTTGGGTGTTCAGGGCCCCAGCTGTAATATACATTGCCTTACTGCTGTAACATACATAGTTCTGGTTATTACCAAAGTTACAGTGCTTGTGCTGGGGCAGTACGTGCACAGGCAAGACTGAAAAGATCACACTGCTATAAGCTGAGAACTGAAGCTCAGTGAAATAATCAGTTCACAGTGACTCCTCTACAGCTAAAGACTGTGTCAAGTCCTAAGGAATCACTCCACATACGCCCCTGCCTTTGACTCTCCCTTCACTCAGAAATCCCAGTACATCTCAGGATCTAACACAGGCATCATGCAAATCACAGCAGTCGTTTCACTCAGGAGTGTGCGGAAGGGCCACCTCATCACTGTGCCTACACATCCATTTCTCTTTGTTAATCACGCTGTGGATCCTGCTCCACCACTTCAGTCCTCCACATCCTCATCTCAGGACCTCCAGGACAAGCCACTGACTTTGTCATGTATGAAAAGGTATCTCTTCCAACATAATGTCAGTGTTTCTACATTTGTGGAGCCTTATCTCAAGATCCTTAACATAAGCTACAGTATCATAATAGTGAGAGATCAGATAATCCATCCTCCTGCCCTTGAAAGGATCACTTATACAAGCATCTTCCTTGACATGTATTTCTACATGGACCCAAGTCACTTCTGCTAGAAGCCTGGGACCTTGCTGAACCACTTCTCCTTGAACTCTGACCTCTTTCCCTCTAAACTGTTAAAATTGAATATCCCCAATTTTTCTCTCCTGAATTCAAACCTGATCTTCCAATTAGACTAGACTCTATTCCTGTCCACCCTTGCCACCTATGTCTGTTCTTGTGACTTTATAGGAAAGAGAAGAAATCTCATCCATGAGAGGTTCTGCGGTAAAAGGGGATAGTCAGGATACCCCGATTCCAAAACACCTTGCAGACTGGACAACATGGGCTAAAGAAAGCCTAATTTTCCATAAAGGTTTTGTTGAACCTCTTGAGCTTCTCCAGGATAAGTTCCCAATTTACACCTCTGTAAACAAAAGCAGAATCCATCACTCACAGCCATATTATTTTCCTTGATTGTTCCCAATATGCAAAAAGCAGAAGAGGAATGTGTTTTCACAAGTGAAAGAGAGAGAGAGAAGAAAATAGGAGAGATTGAGAGAAAGGAAGAGAGAGAGGCTCTAAAACCTCATTTTCCTGGTAATTTACTCTTCTATTCAGTTGAGTCCTGCTGCTCGTAAGCCTATTCCTGTTACAATATTAGATATAAACAAGTAAACTGTGTAATGGATCACATTAAGCAGGCCCTGCATCTTGAGGCAGGATTTAATTTGCATGGCAGATTATCTTGTCTGCAGTAGGAGAGGCACCCTGGGGCACTGACTGCATTAATAGGATCTAGTCTCTTAAAATCCATTAAGTCAATTGAGTGGACCAGTCTATAATCTCATTTCAAATCCAGCGTGAAAATGCTTAAACACTAGCCCTATGACACCGACAGCGGAGAAGTGACTAAAGGGACATTGGAGACTGCACTGTGCCATATTGCCTGCCTGCTGGGAGTGGGGAAGGGAGGGGAAAAGGGTAGGGCTCATGCTCTTTTAGCAAACTCCATTCAGAAAGATGCTGACAGCAGGAGTGAGGTGAGGAGAGGAGGCAGGAGCTGCATAAAGGGAAAGACTGTGGAGACGGTCCCAAGTAACGACAGTGGGTTGTTAAACAATGTGAATTGTCTGATGGAGTTCTGGATACCTTATCGCTTCAACACAGTCAGAAATACTGGACTGTGAAGGGGGTATCCCCTACAGGGATGTTCTGCTATGAGTCACCACGAATAGGAATTTTCAAACTGTACAGGAAACAGAATGAGTCTGGGAAATGTGGCATTGCAATTAAAATACAGGGCTAGAATATGAGAATGTCAAAGCTGTGGAAATAGAGGCTTGTGGCCTCTCTGCTCTGGACTGCCATCAGGAGACAATGTTCTTGAACTCCGACACATTCACACAAGGTTATTCTTGGCCTAGCTGATCCAAATAAACTTTTCCCTTTTGCCCCTTGTGATAAAATTAGGTGAAGGCTCAATTTGTCTTTAAAAGCCCGGCCATAAGCTCCTCAAGGTAAGAACTGGTTTTGGTTTGGATATATGTAAAATATTTGGCATGAGGTGTCTCCAGTCTGAGGTCTAGGCACCTTGACCACATTACATTAGCCCCATAACCATGAATAGCAATAAACCATAGTAGAGGACAGATAAAGCCAGATATGAAAACAGACAGCCAGAAACTCAAAAGGAAGAAAAAAGACATAATAGCATAATCTAAAAATGGAAATAGTAAGAAACCTCCAGGAACAGGTGGCATTTATGCAAACACTCTAAAGAAATCAAAGTATAAAGAAGTTAGTAACAAAAATATTCAATTTATCATTCAAAACAGCCACTCTCCCACCAGTCTGGAGGGGAGCCAACATCACACTTTTTAAAAAGAGGTGCTAAGGGCAATCATGGGAATTATAGACCTCAGTGAGCCTTATGCCAGTACCAGGAAAAATAGCTGAGGAAATCATTAAAGACAGAGTTATAAAGCACTAGGCTAGGTGAGTGTAATGTGGTAAAGAAGCAGCTCTGCTTTTCCAAGCTGACTTTCTGACCTACTAGTGTTCCTTGGAAATGCCAGCAGCTCTGAAGAAGAAATGCTAAGAAGGAGTCACCCAGCTATTAAGGATTTCACAAAAAACACATTAAAAAATTTAGGGCTCCACTCCCACTAACATGCATAAGCCCCAAGGGTGGGATTTTTGCAGCATGCCATTGACTTGAAAAGAAGAATGGAAGTGGTACTAAGTTCTTTTAAGAATCCCATTCTTCATAAACTGTGGCAGTCTCTAGGAGGGATCAAATTTAGGCACTAAAAGCCAAAAGATGGGCCTCTCCCACAGAAGCTACAGGTTAGTGGTAGCAATCAGCTCTAGCAGGCTGCTGAAGCGTCTGACTCCTGGGTCATGCACAGGACCATATGTCCTGTATATCTGCAATAAATGTCAGATTACCATACCAGGTACCTCCTCAATGCTGAAGCAAGCTGGGAACAGGGTACTGCTGAAAGGGCTATAGCAACACTCTTCAATAGCTCACTATTGAAGAGTGGCAGAATATTGCCCACAGCCATTCTAAGATGCCATGAGTGAGGTCAGTCCCATGAGCCCACAGGATACAAGAGGACCGAGGCAAACTGATCAGGTTCTTAAGCATTTAGGCAAAACCCAAAATGGCATCTGTAAGGAAAACCTGCTCTGTAGCCAATAAATCACCCACTTCCAATCTCACAATTGTGTGGTTTTGCTCTGATATATTTACAGTGTCTTGAATGTAGCTGATTTACATGCTACTACTTCTAATTCCTTCCCAGCTGGAAATCTCCCAGCTTGCTGTGCCTGGCAGCACTCACACTGTTACAGGTCTCAGCGCTAGTCCCTTCTCTGCCAACACACAGCTTCTCATTCTTAGCCCTTTAAATGCTGCCAGACCTGCTGCCCAAGGCAATTGAGTCATGGGAGCCCAGAGGACTGATATTAATCCAGTAGTGACTACCAGTCATAATGAGCCCAATATATTCTCCATTTCAAGAAATTTCTCAACTCTTATTGCTAGACACTATGTATCAGAGAGATCGCTATATACCCATCCTGTTCTTATTCCCTTCTTTAAATATTCATTCTGCAGGGACAGGATCCCATGGAAGAAGGACCTTTGGTTTGGTTCAATGCACCAGATTTTATTATCTGAGCACTGAACTCTCACACACCAGAGTTCTCTCAGATTTGCAGAGGCACAAGCACAGCCCCGCTCTTCTGCTTCAAAACTGCTTACTCTGAATGCCACCCTCCCCAAATGGACACAAACATTCACACAGAAGTTTCTGCTCAAACTCAGCATTTTCTCAGCAGTCCTCACCCAAACTGCTGAACATAACCTCCAGGGTCATGAAGGATAATGGCAGTCATGCTCCTTTGAACTCTAAAATTGCACTAGGCAGTGCCACAGGACCCCTGATGGGGTAGATGCCTGTAGACAAACATCCATTCTACAGCCAAGCTGATACAAGAAGGGGGAGCACTTTTACCTGAAGTGAACAACTGCTACATGCTCTGGAGAGATGCAGAAGGAAATTTTCAGCTTGTGGGGTTTTATTGCTGGTTTTGGGCCCTTCTCTGCTGCCCCTAAAGGAGGCTTGTGGCTTAAAGACACAACCAAGGCTGTCACCTGTTCTTAAACACACACCACGAGACAACTGAACTGCAACATGCGGAGCAAACCACATCATCCTGCACACTCCAATCGCTCATGTGATGTCCTGCATTATCACAGATCAACACTATTCTTTTTCTTTGAAGGAAAGAGAGAATCACCAGCTGTTCACAAACCACAGCATCATCTACCTCTCCCACACAAACCACAGATCAAAGGCCTCCTCTTCCCAAACCACAGAGAGGTCCCAGGGGCTTCAAGAAGCAAATGTCTATCAGTTCACTTTCTGCTAGACACAAATACACAGGACTGTGCAGTCTTTGCAGTATGTGGTAGAAGGGAAAACACTTCCCCTTAAATACCCAAGGTATGTATCTGAGATACACAAAACCACCCAGTCACTCATACCCGCTTCCATCTGGAAGCACAGCAGAAACTGAGGAGAGCAGGTGAGGACTGCTACACAGAGCTAGTGATACACAGCTCCAATGGGGAGCACTGGCTTATAAATGGGGTACAAATAGCAGAGCAATAATGAGAAGTTTGCTTCTGTACCTTGAAAAGCAAGACCCAAATTACAGCAGGACACATCAGGAATCATTTTAACACCACCCCTTCAGCTTTTCAACTTCAGCTTCCATTTTACAATGAAGAAGCTCTCCTCTACCCCAAGCATATAGGAGAAATTGAATGTGTACCCTTCCTGAAGCCATCAGTATCTGCTTGAGTCTGACAAGATATTGAAACAACAGTTCCAAGAAGCACAGACTGCCCCATTCATCTCCTTGGGTGGCTCACTTGCCTCCTGATGACAATCTGCTAAATATCTTCACTTAATTAGTTTGCTGTTCCTTGAAGCAAGTAAGAATGCAATGTGAAGATTGTGCTAGGGCTATCTTTATAAAGGCTGCTCAAAGAGACAGTTCATTTTGTTGAAAAGAGAGCTGGCAGGTTTTTGGGAGATGCCTCAACTTATCTTTCCCTCATCAAGAATGACTCAGATTCAACAGGCCCAAAAAAACACCAAGGCACAAACAAAAGGAAACTATGAGATTCTTCTCAAGGTGCCCTCCAGAGCCCTCACAGTGTGATTGAGTGGATGCTGTGGGCTTCTAAGCTCCAGAGATGGGTCTGTCTGCATGTGGGTGTGAGAAAGGTCATGAATTGCACTTAAGTGAGGATACAGGGTGAAACATACAGTTTTAGGAGACTAATATGAACATTAGCGAGGTCTTTGGCTTGGAGAATTGAGAAACAGAGAATAAAGCAAAGCTAGTCTCTCTGATCAATTTAACTATGTATACCTAAACAGAAGGACATAAAATAAAGGGCAAATACAAGAAGGATAAATCTTGGAAAATAAGTCAAATATGTCAGTGCTACAACCTCACCTGGGACTGGCAAGACTGGTGCAAATGTGCAATGAAAAGTGGGGACTGGAACATCTCTCGTATGAGGAAAACATCTCTTATATGAGGAAAGACTGAGACCCCTGGGGCTGTTTAGCCTGGAGAAGAGAAGGTTGAGAGAGGATCTGATCAATGTTTATAAATATCTGAGGGGTGGGTGTCAGGAAGATGGAGCAATCAGCCTCTTCATTGATGCCTAGTGATAGGACAAGGGAAAATGGGAAGAAACTGGAATACAGGAAGTTCTATCACAACATGAGGAGAAATTTCTTTACTGTGAGGGTGACAGAGCTCTGGAACAGGCTGCCTGGAGAGGTTATGGAGTCTCCTTCTCTGGAGACTTTCAAGACCCATCTGGACACGTTCCTGTGTGACCTTGCCTAGATGAATCTGCTTTGTCAGGGGGGTCGGACTAGATGATCTCTAGAGGTCCCTTCCAACCCCTACAATTTTGTGCTTCTGTGAAGTGTGAGAACAGACAGTAGAATTTGGCATCCACGATGGGAGCTTTGTTAAACATGAAAGAAAGATGGGTTTCCGTGGGCCTCAGCAAGTCAGAGATGAAAAAGAAGCGTCCATCCAATAATGAATTCATTATTTTCCCTCATCAAATGTGCTGAGTCGAGACATATCCCCCAACTGGGAAAAACTAGGAGCTGCCATCTCCAGGAGCATCACTGTGCATTGGGTGAGCTGCAGGCAATCACTAAACCTGTATACCTACTGAAGACTAAGGACTGACTGATCAAAAAACCAATCCTGTCTTTGGCAGCCCACTGCACTGCAGGAAAACAGATATGAAAGCTGAAGTGTATGAGCCAGACTTGTCCCTTGGTAGATGCACCAACTGACACCAGAAACAACTATGCTCCAACAGGTCTGTGTCAGTCAAAAGTGGGCATGATCTACAACAAGCTTTGGCTCAAACCCTGAGTGGGTATCATCTAGAGTCCCTTTAACTAAAATTAAACATGAAGATTACCAGCTTGCAGTGAGTGCAGACAAGAGAGTCCCCAGCCAGAAGGAGAAAGGAAAAATGTTAGGAAAGGTCACTTGCAACCCATCCATCATTCTCTGTGTGGTGGCATTTTTCTGTTACCACAACACCAGTTGTTCCCAAATATATGCTACAGCATTAGCAACAAAATTTCCTTGCTCCTATGTATACCTTCCCTTGCTTCCTATCCCACAGCATGCAGCTCCTATATCCTCCAAGCATATGGAAAGCTAAGCTTACACAGTAGATATTTTATCTCAAAGAGATCTGCTAGAACTTTCTCTTTCTATGCAAAATATCCCAGAAAGGCTACATAAAAACAACACAGAGTTTGTTTTCATTTGCTCTGTAATGTTGACATTTTAGCATGTACTAACACATTTATGTACTTCCAAGCAGTGGAGTCTATCCTACTCTAGGCTAGGATGTGCCTATCAGGAGTACAAGCCCTTTTTTGCTTGTAGCTAGGATGCCTGCAGGGCCCATATGTACCAAGGGAGCCAGGCACCAGGTTATAATGTGAGGAAGATGAAAACAAATGTTGGTAAGCAGCTGCTAAGGGAATCCCACTGATTCCCTCCCCTGGGTGCTCTGTCTACCTTCCTATTCTATGGTTTCTGCAACAAGTGTGTGTAAATCTGAAGCCTTCCTTCTTCCCTAAACACAGGCCTGTAGACCCTGGTGGTCCCAGATACCCAGGAGAAAGGACTTTCAACATGTGGCAAGGCATCAGTTGAAGGTGGTTAAGCTGTTTGTCTTCTTAGTGCTGCAGTAATTTCCCAGCCGATTTCTGAACTCCAGAAGAAAGGACAAGGATGGAGGGGAGGAGGGGAAGCAGAGGAAATGACGACTTCATCATTCAACAAGAGTTTGTGAGAGAAAGAAGGTTATATTGGGGGACCACCAAACGCGACATCTTTCATTGCCCCACCTCCCACAATGCAAAGGTGCAGCGTTACCTCTTCTCCTACCCCCCCACCTCATCTACCCCCAGCCAAAGTATTCCTGAGCTCACCATATAATGCAGTTTTTCATGGCATGCCTGCTTATCAGGACTCTGAAACTATGTGAGACATGCATGCAGACAATGGGCCTGTCTCTCAACCACGGAGGGCTCTGAAGGGATCCCTTTCAGCACTCACAGATTGCTCTGTGTTCCCTTAATTGACAGACCCGTCCAAGTCTGACAGCAGTGGCGTGCAGCTGGTGTGGGTTGTTCTGTCTCAGGTAGGCCACCTTTCAGCAGAGAAATTGCTTTTGATTGGCTTTATTGGAAGTAGCTTCTCCTGTTCAGCTGGCAAAAATCTCATGTATTTTAGTGGCTGGCAGTTTAGGACTAAACTCTCTTTCCCAGAAGGTTACCTCTTTTCTCTGTTTTCAAAGACTCTCAGACCTAAATAAGCTATCTTGAAAAGAACTGGACCTCAACCATAAGGAACAACTTTATTTGGTCAGAACTGCTAAGGATCTGAGATTTTCTGGAGTACAGTTTCTTTTACCTCTTAAATCTCCAAGATCTGGATAGGGCTTGCAAAAACTAAGATCATAAAATAAAAATAACAGAAGAGCTGACAAGTGCTAATGGAACTTCTTCACTCTAGTGCATGCCCTGGAGCTTCAACATAAGAGCCTAGGTTGCAACTTTCAAGAAGGCCTGCAGGAGTTGGTCTATACCCTCTCCTAGAAGTCAGTGGATGCTGGAAATGAAATTCCACTCAGACTTTCAGCCTCAGGTATCTGTGGTATCAGTTATTTATGAAGACTCTTTAGTGTGCGAACGAGCATTTCCTGGTGGGGAAGAAATAAAAAGAAGAGGGTGATGAGACTGGTATGCTCATCTTTAAGTTGGTACCCTGAATCTGACTATCCTGTCTTTTCCTCCACTTCCTGGTATGCTAGATGAAGCTGTACAGGCTAAGGTGCCACATGCTTCATGGGCTACAAATGCAGTTCTGAGTTCTTCTCTGCATTCAAGATATCCCAGCAGGGAGAACTGAATAAGGTTTCAGTTTTATAAGGCTAAAATGTAAAAGTAATTTCCAATGCTTTCCATAGCCTTTTCTTTTCCAAAGTTTTGTTGGCCTTAAGATTTTTAAATTTTTTTTTTTTTTTCATTTGCACTTGGCTTTTCATTGCATTTTATTATAGCCCTTCTGCCAGGCTTTTCTTAACAACATGTAGAACCAGGTTCAATTTTTAGGGGTCATTAGTAAAGACCACTTTGAGAGCCCACTCAGAAACCTGGGAAAATTAAACTAAACTACTTGCTCGCTCAATGAGCTATGCTTCTCCACAAATGATGACTCAAATGACCTAACCAACCAGTTCTTCAATGAAGGGAGAAAAGAAAGAAATGGAAAGAAAAACCAACTGCACCTTTCTCAAAGAACAGCAAGAAGACTTTAAAGCTCTCCTCTTTGATTTTCTGGTGCAGGAACAGCTGAGGCAGTGAGCTACTTCCTACTGCCTGCAGGAACACACAACCTGAAGTGCCTCTGCCAAGATTCAGGACTCTACCCTCTGCTTGTCCAGGTAGTAAGGTGGCGCCAGGCTGTAGCTGACCTATAGGACGTGTTGCCACACAGCAACCCCAGCCCACTCTCCCACCTATTCCTCCTTCCCTAGCCAGTCTTGTTAGCCACTGTCCCCACCAGGCATTTCTGCCTAGCCACTGATCTTCTCATCAGCTGCTCCCACTTGCATCTTCCTCATGTGTATGTTTGTGCTTTAATAGGCATACCATATTATCTGTATTGTCTGATAAGGACTTTTAAAACAGCTTCTTTCCTTAAATACAAAGCTTTTGCATTCTAGGGTTGTAAGGTAGAATATCCACTCTCATACGGCACCCTCAGACAACTGCTTTGTCCAGCTTCGTACACAGTGTTGCAACTGCACAATTTCCCCCCAGTTACAACAGCAGGTTCTTTTTAAACAGAAACAATGAAAATACAAGAAAACATAAAAGCAGATTAAAGCTGTGCCAGACCTGCACACAGATCCCTTTCCTCTCTCTACTACACAACAGGACGAGCCCTATTCTTCAAGGCTCCACCCTTCCACCTCCTTCTAGGAAACACTTCTTCTCTTGAGGTATCAAGCTACTAGAAATGGATCCCTGAGACCTTGCCTGTTCAAGAGATGGAGGTGCTCTAGAGGAAGGCACAGGTGCTGTCACAGTAGACTCCATGCTTGAGAGTCATTTCCCACTTTAGCCAGCTCTGCCACCTCTGCTGAAGACTATAAATGGTCAGCACAGATGAGGACTGAGGGGATTGACACCCACCACCAGATACAATGACTGCATGTTCATTGGCCTTACCCTATCCAGGTCTTTAGACACCAAAGCAAAAAGGAAGCTTGTCATGTCATCAAAGCATTAGACTAGGATTTGAGGAATCTGCATTCCCTTTTAACAGTGATATAGGATGCTTTAAATTTAATTTCAAATATTCCAGACATTTCCCTGAAAACCACATTTGCTAAAGGACTTATGGTTTCTTGTGCTGCTTCTCAGCTATGTAAGGTATTTCAAGATAGCGGTGTTTAATCCTCTATATATTACTGATACAGAGATAATAGTTTCTAGCAGAAGGTCCACACACCAAACTATCAGAAACATCACAGTGTTATGTAAAACATCATCACAAGTTGCTCCTATAAATATCACTTATCAACATCTACGACTATGGCATCTGGACATTTTCTCTGTGACACCAGTGAAATTACTCTCTCTCTTCTGCATACATCCCTGAATGACATATTGCTTCTTACTGCTTGCTGATTTGTTTTATGCTGGTCTGTACTTTCTTTTTCTTAATGTTACCTGGAGCGATTGCTTGAACAGAAAGGGACATGAAGTCACGTGGAGGCTTTTTCACAGAAGATTGTCTTGTAGGATTTCCTAAAGATGCTCAGAAACTGGATACAACTGCTCCCTGAAGTCTAATCTCCTTTCCAATGAAAGATCTGCAGCATCTTATCTCTAGCATGTTCTGTTCCTATAAGCTGCAATATACTAGTTGCCAGATGAAAATCTGACCTTTAAGGTAGATAAGGCTTATACATTAGGAACAAATCACTAGGGCTGAGATCTTGGCTGAAAACAGTGTCAATTAGACTGTGCACATGTACACCGACAGGGCAGGCTGCAGGCGCTATCGCATGTTATAGAAGCACAGGGCAAACAGCACTGGTCCCACATGGGATGTGCCCTGACCTTGAGGGAGCGCAGCTCTGTGTGCACTACATAACACAGAACAAAGCAGAGTTTCTGCTTGAATTCTGCATGAATGGTTGAGTCTGATGTTCCTTTCTTCAGGCAGACAAGAATTCAGACTTTAGCTAGGTGAGCTGACATGCTACATGCTAGCACAGACAACATTATCCTGACACTTAACATCACCCCTTTGGCCAACACAGGCTTGCATTTTTGTTTATAACCCAGTGGTCTTTCTCAGGCCTTATACTGCTCTTTCAATACCTCGCAGCACAGAACCCTTTCTTTAGGGCTATTGGGACAAACTTAAAAAAAAAAAAAAAGAGTGGCACAAATTCCCATTGAAGGGGGATTGATCTGCAAGGGTTTTTTTGCCCATGTGAAAGTGCTTCACTGGGAAAGTCTCCAAGCCAAAGAGGAGAGGCCCAGAGGGAGGGAAGAGCAAGAGGCCCTGCATGCAGCCAGGGAAAAATGCTTCTGACTCTGCTAGCTGACCTCTAGATAAATAGGAAATGCTGTCATGCCCTGATGCTACCTGGGCTAGGGAGGCAACCAACCACTAAGGGTCTGAAAGGCTCTCAAGTTACTGTGTGGAAAGTCCAAGATTTTCATCATGACCACTCCAGTGGGAGTCTGATCACAGACATTTCAAGTAACAGTGCTCATATCCTAATGTAAGGGTTTGCTAAGCTTCCACTGCTGGCTAGTCTGGGCAAGAGGTCCAAGGAACATGGCCCACAAGGGCAGAGGCTCTGGGGCTCTCCCAGTCCCTGCAGTCAGAGAAGGGGAAAGGCTGTGAAGGATGGGAGCACTGCGGGTGGCAGGACAAGAGATGTTCTAGGGCTGCATGTAACGACTGCCATGGGGCCAAGTACACAGACAGGGCTCTCGAGCAACCCATACAGGGTAGCGTCAGACATTTTCACTGGTGGGGGAGGTGAGGAAGAAAGCTAGAAGAGTAGCTCAGCTGCAGCAAAGCCACACAAAGTTGGTCTGTTCGGCTGCCTTTGTGGCACTGTTGTATTTATTGAAGGCAGCAGCAGTTTGTTCTGTCCTTTCAGCTACTGTACGGGACCCGATCAGAGTGCAGATGGGACTACAAAGCAGCCCTTGTTGTCAGTAATGTGACTCACATGTCAGGCTCTTATTTGCTGTCAGTGGCTTTATTAAAGTCTACAGTTTCAGACCCTAGACCCTTGCCTATTGTATCCCCTGGCCCCAGAGATTCTCTTAGGGAGCACTCACAATTACCAACTCTCTCACAAGAGCACACAAACACACTGAGCTGGCATAGCAACTGTGCACTCAGGGGTGATGCCCAGGCTAAAGACAAGCTGGGGCGCTTCTCATCTTTAAAACTAATACGTGTGCAGAAATGGACAGGATAGAGCAGAAGCCATGTCTGGAACAGGATCTCTCCCTCTAAGACCACCTGGTTACATACACATTCATTCATATCCACTTATTCATATGGTCTGTACTTACAGATACGCTAATACTCATGCCAACATATGCATTCATGGTTATGTTCTACCCCATAGCAACATACACATTCACATATGTGCTCATGTACATGTTTGCACACTGACAGACAAGCAGATGGACCTGACATCTGCACATTGCACATCCCACACAGTCAAGTCAACAAGTCTGCATACAGGTACTCAAAGTCCTGAGTGTCACACAGGCAGGTACGCATACTCTCACTGCCACATTCTTACACACAGCTCACAGATTGTAGCCTCACATTGATGTACATATTTTCATAGACTCCGCAGGCACTGGTGTGACTGCACAGTCACTGGTACATTCAGATGAGAATTCCCACAAAAGTGCTCACATCACTTAAAATTGCTTCAAGTAGAATGAAATTCCTATTTTGAATACTCAGATGAAGTTAGACTTTTCCTAGGCAAATTGTACTGTGAAAAGCTCAGCTACATAAATGAAGAGCAATTCCTCTAACTTTATTAGCTACTAGGATTGCTGAAAGCAGAATCCTTACTATCTTCTGACATGAAATTACCTTTCAATGTCATAGTTGTTCTTCTCCACCAAAGGGTTCTCCTTCTAACCTAAAACTATAAAGCAGGAGACTTGTCAGCTGCCCTGCTGCAGTGCACAAAGTCTATCCCCCTGAGTCAGACATCTACAGAAGAAATCAAGAAACAGGCTATTCAACACTACTAAAAACTGCTAGAATAAAAATGGAGAAAACCAGGACAGAAGCAGTGAGGAAAGGATCTTGTGTAAAGAGAAGGGGGCTTATGACCAGATGTCCTTTAAAGGTCCCTTCCAACCCAGAACGTTCTATGACTCTATGAAAACAAAACAAAACCCAACACAAGTTTAAGAACAAGAATGCAAGTGCTATGATAACAAAGAAGGACTGGCTTGGACATCCTGTGAGTGTCAGTGGGAATCCTTCCACAGACTTCTGTATTCAATTGGGTATGGTGTCTCATTAGCAGTTTCTGTTCAAGAGTCTTTTCAGCAACAGCAATGAAATAACCATCACACATAATGTGCTACGCACGTCAAGTCAGAAAAGTCACAGAAACTCATGCTTATTCTCAATTCTGTTCAAAAAGAGCTTATACATAGGCTTAACATTAATAGTAAGCTAACTTCAGTGAGAATCAAATCCATGATTCCCTGTATAAACTCTCTGATACAAAGCAGTATCAATTCTCCCATACTAAGAAATGACCATGAGATAAATACTTTTTTTTTTTGTCCAGGTCACAGAACAGTCCTTCTAAGTCCTCTTCGAGTGACTTGAGCACAAAACTAGCTTCCATTCTACACAAGCTTCAACTCCACATAACCATGACAAAACTTGTGGGCTCTGATCTGCAATGGCAAACTTGACCATCTGTGGGCTTTACGGACCTTGGACACTGCACAGGATCATGATGCTGGAGTACTGGATTCTTCACACTCCAGCACAAACCACGTTAGCCAACTACTTAAGTAGCTCTGAATGATTCACTAGCTTTGGTATTTTTTATTGCCTGCTGTTAAATTTCTGCAGTGTTTCTGTATTGGCGTGCACTGGCATATAGCTGTTTTATTCTACCCAAAGAAAGGTGAATTTCAATGACGAGGTGATGTCAGAAGTCCTTTTGATATGAATGAAAGCTGCCATTTAAAAAATTGTCTATTAATACTGTAATTGCCATTACTGCTGCAACTTTGATCTCATAAGATAAATTCTTTTATTGCAGAATTCACATAGGATATTTCAAACCAAAATACTCTGTATTTACAACTTTGGAAATAGATGTGAAGTAAACAAGTCCAAAAGAACAGTTATATTGATTAGTAAGGGCTCTGGATCTGCACAGATTTATTTCTGCATTTTATTTTATACATCTAGACAATTATGCTGAAATCAAACTAAACACATCGAAAAAAAAAAAAAAAAAAAAAGTCTTTTCAGGATTGAAGCCGATAATAAATACCAGGGACCTGATGTTTCAGAAAATGTCTGTCTCTGTAATAATCCAAGTCTGAGTTTCTAAACAATACAAATCTTGTTCCAAAAATAAGAACCTTCAAATAGGAAATATAAGGAAAACAGAACTGTACCAAAATACAAGATAAACCATTTCAGGTTATGCTGCTAAGGCTACTTCACCTCTAGCTACTAAGAGTACTTCAGACAATACCCATACATTCCCCAAGCCATGTCTTATTCTCGTCACTGGTTGTCTTTTATCTTACACTTTCTTTCTGAATCTCTAGAGCAAAGATTGCCTCTTCTCTGTTTTCAGCAGCTATTCAAGCAAAACATCAAGAGTTTAGGGAATGAACTTGGAAATGAGGGTCCAACAGTTGGTTTCTGACTCTGCTGTTTCACTTGGTAACCTTCATCTTTGCTTCACTCCAAGAGCATGTCACACATGCAAAGTATTATGAATTAAATATCAGGTGCCACAAACTTTTATATATATATTTATATCCAGTTTATACTCAAGTAAAATTTCCACTATCATCAGACAGCTCCCCAGTGTGATATTTAATTGCAACAATCACACCCAAATTATTACTCCAGAGAATAAGGCTGCCTGTTTGGATTCTCATACCTCCACTGTCACTATGCAGTCAGACCAGACCAGCAAACTCCAGATGCTGGTGTAATTCAAAACCTTTTGGGGTAACTCTCTGCCCATCTCTGGTGGTAACTGGGCAAAACACTAAAGGTCGTCAGCCTGTTACAACCTCTACTAAAAAGCTCCATCTTCTAGCTTGTGAATTAAAAGATCCAAGACTGAGCACTGGCAGCTGACAACATATCCTCAGTATGGCATCGTATCAGCTGCGTTAAATTGTGTTTGTGGAAGTGCAAGAACTGCAGGATATTGAAGTGATTGGGAAAATGTAACAGCCTTTCCCCCAATTCAGGCACATGGCCCAATCCTGTAGATATTTCGCTTAAGGGTTTTTAATCTACTGACATAGCTTAGGCCTGTGCTGGCTCTCTCCAACTTTCTATCTGCTGGCCCTGCTTGCTAGATAAATAGCCATACTCATATGAAAAATCTGCACTAATAAAAATGTAGACAGACAGAAATCTGCTGCCAATAAGCAAAATATCCTATATTTCACTGCTCTGCCATGGGAGAGTCGTATCTCACTGAACAAATATTCATTCCCAAACACTGTGCTAATGCATAAAAGAGTCTCCAACATATCTTGGAAAAATGACTGAAAACCAAGGCAGTCCAAGCTTCAGATTCTCTTTGCTTTGCCTCTCCTCTCCCCTTTCGTTCCCATACACTTGGGACCATTTGAAGAAAAGATGATTTTAGATTTTTCCATGTTCTTTTGTTCTTTAACTCTTCCCTCTCTCCAAATAAGTTGAGGGGAACAGTGCTTTGTCCTGTTTTGCTTTTTTGGTGGATTGGGGGTTTTTTTGGGGTTTTTTTTTCCTATGTTGTTGGGTTTTTTGTGTGTGGTTTGTTTTGGGTTTGGTTTTTGGTTTTTGTTTGGAGGGGAGGGAGGTTTGGTTTTTGTTTTAACCACGTTCAACCGGAAGCAAAGGCACTGGCTTCTCTGGTGTTAGTTATAATCATCTGATCAGGTCATAATCTTCTGTCTTAGGCTGCTAGAACTTTGAAGCAAGGAAACATCTTTTGTTTGTTCTGCATTCATATGTTGCCTAGCACAGCAATGCCTACATAGGTAATATGGATCCTTGGCATTCCAGCAATATGAATAATAAATACTAGTAATTGAGACTTGCAGCAGTAACTATGGTGGATGGTTTTCCTGATTTAAGTCAGCACAATCAGAAACAGGTTATCTGTCTCCAAGTCACACATGGACTCAAAGCTCTCTGGGACTGTGTTTTGTGACTACAAGGCCCTTAAGCACAAGGAGGTCTCCCAGTATAAATGAATACTTGGAAACAATGCAGCTTCTGGATTGCCAAGAATCAAGTCAAATAAGTAATAAAGAATAAGAATCTCTGTCAAATAAGTAATAAAGCCATGCCCTTACATAATTTTTATAGCTTGGGGCAAGCAAAGACTTCTTCAGAATTACTAAGTTGCAAGTCAACTATCTTTGTAAATTCCTTTTCTGATTTATAACAAATAGGCAATTCTTCTCTGCTTGCTCACTAAAACATTTGGGTAATTCTGATGCAAACTCTTAAGTAACTTTCACCTTTAGGCCAGCAGAGTCTACGTTCCTTAGAACAGTCTCCCAGTATTTACAGTCATATAATTGCATTTGTTCTCATAACTCAGGATGACTGTGCTGAGAGATTCTTCAGAATGACAGGCACTGCAATGGTAATGAAATCGCTTATTATATGACATATGGCATCTCAGAAAGATACTGACCAAAACATAGCTTCTTACAAAAATAGTGTTAACTATTCTGTCACTTTCAAAACTCATGCTTCTGGGTGCATAGAGCTTTGGTAGGTGTCATTATGGTAAATAAATAATTTTTTTTTTAAAAAAGGTATGAACAGAACCATTTGGTATATAAGAAGAGAAGGAATGCTACACTGCCAAGATAAGAAAAGCACAGATACTGCTTACCTGTACCTGACTCAGCTCTCCACTGGGGCCCTACAGAGCTCAAGCTCCCACCTGCACATGGCAGTCAGAGACTGCTGCGTAACAGGGCCTCTCTGGAAGTAGTCCTTGTCTTCCCTCATCCCAGCCTGTGTATGCAGTTGACATTTATATATTTGGGCAGCATTAAGAAGGTTGATTCTAGCTTCTGTAGTTATATGTGTAGAGCAATCAGCGGGATAGAGACTGATCTTGGATACATTTGAAGTAATACTGAAAACACCATTGCTGGAAAAGAATCAGAAAGTTCCTTTTCAGGATTCAGTTTTTCATGTTGGAGTTAAGGATGAAACTCAAGTTCTCTTCCAGTCTCAAACACAATTCCACTAAGAAACACGTTTCACATCAACAAATGCTAATAGAAAATGTTCCCCACTGCTCACATGAAACTGTTATGCAGATGAAACATGTTTCCTGCCAATAACAACAAGTTACCTGTGGTTAAAACAGCAGCTAATCAGCTTTACTCACCATTAACGTGAAATGAACATGACACTAAGACTGCAAAATGTTAGATTAAAACAGCCATGGTGGTGAGTTGGTTATACCAAGTGAGAGGTCCTTAGCACATTCTCTAAGCACTGCATAAGCACAGGTCTTTGAAGACTGCTTTGTTACACTAAGGCATCGCTGGTGGAAGAAGCTTACTCACAGTATCAGGCAGGAAGAATTATCTATGGCTTTCACTTGCTCTCCAACTCAACATGCATTTCCCTTTATTTTACCTTCCAGTTACACCAGCTGCTCAGAGTTGCCCTGTCCAGAACACAGTGGTGACCAACAGCCTCCCCAACTCAAGCCCAACTCCCTACTCAAGTAGGAGTTGAATGCATTTCACTCCCCAAAAGTAAACAAACAAATTAACATCCAGTTCAGTTTCTCCATTCAGTATTTCAGTCCAAACAACACGAGTACAAATTTCACGTATATCAGTTGACATTTTGTCAAGAAAGATGGCATTCAGTCACAAAAATTGACAGTAGCAGACCTCCGTAAAATCTAACTCCAGCGTCCCAAGTTCCTTGCTATGGCCATTCACGTCATGTAATTAGCAGCACTGGACATCAGACATTCCAATGCCAGTATATTTGATACTAAATTAAAAATAAAGAGACCTGCAGTCATTCCTTCAACTGCTCCAAGCACCATGATTCCCACCACGTTCTCCAGATGCTATTCCCACATGCTAGCTCACACCCTCTGGCCAGAATAACGCTTTTGCAAGGCTAGCAGAGGCACAGGGATATTAGCCAGCAGCACATACTGTTTATAGATCAGTCTTGATTTTCACTCAGCAAGGCTCTCCCCACACACTCTGGTTTAAAAGCACACAGATCCTTTAGCCCTCATAGAAAAGCTGCATTAGGCACTTTCTGTTCTGAAGATCTTTATGTACCAGACCATATCTATCAGTATCTATCAGCTGGCATAAATCAGCGTCACTCCTCTTGAATACAAAGAAATTGCATTATTTATTCACTACTCAAGGGCTGAGAGCACTTATTTTTTGAAAACTGAATTTTCAGTTCTCTGTAGCCAAATCACTGAATACACAGATTATCCATACCAGAGTCACTCAGACAGCTCAGGTTAAGTAGGGTCAAATCTCAGATGCAAGGCTCTCCCTTGGCCATGCAAACACAGCACTCTGGTGTCAGTAGACTCAAATGTCTTATTTCTAATTTTGAAGCAAAGGAAAAATGTTTGGTCTGTAGTAAAGGCTGGCATTTTAGGAGCAGGATTAAACAGATGTGGACAGAGAGCTAGATATTTGCTGAATTCTGCAAGATAAGATAAGGCTAGCACAAGTAGATTCACATTGTCTGGTGGTGTTAAGAGTACAGTGTATAATGCTGGTATGTTTAGGATTGCAGTTAAAAGACAGCAGTATCGGAAGAGCCAAATTTATTACTGACCTCTGTCAGACCTGTAGAGGAAAGCCAAGGTCTGATACCACTAGATGAGAATGCCAAATTCTGGGTTTCTAAGCTGTGGTCAAAAGTAGGATTAGAGTTGGGGATAGAGTCTGGAACAAGAGAGATTAGAGGGGCAAATTAATTGTCTAAATCTTTAAGATTCACAAAACTAGATGAAAGTTGGTGTTGCTACAGTCAAATATTTATTCTTAATTTTCCACTGATGGCAAGTGTCTAGGCAGAGGTCAAGGCAGGGTTAGGATTACAATTAGGCTTTAGCTTAGCATTCCAGAAATGAGGCTCTGCTAAACAATTTTTGTTGCTCAATTCTGCCAAACCTGCTCAGGGATAAGTATATTAAAATGTATCATTTTTAATTGTCAGGCAGAATGGGGTTACTGAGCCATGATCAATGCTGGAGTCAGAATGGCATCATTGCTTTAAGTAAGATAAGTGGTAAAATCAGTATCAGCATATTTAAACATCTTCCGATTAAGTTTTGGACGTAACTGAATTTCTAGACCATCACCCTTGCCAGGAATAAAGTGAGAACTAAAACTTAAGATTTAGCATATAGTCCTGTGCAGTCAGGTTCACTGATGAATTCTGTCCAGCCTGCAGTAGGACTGCAGCCTGCCTCAGTGGATTTGAATTTTTCACAGTTAATATTCAGAGATCAACAGGTTCTTTAGTCATAAGTGATGCTGTGCATAGCTCATGTTTAGGGGTTGGGACAGGGGACTCTGCAGCATCATATGTCCATTGCAGAACTCTCCCAGGCCCCTAGTGAAAGGCTGATAGTTTCAAAGGCTTTGTTTAATTTCTGGGCAGCATTACATCTCTGTGTTATAGTGATCAGTAAGGTTATGGCTTGGTTTGGTCTCGCGATTCATGACAGGAGCTTTTAGTGCTTAGTTTTGTCTGGTCCTTGAAGAAAAATTAAGGGCAGCTGTCAGAACATTTAAATATGTTATGCTGAGTTATTAGAAAGCCATGGATACCTAGGCTCTGAGCAGTTCTAGGGTTAGAGATAGCATTAGAGTTTGGATCTGGAGTTGAAGGCCATACAAACACAGGTTTATTGCTACATTTTCCTAGATCCACATATAAAAGAAAAGAGTCAGTATGAGTAAATTCAAACACCTTATCCCTAAATTTCAGACGCAGCTGAATTTTCACACTATCATACAATCATGGAAACATTTAGGTTGGAAAAGACCTTTAAGATCATTGAGTCCTGTCTATGCTATCAGACACCAGTGTTTGGGAAAGCTTCAGCAGGGGACACTGAACAGGCAGGTATGCAAAACAAGCCTTGTGACAGGTGTACTGCTTCAATACATTTATCCTGAAGAAGTAAAAGCGAGTGGTGATATCAGCAGATTGGACTATCTAAGCTTAATTTCCAAGCCACAAGGGTCATGAACAGCACTACAGTAGGGTCCACGGGGATTACTACTTGGGATAGGATGCTCAGCAGTGCACAGGAAATTATTAAATTCTGCCTAGTCTGTTGAGGCAATATCACAATGAAATACATAAATCTGCCCTAAAACACCAAACAAACAAAACCAAAAGCCAACCCAAACGCTGCCTTTTCCTTCTCACAGTGTAAATACAGAGCTCTTGACAATCATTTTGTTGTATTTGCCAGCATTTCTACTATTTTCTTTGCAAGTGAATTTCCATTTACACATTTGATCTCCACCTTGGCAATCACAAAACCACTTCTCTTTACAATGAAAACGTATGTTCATGCCTTTGTATCCTTTTCTTCGGTGTACAGTTGTTGGATTTCACACTTTGCAGAGGTCTTGTGAGGGTTTCCAACATTTCACTGTGACAAGGCATTAGAGGGCAGATCTATGCAGGGATCAATAGCAGTCTGGCTTACTGCTAGTTTAGACCTCGTTGACTTGTTGAGATGTATATCTCATTTTTATTTCATATCCCAAACTTTGTTGGGTTTGGCGTTAGGTGTTTCTTACTGAGCAACTTGGGCACGAAGCGGCATCAGAAGGGGTTACAAGCTGGCGTGTGTTTAGGGTGTAGGCAGAGAGCGCGCATCCTTCCAGCACAGACGGTGCCGAGCTCAGCACGCCTGCCCCGCACGGGAAGCCGCCCTCTACAGCACCAGGCTCGCTCCCCCGGCCGGGCAGCGGGGCCTCACGGCAGCCCC
>VYZX01004700.1:35192-61314 GCA_013401335.1 Brachypteracias leptosomus | reverse complement strand
TTACGCCAGCATATCCCACAGGCATGGTCCTGGGCACCTGACTGGTGGCCTTGCTTGAGCAAGACAGTTGGACAACATGATCTCCAGAGGTCCCTTTCAACCTCAGCCACTCTGTGCTTCTGTGAGTCTAAGATAATGAAACAAGCTCTGTAGAAGGGTTTACAGTTCAAAGGACTGATGTTTGTTGGTGGAAGCACAAAGATTCAGAGTAAAGAACACTGGCTTGTTGAACCTCAACTTACCATTTTAGTGATGGTTAATTTGTGCTGTTTTTATAAGTCGGGCACTCTATTGCACTCTCTGCACATGGCTATAAAAACTACCAAGGAATCTTCTACTTTATCTGGTGTTGATGTTGATCTTAAACTAACTCTTTCCATTTGATGGAAATGTCTCCCAAAGTTGAGTTGTCAGTTGTCAGTTATCTGCGTCATCTAAGATGACTTAGAGATATAATAATGATTACTTCATAATTTAGGATGCTTTGCTTGCTTTCCATTTCTCATTAACTTTGCCGGTTCCACCTGTCATAGGAATACCTTCCTTAAGCTAAGAATATGACTTACGAACTTCATTCAGCAGGCACAATTAAGGTAAAATTTGTCTCTTCAGAAAGAGAGATATGTAAACGGCATTATACAAGTACACAGTTAAACCACATTTTGAATACTTGTATCCAGTGTATCTACATTTTATCGCTGAGCAAAGTGCAGGAAATACCTTAAAACACCCATACTCAAAGCATGCTAAAACAGACAGAACTCTAGAGACATAGAAGCAACACACAGAAGCCTACACCCTACACCCTATCTAAAACAATAGTTCCTTCAAATCCTGCTGAATGTAGCCCTTCCCTCAGAAAAAAAAGAAAAAACTCCAAAATTACCAGTCATATTCTGATGCTACTTCCTGAAAGTATCTTCTCTAATTTTTAACACCTACTTATGTAGTAAGATAATGTGTAGGGACCACCTAGGTGGCAGGGACATTTTATAAGAAATGTTGTTTCTGTACAGCAGATAGATGGAGATGGTGTAGAACAATTTTTTTGTAATGTGAAATTATAGAAAATGAGTTATTAATAGCCTTATTTAGGGTAGGATGAAAACTGAGACAAAATTTCCTCAAGGATTCTTTGTGTTACCATGCTGCTGCCAAGGAATATATATAGTATATGTTAATCTCTGGAAGAAACTTTGTTTACTAGCTCCCAATTTTGCCCACAGTGTCACCCTTTGAACAGTCTGATAAAATGTTTTGGAATGCTGGACACTGCAAGAATTCTGAGCTGCAGTCTTAAAGGTCGTCACCTTCATTGAGAGAGCAGTAAGCTCTATGTTCACACCTTTGCTTGGGGTTTGTTAAAGTCCATTCAAATTCAAGTGATCTCCTTCAGTGCTACTTCTTTGTCGTGAAGGTGTATTTCAATAACCCTCACCTCCTTGGAAAAAATTATTAACATTTCCTGTACCTGACAAAAAAAATTGACAAATCAGTAGACCAGTGAGGAAATTTTCTCCTCCTGAGGCACCACCTGAGATCTGAGCAAGATATTCTTACACACGTACTTCGTATTTCACAAAAACACGGACATTAATAATGTTGTGTACTGTACACAAACATGCAAATATTATTTATTAATGTATATGGCTCATCATTGACTGAGATTATTCATAAAAGTAAACCAAACATAGTATAACAAGAATGGATTTCAGATGGCTTATCCTGCCTTTGTCTCTGCAAAATGGCGACAGATGGATGTAAACTGTTTCAAGTCAAAGAAATAGAAGAATTTATAATAGCATTCTGTGCTTTTTTTCTCTTGAGAGTCTAGAGCTTGTTTTGTTAACTAAAATCATAGAGTAATCCATGTGACTTAGTCTCTGCTGACTTGCATTCATTTCATAGTTTAATTCAAGGTACTGGCATTCACTTCTGGAGCACTAAAGGATCTGCTATTTTCTAACCATTTTAAAGATCACTTGTTCATTTTCCATTTCATATAAACAAGAGGTAAGGCGGCTTTTTCTGAGGGGAATAGTATTAAAAAAGAGTGTATGAATAAGTAGAATATGGACTAATTGTTATGCAGGTGGGCTTGATAAATAGGGCAGAAATAAATGTTTTCAATAAATGTTGTATCTTAAAATATTTTTTTAAAATGAAAATAAAGATGAGCTATATATGTGTTGATGTTTGCACATGTTTTGTGACTTTATATATATGGTTAAAACTGAGAACAGTAGTACAAACCACAATATTAAAGATAACAAATTGCATCATGACCTACCATCTTTGAACATGAATTAAAGCTTCCTCTGTACCTAAATATGTTCTATATACATAAAAAATGTTCTTTTAACAATACATATGTTAGTGTATATTACTTGCCTCAATGGAAGGTTTGTTAACACATTATATCAGAGAAAAACATTGTAAACTGCAGAACAGATGTGACTTTTGTGGTTTTTTGGAGAGGAAAGTTTGTTTTCCATTTATATTTAAAACCAGAAATATCACTAAGAAGACAAGGCTTATCTGGCTGTCTGCTGAGAAGGCACATACAGTCTCAATCAGCATGGTATAATCTAAAACATAATTACATGGATAGGACAGCAGAGAAACTAGTTATGGTATTTTTTTCAGCAGATAGCGGAGTCACTTGTCAGGAATCCAGAAGAGAGTTTGTGAAGCTTTCCTTCTTGTGCTCAGGGAGGGCACTTGGCTGCCATCATGAAGAACAGAGACTGCCTGAAGAACTCACATTGATCTACTTTATCCACATCAACAAATTACTCCCTTGAGCATAATCATATGCTGCTGTGGAAAAGGATAATATCCTAAAGTCTGTACCTGAGATCTCTGCCATAGAATTTGGCCATTTCATGCTATCTGAGAGCTATACTAAAGTGCTATCCAAATATTTAAGACCCAAGCTATCTGTCTAGAAATAAATTGCAAAGGCAAATTTTTCAATTAACCACGAACAGATTTTTTTTTCCCCCTCATACATTATGTCAAGATACATTAATCACATCAAAAAGCTTTCAGGTTATATGACATGACAACTTAGCAATTCAAATTAGTACATCTCAATTAAATCACAAAACTGCAAACTGCATTTAGATATTGTGTCTCATTTTCCCCCTTTCAGTGTACCCATAAGCCAAGCTAAGTTTTATAGGTAAAGAATGAAGGTACATGCTGCACTATATATGTTTCTCATCCCTGTTTCTCAGGGCTCTCTGAACACAGGATCTTGAGGCATATAGTGATGTATCACTCATGTCCATGTTCCATAAGAAGTGTTGAATAAACCTGTTGAAGACATCTAGTCTGAGCTTAGATTAGGTATGATATCTTCTTACCCTTAAGTGAATAGTCTTTTAGGATAGAAGTGGTGAATTTCAGAGGAATTCAACACCTTTTATGAAATGCTTTACAAGTGACTATTTCATCAAGAAAATAAATACTGGTTATTCTATTCAAATTGGGCCAGTTTTGATTCAGTCTTTGCTGTATATCACATTACAATAATAATAAGCAATATCAGAGAATACTCCAGACCAATTCTTCCTATTTTTTCTGTTATTTTGGACTTCCAGTCTTTAATTATAGTGTATGAAATGATGTCATTGAACAACAACCCTGTAGTTATCCTTAAGTTCATGCAAATATATAGTCTTCATGAAAATATATAATCTACACTGTTCTTGAGACTATTTTCTTATAACACATATGAAAGACATCTAACTTTATTCTATGACCTGTATCCCCATCTAATACTTGTAGTAAGTAAATGCAATGCGTTCTGTTTTGTTGATTAGAACATGCCTTTTTTTTTTTTCCCCCCTCTACAGAGTATCATGATTAAAAAGATGTGTCAAATACGTAGAAAGTCTTGCAGAGCCACCTAACAAAGCTAATCTTTGTGTGAGAATCACAGTAGCAGTGCAGCAGGAATATATTGTCTCACAGTGACTCTAAACTAAAAGAACGATTACAAGAATTTCTGCTTTCAAATGCTTGCAGAATTTTCCCTCTCGAAACAACCAGAGAACTGTGTATGCTCGTATTTGCACGGAACTGTCCCAGGGCTTGTATGTTGTTGTCCCAAGATTAAGCTATCTGAGTTCACTTGCCTAGCCCTTCAAGATATGATGCTCTTGGGAAAGGTGGATATGAGGACATGAATGACACTGGGAAGAAATCTCAGCAGAGATGAGCTTGTTGTTCCTTATTCCCGTTCCTGCTGCTGGAGCCATCTTAAGAAGTGACTGTAGCCAGTGTCCCTCTTTAGAAGTAGCAAAAGTGGCAGTCAACCTGACTTTTAGTTTCTCAGCCAGAACAAGCAGCCAAACTGCAGCTGCATTTGGCTCCCATAGGCAAATATGTAGTTTGCCTATAACTAGAGCCAGGCTTTTGTGTATGCGTGCACACGAGTTAGGAATGCTAGCTATACTCATGGTGCATCTGAGCATTTGAGTCAATGCATTTTACTTAGAGATCTCCTCCTTATACAAGTGTGTATGAAACAAAGGCGAGAATTTCCTCATAGGAAACAATTCATGAAGTCAAGAAGACTAGATTTCACTTTGCTATTATTGTAGCAGAGCAGAAGGAAGTTTTACAATAAATTCACCTCCTTTGTCAAAAAAAAATCCCAAACAAACCCTAAAATCTACTATCCACTTGTGAAACTGTGGAGTTGAAGATTGATTCTATTATAGTCAGAATCACAAGAGTAGAAGGTATGTGGTGCAGAGTGGAGAGAAAAAAACATAAATCAACAATTGATCTTCTTCAAATAACAGCAGGAGAAATGGAAAATATCTAAGAGGATATGTAAGAGGAAAATGTGGCACTGACTAAGACAGTTTCTTTTTGTACAGAAAAGTGGAGCCTCAGAAAACAGAATCGAAGGAAAGGATTTGAGACTATTGCATCTCCCTCCTGGTGCTCAAAAGACATGGGGCATACAACGATTTTTTCTAAGGTTTTTTTCTAAAAATTTTGGAAAGGAGAGTCTGATTGTAGCTCTGCACAACTGAAAACAAACCAAAACAAAATAAAAGCCTGAAGGATATAAAAGACATCAATTATATAAAGTCTGACAAATGCAGAAATTAAATAATGACTCTTAAAAGTTTCTACTGAAATTAACACTGAAATATTATTAAACATCCTTATTCAGTCAAATAGCAACCAGTGTTGGAAAAGATACTAATCTACACTGGGAATAACAGTACTTTCCCTGAATAAATGGCATAGGCTATATTTGCTATTTAAGTTAAATGTTATAATGGATGCAAGAGTGTAACTCTATTTTGGATGAGTATAAGCTATTTCAAGGATGTAGGCATTAGTGAAGATGTGTTTACCTTTATATCATTGTTTGTGGCTTTTTAAGTAAGTATTTAAAGGGTAATGTATACCCCCCACATAAAAAACCCCAACCAACCAAAAACCAAAACAGTCTTCAAATTAGCATAGAAGTGTGGGAGGTTATCTTTGCTAAGCCAATTTTTATAAACAGGGATGTCCTGGTTTGAGGTAGAGCAGAAGTAATTCTCTGTTCAGAGATTTTATTTTTCAGCTAAATCTGTCCTAACTCCTACAGAAACCAAGGTCACTGATAAATCTTGTGTGCCACACTGGAGTGCCGAAAGTGAAAGGGTCATAAGTAAAAAGGTCACACTTGTAGGGAGGAGCAGCAGGGACAGGTGATCCAAACATGACCAATAAAGTATTCCATTCCATGTATGTCATACTCAGTATGAAGCTGAGGGATCACAAAAATCAAGTTCTCTTCTATGTCCAAAGTCTGAGTAGGACTCTCTGTCCATTCTTTTGTCTTTAATCTCAATTTGTCAGTTCTTGAATCCAGTTCCTGAATCCAGGTCCTATCTGCCACTGAGTCCAGTCTGGATTCTGAAGGTGTTTGATATTGATTTTATATATTTGTATATATTTCATTATTTTCTTATTAATATTGTTATCCTTTCTTTGTATTGTTACTGTTTCATTAAAGCTATTTCAGGTTATTTTTCCAACCCATAAGTCTCTCTCCCTTATTCCCTTTCTCTTCCCCTTCTTTGAAGGGAGAGGTGTTAATAGAGAGCATCTGTCATTCATTTAGTGGTCAGCCCAGCCCTAACGCTTGACAAGGGGAAACAGAAGGACAATTTTTACTGTATAAGGCTAGCAAGGACTTTAAAGAATACCATAGTATTTAACTGAGTTTAAAGTACAATAATGGTCAAGTTGCTTTTCAAAAGATGGTATTGAAAAATCATTATCGAAGACTGAATTTTTATGTCATAGATGTTTCAACAGATGGTGATTTGTGCTGAAGCTCTTTCTAGCAGATTTTTTGTAAGAATGTGATGAAATGTCATATGTTTTTGACATTTGGTTTTCATTAGAGAACTATTTATCACCTGGTGCTGTTTGTCTCTTCAGATGCTTTGGATAATTTGATGGCAATATTGCTGCAGCTTATATTTTCTTTCTTTCACTAGAAATCTTTTTCTTTTTAGTCCAATATTTCAAGTCAGTCTGTGTTTGAACCCCTTCAATTAAATTAATATCATAGAACTTTTAATGGCCATTCTACAGTTAAAGCTGCATTGAGATAAAAAGTATGTAAGTATAGACATGGTGTTTCATTTAACCTAAAACACCCTAGAACCAATCAACATGGTGCATAAAGGACAGGAATCCTTAATATGGTAAGACTGGTAGGATATTGGTAACCACTTGGTTATCTAACTGTGGTGAGCTGGCCCCAGCCAGCAGCCAAGGGCTCACAAACCTGCTCGCTCACTCCTCTGCCTGCAGTGGAATGGTGGAGAAAACAGGAACAGAAGAAAGAAAACTCATGAGTTAAAAAAAAGACAGGGAGTTCCCTTACTAGCTGCTGTCATGGGTAAAGCAGTCTGGAATTGGGGAATTTAATTTGCCAGTTAACATAAACATTAAATTGATTCCAATTCTAGGAAACAAAAAGATAAATATTTAGACATTTGGCAAAACACCTTTCCTCCCCCTTTGACAGACTCATTTCTCTTCAGACACCTCTCCTTCCTTGGTATTATTGCCACAGGCTACACTTGGTCCTTTCAGCTAGGCAACTGTCAGTGGATAGTGTTTTCTCTCTGACCTTTCCTTATCACCCTTTTCCTATGCTCCAGCATGGGTCCCCCATGGGCAGCAGTCCCTTCTGGTGTGTGCTTGCTCTGCTATGGAGCACCTTCTCCTTCTCTGACTTCACTATTCACTCTGTTNCAAATGCAGAAATTAAATAATGACTCTTAAAAGTTTCTACTGAAATTAACACTGAAATATTATTAAACATCCTTATTCAGTCAAATAGCAACCAGTGTTGGAAAAGATACTAATCTACACTGGGAATAACAGTACTTTCCCTGAATAAATGGCATAGGCTATATTTGCTATTTAAGTTAAATGTTATAATGGATGCAAGAGTGTAACTCTATTTTGGATGAGTATAAGCTATTTCAAGGATGTAGGCATTGGTGAAGATGTGTTTACCTTTATATCATTGTTTGTGGCTTTTTAAGTAAGTATTTAAAGGGTAATGTATACCCCCCACATAAAAAACCCCAACCAACCAAAAACCAAAACAGTCTTCAAATTAGCATAGAAGTGTGGGAGGTTATCTTTGCTAAGCCAATTTTTATAAACAGGGATGTCCTGGTTTGAGGTAGAGCAGAAGTAATTCTCTGTTCAGAGATTTTATTTTTCAGCTAAATCTGTCCTAACTCCTACAGAAACCAAGGTCACTGATAAATCTTGTGTGCCACACTGGAGTGCCGAAAGTGAAAGGGTCATAAGTAAAAAGGTCACACTTGTAGGGAGGAGCAGCAGGGACAGGTGATCCAAACATGACCAATAAAGTATTCCATTCCATGTATGTCATACTCAGTATGAAGCTGAGGGATCACAAAAATCAAGTTCTCTTCTATGTCCAAAGTCTGAGTAGGACTCTCTGTCCATTCTTTTGTCTTTAATCTCAATTTGTCAGTTCTTGAATCCAGTTCCTGAATCCAGGTCCTATCTGCCACTGAGTCCAGTCTGGATTCTGAAGGTGTTTGATATTGATTTTATATATTTGTATATATTTCATTATTTTCTTATTAATATTGTTATCCTTTCTTTGTATTGTTACTGTTTCATTAAAGCTATTTCAGGTTATTTTTCCAACCCATAAGTCTCTCTCCCTTATTCCCTTTCTCTTCCCCTTCTTTGAAGGGAGAGGTGTTAATAGAGAGCATCTGTCATTCATTTAGTGGTCAGCCCAGCCCTAACGCTTGACAAGGGGAAACAGAAGGACAATTTTTACTGTATAAGGCTAGCAAGGACTTTAAAGAATACCATAGTATTTAACTGAGTTTAAAGTACAATAATGGTCAAGTTGCTTTTCAAAAGATGGTATTGAAAAATCATTATCGAAGACTGAATTTTTATGTCATAGATGTTTCAACAGATGGTGATTTGTGCTGAAGCTCTTTCTAGCAGATTTTTTGTAAGAATGTGATGAAATGTCATATGTTTTTGACATTTGGTTTTCATTAGAGAACTATTTATCACCTGGTGCTGTTTGTCTCTTCAGATGCTTTGGATAATTTGATGGCAATATTGCTGCAGCTTATATTTTCTTTCTTTCACTAGAAATCTTTTTCTTTTTAGTCCAATATTTCAAGTCAGTCTGTGTTTGAACCCCTTCAATTAAATTAATATCATAGAACTTTTAATGGCCATTCTACAGTTAAAGCTGCATTGAGATAAAAAGTATGTAAGTATAGACATGGTGTTTCATTTAACCTAAAACACCCTAGAACCAATCAACATGGTGCATAAAGGACAGGAATCCTTAATATGGTAAGACTGGTAGGATATTGGTAACCACTTGGTTATCTAACTGTGGTGAGCTGGCCCCAGCCAGCAGCCAAGGGCTCACAAACCTGCTCGCTCACTCCTCTGCCTGCAGTGGAATGGTGGAGAAAACAGGAACAGAAGAAAGAAAACTCATGAGTTAAAAAAAAGACAGGGAGTTCCCTTACTAGCTGCTGTCATGGGTAAAGCAGTCTGGAATTGGGGAATTTAATTTGCCAGTTAACATAAACATTAAATTGATTCCAATTCTAGGAAACAAAAAGATAAATATTTAGACATTTGGCAAAACACCTTTCCTCCCCCTTTGACAGACTCATTTCTCTTCAGACACCTCTCCTTCCTTGGTATTATTGCCACAGGCTACACTTGGTCCCTTCAGCTAGGCAACTGTCAGTGGATAGTGTTTTCTCTCTGACCTTTCCTTATCACCCTTTTCCTATGCTCCAGCATGGGTCCCCCATGGGCAGCAGTCCCTTCTGGTGTGTGCTTGCTCTGCTATGGAGCACCTTCTCCTTCTCTGACTTCACTATTCACTCTGTTATTTTTCATTATATTGTTCCTTCCTTGTCTCACTCTCTGCTTTCTTCAATATGTTATCACAGATGTGCCGCCAGATATGCTGAAGGTCTTAGCTGTGTCCTGTGGTGGATCCGTGCCAGACACCACCAGTGTCTGGGTGGGACAGCCTCTGACCTCCTTCCAGGAACGCCACTCTTTGCAGACCAACCCACACTACCAAAAGTTTGCATTTTACATCCAATACATAAATATTATCTAACCTGAAAGGAAAGGAAATGTTGTCTAGTATAAACAGGTATATAACAGTTATAATTGACAACATAGATGTCAATCACAGTAGTTCTTCTTTTGATCTCTGCAGCACTGTCCAGGAAATGGATCTGATGTGGTTTAAGAACAGCTGCCAACTGAGCACCACACAGCCACTCACTTGCTGGCCCTCCACCACACCAGTGGGATGAGAAGGAGAATCAGGAGCAAAAGCAATCCTGTTGATGCATTTGCCTTTGCCTGAAGTAGGACTAACTTAAATCATCTTCCATTATATATTCCTCATGTGCTCTACGGGGTTCTTATCCCTTTTTACAGTATGTGGGATTCTTGACTGGGCAGGGCCAGCTCGGCTGGCAGGTCCTCTTGTGTTAACTAACCAGGTGGCCATTGCTAAATGTGTGTCCCAATGTTTGAAGGCTCCAATTACCATTGCTTTCAGTGTAGTTTTTAACAGTCCATTGCATTGTTTTCCTTGGAGGCTGGTGCATGGAAGGGGACGTGATATGACCATCTGATGCTGTGCTCTTCAGCCCAGGCATCTGTGAGGCTGTTTCAGAAAAAATTTCCATTATTTGACTGAATTATTTCTGGGATGTGAAATCACCATAAGACTTGCTTTTCAAGGCCTAGGATAGTGTTCTGGGTGGTGGCTTGGGGCACTGTACATGTTTCCAGGCAGCCGGTGGTTGATTTCACCATTGTAATGACATGGCGCTTGCCTTGGCAGGTTTGCGGGGGTGTGACATAATCAATCTGCCAGATCTCTCCATATTTGTATTTCAGCCATCATCCTCCATACCACAGAGGCTTTAACTGCTTGGCTTGCTTGATTATATCACTTCCTTCTCTAGCAATATCCTGAAATCTTTGCCCTCTGGGCAGTTTGTGATCACTTCCAAGATTCTTGGACATCTAGGGCTCCCTGTTTGAGTCTGTTGTGTTATCAGTGCAACCCACTTACTCCACATGGCATCAATTGCATGATATGTAGAGGAAATCCTTCCTTTTAACATCCAGCACCAACAGCCGGGGTGCCAGGAGGAGCTGTGCTTCAGTACCAACCATTTTCAAGACAGTTCAAACTCCTTCATACCCTGCCAATATCTCTTTTCCAGTTGGAGTATAGTTGGCCTCAGAGCCTTTGTATACCCAACTCCAAAATCCTAGGGTTAGCCTCATGTCTCCCTGGGTGCTTTCTTCCAGAGGCTCCAGGTAGGGGACCACTCTTCCAAGCTGCAGTTTAGAGAACATTTTCAAAATCTTGTCCTGCTTTGACTTGTCCGAGGACTTGTTGCTTCTCAGGTTCCCACTTAAAATCATTCTTCTTCTGGGTCACTTGGTAGAGAGGGCTCACAATCAGACTGTAGTCTGGGATGTGCATCCTCCAAAAACACATAAGACCCAAGAAAGCCTGTGTTTCCTTTTTACCGATTGGCAGGGACACAGCTGCTATCTTGTTGATCACATCCATTGGGACCTGGTAATGACTGTCTTGCAATTTTCTTCCTAAAAACTGGATCTCCTGTGCAGAACTCTTAACCTTACTTTGTTTTATGGCAAAACCAGCCTTCAGAAGGATTTGAGCTATTTTCTTCCCTTTCTCAAAAAATTCTTCTTCTGTATCTCCCCGTATGATGATACCATGAATGTATTGCAGGTGTTCTGGAGCTTCACCCTGTTCCAGCGCAGTTTGAATTAGTCCATGGCNTAAAGCAGTCTGGAATTGGGGAATTTAATTTGCCAGTTAACATAAACATTAAATTGATTCCAATTCTAGGAAACAAAAAGATAAATATTTAGACATTTGGCAAAACACCTTTCCTCCCCCTTTGACAGACTCATTTCTCTTCAGACACCTCTCCTTCCTTGGTATTATTGCCACAGGCTACACTTGGTCCTTTCAGCTAGGCAACTGTCAGTGGATAGTGTTTTCTCTCTGACCTTTCCTTATCACCCTTTTCCTATGCTCCAGCATGGGTCCCCCATGGGCAGCAGTCCCTTCTGGTGTGTGCTTGCTCTGCTATGGAGCACCTTCTCCTTCTCTGACTTCACTATTCACTCTGTTATTTTTCATTATATTGTTCCTTCCTTGTCTCACTCTCTGCTTTCTTCAATATGTTATCACAGATGTGCCGCCAGATATGCTGAAGGTCTTAGCTGTGTCCTGTGGTGGATCCGTGCCAGACACCACCAGTGTCTGGGTGGGACAGCCTCTGACCTCCTTCCAGGAACGCCACTCTTTGCAGACCAACCCACACTACCAAAAGTTTGCATTTTACATCCAATACATAAATATTATCTAACCTGAAAGGAAAGGAAATGTTGTCTAGTATAAACAGGTATATAACAGTTATAATTGACAACATAGATGTCAATCACAGTAGTTCTTCTTTTGATCTCTGCAGCACTGTCCAGGAAATGGATCTGATGTGGTTTAAGAACAGCTGCCAACTGAGCACCACACAGCCACTCACTTGCTGGCCCTCCACCACACCAGTGGGATGAGAAGGAGAATCAGGAGCAAAAGCAATCCTGTTGATGCATTTGCCTTTGCCTGAAGTAGGACTAACTTAAATCATCTTCCATTATATATTCCTCATGTGCTCTACGGGGTTCTTATCCCTTTTTACAGTATGTGGGATTCTTGACTGGGCAGGGCCAGCTCGGCTGGCAGGTCCTCTTGTGTTAACTAACCAGGTGGCCATTGCTAAATGTGTGTCCCAATGTTTGAAGGCTCCAATTACCATTGCTTTCAGTGTAGTTTTTAACAGTCCATTGCATTGTTTTCCTTGGAGGCTGGTGCATGGAAGGGGACGTGATATGACCATCTGATGCTGTGCTCTTCAGCCCAGGCATCTGTGAGGCTGTTTCAGAAAAAATTTCCATTATTTGACTGAATTATTTCTGGGATGTGAAATCACCATAAGACTTGCTTTTCAAGGCCTAGGATAGTGTTCTGGGTGGTGGCTTGGGGCACTGTACATGTTTCCAGGCAGCCGGTGGTTGATTTCACCATTGTAATGACATGGCGCTTGCCTTGGCAGGTTTGCGGGGGTGTGACATAATCAATCTGCCAGATCTCTCCATATTTGTATTTCAGCCATCATCCTCCATACCACAGAGGCTTTAACTGCTTGGCTTGCTTGATTATATCACTTCCTTCTCTAGCAATATCCTGAAATCTTTGCCCTCTGGGCAGTTTGTGATCACTTCCAAGATTCTTGGACATCTAGGGCTCCCTGTTTGAGTCTGTTGTGTTATCAGTGCAACCCACTTACTCCACATGGCATCAATTGCATGATATGTAGAGGAAATCCTTCCTTTTAACATCCAGCACCAACAGCCGGGGTGCCAGGAGGAGCTGTGCTTCAGTACCAACCATTTTCAAGACAGTTCAAACTCCTTCATACCCTGCCAATATCTCTTTTCCAGTTGGAGTATAGTTGGCCTCAGAGCCTTTGTATACCCAACTCCAAAATCCTAGGGTTAGCCTCATGTCTCCCTGGGTGCTTTCTTCCAGAGGCTCCAGGTAGGGGACCACTCTTCCAAGCTGCAGTTTAGAGAACATTTTCAAAATCTTGTCCTGCTTTGACTTGTCCGAGGACTTGTTGCTTCTCAGGTTCCCACTTAAAATCATTCTTCTTCTGGGTCACTTGGTAGAGAGGGCTCACAATCAGACTGTAGTCTGGGATGTGCATCCTCCAAAAACACATAAGACCCAAGAAAGCCTGTGTTTCCTTTTTACCGATTGGCAGGGACACAGCTGCTATCTTGTTGATCACATCCATTGGGACCTGGTAATGACTGTCTTGCAATTTTCTTCCTAAAAACTGGATCTCCTGTGCAGAACTCTTAACCTTACTTTGTTTTATGGCAAAACCAGCCTTCAGAAGGATTTGAGCTATTTTCTTCCCTTTCTCAAAAAATTCTTCTTCTGTATCTCCCCGTATGATGATACCATGAATGTATTGCAGGTGTTCTGGAGCTTCACCCTGTTCCAGCGCAGTTTGAATTAGTCCATGGCAAATGGTAAAGCTATGTTTTCACCCCTGGGGCAGTCAATTCCAGGTGTACTTGACTCCTCTCCAAGCGAAAGCAAACTGTGGCCTGCACTCTGGTGCCAAGGTGATTGAGAAAAATGCAGTGGCAATATCAGTTGTGGTGTACTACTTGGCTGCCTTCAACTCCAGTTTGTACAGAAGCTCTAGCATGTCTGGCACAGCAGCACTCAGGGATGGCATCACTTCATTCAGGCCACAGTAGTCCACTATTAGTCTCCATTCTGCATTAGTCTTTGGCACTGACCATACGGGGCTCTTGACGAGTTGATGAGTGAGTTTTGCTGATCACCCCTTGGGTTTCTAGTTGACAAATCAGCTTATGAATAGGAATCAGGGAATCTTAGTTGGTGCGATATGGCCATTGGTGCACTGTTGTGGTAGCAATTGGAACCTGCTGTTCTTCAAACCTCAACAACCCTACCATAAAGGGCTCCTCTGAGAGACCAGACAAAGTGAACAAGTGTTCAATTTATTCTGTCTCCAGGAAATCTATACCAAAGGCCCACCAGTACCCTTCCAGGTCCTTGTAATACCCTCTCCTAAGATAGTCTATGACCAGGATGCATGGGACCTCTGGGCCAGATAAAATGGGGTGTTTACGACACTCCTTCCCAATTAGACTCACTTCAGCTTCCAATACAGTGAGCTGTTGGGATCCTCCTGTCACCCTGAAAGTACAAATGGGTTCAACCTTTCTATAGCTTGATGGCATTAGGGTGAACTGTGAGCCAGTATCTACTAAAGCCTTATGCTCCCATGGGTCTCATGTGCCAGGCCATCAGATGCACACAGTCCAGTAAACCCGATTGTCCCTTTCCTCCAGCTGGTTGGAGGCAGAGCCCCTCTAACCCTGATCAGAATCACTCACTTCTTGTGAAAATGACTGTGGTGGGTTTACCTTGGCTGGGCACCAGGTGGCCACCTCTAGCTCTTCCATCACTCCCCCCCCAACCTCCTTCAGCAAGGCAAGTGGGGAGAGAATAAGATGGAAAAGAAAATCCGTGGGTTATGATAAAAAGCAGTTTTAATAAACAGCAGAGAAAGCAAGGCTGCATGCACACGAAGCAAAAGCAGAGATGTTATTCTCTACTTCCCATCCTAAGACGGTGTTGGGCCTGTCCCAGGAAGCAGGGCTCCAGAACTTGTACTGGTTGCTCAGAGGACAAGTGTCTTCCTGACGAATACTCTCCCGTCCTCCTCCTGCTCCCTCCCTTTATAGTTGAGCTGATGGTATGGAACNTCACTTCCAAGATTCTTGGACATCTAGGGCTCCCTGTTTGAGTCTGTTGTGTTATCAGTGCAACCCACTTACTCCACATGGCATCAATTGCATGATATGTAGAGGAAATCCTTCCTTTTAACATCCAGCACCAACAGCNCAGCGTGAGGGCTGTGTGGGGAAAATCAGCTCAGCCAGGCCCACTACAATGACTTAGAAGTACTTTCAAGAGGATCAGAAGTAAGACCAGCCCTTCTTCTCTGTCTGGGAAATTTCCCACTGGAAACTGGAGCAGCATTTTTCTTGGAAGACTCCCCTTTTGCAATTGTTTTCCCTTGTAACTCGTGTACTCATGCAGCTAGGATTGAAGTGGGTTTTCAATCCCACTTCCTCATGTGCTCTCCATGGTCACATAGGTAAAACCGCAAGGTACCCTGTGGTGTGTACCTTCCATATTCTCTCTCTTGGGCAGGGGAGCATCTACTCCTAATAACTGAGACATGTGTCAATACAGATGGGGAGTATGCCATGTCTTCTTGAAATTGCCGAAACTCCTAGGACAGTTTATCCACATCCAAACTGCAGGCCTGTAGAGAGGAAGATATACATCCTTTGTATTGCTGGAGTTGGACAGCCAATTCATTCACCATTTGTCACTGGCCATCTTTCGAGGACACTCACTGCCAATGAGTTGGCATATGATGGTGCATTTTGTAGAAACTTCCACCACACAGGTGGTGTGGATTGGATTTCATCTTGATCTGTGGGTGACTGCTCATCATTCAGATTGTTACAAATAATCTCCAGCACAGCTAATTCCCTCAGGTACTGAATACCTCTCTCCATGATCCCATCTTCCTTGAAGCGGTACCTTTCCTTCATGCCTGATAGGAGTCATCTCCAGAGGCTGAGGACTTGTGCCTGTTTTCCAATTGCCTTCTCACTGCCCCCTTCTCTAGACAGGGATCCCAGCTGCTTGGACTCCTTCCCCTCTAATTTCAAAGTACCGCCCCCATTATTCCAGCATTGGAGCAGCCAGGTGATAATCTGCTTGCCTGGAAGACGGCTGAAATCCTTCCATATATCTAGTAGCTCACTCAGGGAAAGGAGTGGGGTGATCATCTCTGGCTCTTACTCCTATTCTCGTGATGGTGTGGTTCGTGTTCATCCCTCACTATGCAAACTGGTTTTTTTGGTATATTTATTTTTCCTTATAGCAGCGACTGATACTGGCACATGTTGGTTCTCTGGCTCAGCTACAGTACCTGTTGGTCTGGTTTTGTATTCAGAAATCTTTTCTTCCCTTAAGGGCACTGAATAGTGTTGAAAATGACTCGGTAGGTATGGGCAAGGCCCCAGCACATTGTGGTGATTTTTGTCTCTTGGGAATTGCCAGGTCGACAACACAGTTTTTCTAAATATTTTACTAGTTTATCAGGATTCTGAATTCTGGAATTTTCAGGGGTGAAATTCCAAACTACTGGAGGTGACCACTGTCTGAAATACTTGCTCATACTCTCCCATGCACCTGTCCTCTCATAAGTATCCAGCCTCGAAGCAGAACTCTGGGTGGTATTCTTGAAAAAAAAAAATTGTGTAACCCTAAGAAGACCTAGAACACATAAGACATATCAACAAGAGCATGCTGGCCTGGACTTCTCAAGAATATTAAAAATTCTCAAAAGCTGAGAAAGTCTCCTTCCTTGTCTTGCACATAGATTGAGTGAGATTACTAATAAATGACAATGTTACATATGCATACCAGCTTAACCTCATGACCAGTGGTATAATCATATCATAAGTCAATAATATCCAATATGGCAACATGATAGTCCTGACCTACTTCCAAGATTATAAACATCACAACAGGGACTACCTAGAGCGCATAAGTATTTACATAACATCACCATGAAAATAAATAGACCAACACTATGAACATGCTTTATTTAACTAACATAAAAGGTCTATATAACAAAATTGGCTTAATATGCTTTAGTCAGATCTGTCATTATCTCAACCCTTCATGCCCCACTTCCAAAAAGACTGTCATGGTTTATGTCCAGCCAGCAACTGAGCACCATGTGGCTGCTCAGTCACTGCACTCCCCTACCCCACCATTCTCCCTGGCAGTGGAATGGGAAGGAGTATCAGGAGAAAAACAGCAGTAACAATAATAATAATGAAATAATATATAAAGCAAATAATCTACAATGCAGCACTCACTGACTGACCGCCTAGCCCTGCAAACTGATTGCCCGCTTAAAAGCCACACATCTTCCCAGGCAGCCCTCCCCTTATATAGCAAGCATGACATAAGTATGGTATAGAACATCCCATTGGCTGGTTTGTTTGGCTATCCCAGCTGTAGTCCCTCCCAGCTTCTTGGGAAAAATTATCCCTAACTTAGCTGAACTCAGGACAAGATTCCTACAAAAACGTGTCAAAACAGATCACCTAGTTTCCTGCTTAGAAGACTTCTCACATTGTAAAAGTAAAGTTGGTAAAATAGTTAGCTGCAGTCCTCATAAACTTTGTACCTCACATATTTATCACAAGCACAGAGACAGCTTTTTCTGGTAAACCACAGAAAGTTATTTTTCTTCATTTGGAATGCTTTATTTCACCACTTAAAAGAAAATTGTATAAGCAGATATGCAGGCTACTTTCACTCCTGGCTCATCAATATAATTTCCCACATACATGCTCACTGCTGCTGACTGATGAAATGGGAGACATACTGTACTAAGCCTACTGGGAGCAGAGATAGAGATGATAGTTATGTAGCATTGAAATATGAGATGAGTAATGAAAAAAGCAGAACTCAAACCAAGCCATGTTTTTTTGGGGGTGAAAGAAGTAAGCAAGGAATGCCTTGGAAATTTGGATACTGAGTAACTATTTTGGGGCAGCTGAGCATGTAAGCATGGACAGGGGACATGAACAAGAAAAGTAAACAAAACAGAAACAAGGCAAGGCATTTGCATATATTTTTATTTATCATCCAATGAACTCTGGTGAGCATCCTATAGCTCATAACAGCACCCTATTACTATCCTTATGGGTGTCCATTTTTTGCCCCAGTTGAAATACCAATCACTCAGCATAAGTTAGAATATAACTGTCAGGTACTTAATCTCACACACATGGATTCTGCACAAGAGCTATAGTATCATTCATCAAAATCAGACTAAAGCATTCAAACTCTCCTGACTTAAAAAAAAAGAAAGAAAGAAGAAACAGACTACAACTTTTGTTTTCCAGGAAAAAAAAAAAAAAAAAGAAAGAAAAAAAGTTAGCAGTAGCCCTTTGCTTTGAAAATGTGACAAACACCTACACATCATCTCCAAAACTAGTGTATTTGATACTTTGTTTTCCTGCTGAAAAATAGAGAAATTTGTTTATTAAGCTTTTAAGAATTATAGCACCAGTTCATTGTTCTGTGAGGAAATTGACAATGATAGTTCTTATGGCATATTGTCAGTTTAATCTAACATCAATTTATATTACTCCATGGGATATAGGAAATATATAAAAATGTAAAAGTCTACAGAAGTTTCTTAGCTAATCAAGAATGTATTACTCACACAGAGCACAGGAGATGACAAAGAAGAATGCCTATGCATGTTCATTGATGTATAGTTTTATTTACTTGATAGATGATGAAGTTCTTTCCATCTATCTTCTTAATCTGTGTTTAGCTAGTTTCAAAGGAAAAGTTTTAAATTATAGATTGTAGTGCTACGTTGGCATGATACAGTACTGTGTATCAATTCACTTTATGGAGCTGTTATAAAGTTAACCTACATACCGCACTGACTGTGTGAATATTAAAATTCTGATTAAAAAATGTTGACCTGATTCCTTCTTTCTAGCTCATATTCTACCAGTCTTATACTAATGTAAATCAAATGAATGGATTTCAACCAGAATAAGACAGAGGTAAGTATTTAGAACTGGCTCTAATACATATGCAGGGGATGACTTTTCTAACGTGACTTACTTTGGAAAATATTACCAGAGCATAATTCATGTAATACAGAACAAAGGCAACTTTTTGATTATATATATGTATACAATATCTATATGTATATGCATTATATGTACACTTTCATTTGCCTTGTGACCTGATTTGAAAATTTTGCATCAATGTATTGCATTTATTTAATGCTTGCAAAAATTTTATAAATATCTACATTTGTAAATGATAGATGGCTATATAGAGGGGACAAAATGTGTTTCCACGTAGTTTTCAAGAAGAGAACTGGATCTGCAGTTCTTCAAAGAAAACTGTTCTTTGGAACTCTTCAGGTGTTCATAAGTCTTCAGCTTACAGCCTCACTGCAAACAGCAAGGTAGCTGTGCAGTTACAGTTTCTATACTCAGCCTTATATGAGACATTTCAGAAAGGGTAAAACGCTCCAGGTGATTCCACAATGGGGCTGCTGTTCAGCCTCATCTACAGCTGACCTGGGGCAGATGGCTTCAGAGCTCCTCTAGCAGTGTCCCTGGGATGTCTTTTCTGCCCAGAATTCCCATTATGATGTTATATTAAGGACAGATGGAGATAGTTTGGACAGTCAGAGTGTGCTGATAAATGCTCTATCCAAGACTTCAGGCATCATATATTCCAATAGTTTCATGTATGGTCTGCTCCAAAGTGTCCTGAGTGGATTGAAGAGTGTACATGGTCGTTGCATTTAAACACAAACCCAATCTTAAGGCAATTCAATGAATGCAGTAAACAATAGACTGCTACTTCAACCGGAAGTCCACAGACTGCTCTTTCATTCCCTTTATAAGATTGGCACAAAATTTTAGGACTAAGGATGCAGTTAAACAATGAACTCGGTAAGTAATGACCATGAATTCAGCATCTATCAAAACTTCCTTCACTAAAAAGAATAGAAAGCTTATCATATAAGGAGAAATGCAGAAGGGCAAATCATATTGTACTCTTTATTAAATCAAAATTTTCCATGTGTCTAATTGCTGAAATGCTATTGTACAACTATAGATAACTTTCCTTTCATGGTTACCATTCCGTATTTGTAAAAATAAGAAAACCAAACCCCATAGATAAAAGAATTGCCTTGTCAGTACATGTAAATTTTATTTATGTATACACATATACATGTTTATATTTATGTGCTCTTCTCTATTTATATACTTTTATGTAAACATTAAAATATATGCATATTTATGAATAGCTGGCATTGCATCTTGGAGAGACCTGAAGAATGTTTTAAAATATTTGCATATTCTCTTTTTATGTATGTGTGCATGATATCTTTTTCTATATATAGTCTGTGTATGTTTGAAATAATTTCTTTGTACACCTTAGAAAAACAAGGACTACATGACTGGAAACTACTGCTTTGATTATTGAACCTTGACACTGCAAAGCTATATCCAACTGTATTATTCAAAAAAGAAGTATAATTTTGTTATTTCTTGTTTCCATTGAAACAGAAATTCATTGAAGTGCAGATCTGGGAAACTGAAAGTTCTGTCTAGAGGCTAACAAGTCATGGGTTGAAATTTTTTAAAAAACAGCATCTATTTTTCTGACTTGATTTCCGTGTAAATTTGCTATTTTTCATTTGTTCTTGATCATGAACTGTAATTTTTACCAAACGAACCTTCATGTATATCTGCAAATCACAAGGCAAATTTACTGCATCTAAGATTGAAGTGCATTTGAATCTAGGTCGCCAATTACCTTGATCTTGTTTATCATCTACTACAATCAAACATTGATATTTTATAAGTTCATATTCTTCAGTAGCATCATTTTCCCTCTGATTGACAACAGGGGAAGATCTATTTGTGGTTTTGCATCATGACAGTTTCTTCCCATATGTAGAAATATATAAAGGAGGAATAGATGGGACCTAGGAGACTGCTAGTCGTTGTTAACCTGTATTGTCACTAAATCTGTATTTCAAAGACTGTATTGGGGGATGTATGAGCTGAGGTAAGGAGGAGAAAGAATCAAATTTATCTCCCTTAATTATGATTCCCCTGGTCCTTATTAGAATCCTAACTTTTCTGTTGCTGATCTTTTTTTCCACCAAAGCTAGGATTTTGATGTTATGCAACTCTTTAACACTGTCATCCCTTGTGGCCATCTTTCTGCCTCTGACTGACATTTGTACAGTACACAGTGCAAATTGCTTGGCATGTATTTTGAAAATCAATGTCAAAAGAATGACTGTGCTATTGATGTGGGTATTCTTACACCCTGTGGCTCTTGGAATTGTTTAGAAAAACTATAAGCAACCTCCAAATACTAATTTGACAATCCTTAACTTTGATATAACTTATATGTTTCATGCATGCTTCTTTTACAGATGTTATCTTACTCATTCTGATTTGGTTTTAAAAATGCACATTTGAGGCATTTACATAAATATCCACTTCATAAAAAGCAGTAAAAAAATAACAGAAATAGAAACATGAGAAAGCTTCATGATTCCTTCACAGGTTGTAGCTTTTTTGCTGTGATTTCTAAGCAGACACCTCAATAGGGAAATCCATTATTTTGGGGGACAGGCAGCATATAGACATACATGTATTGTCGAACTATTTTGTTCTAATGTTTGGGGTTCTGGTTAGCTATTATGATGAAAATAGAACAAGGCAGTGTCTTTGCTTCATTAGTCCTTCAGCAGACCTTACTTTCAGTTTTGATCTATGAGGATTCAGCTCCCTCAGTTTGCTTTGTGATCTTTCCCAAGTTTCAGTTTTTAACTGCCTTGCATGCGAGAGGTTCACTGGGGAACATTTTAAAAAGACACCAGTGGCAATTTCAATAAAGACAATGTGTCTGCCAGCCTTCCTCATGTCAAGTAATACTATCAAAAACAGAAGCTTAAATAAATTGAAGCTCTTAACACCACATATCAACATTAGATTAATTTCTAAAGAACGTTTGTGGGGTTTTTTGGCCTTTTATCTTGTCATCAACTTGTTTGTTGGACTTGACCTGCATGGCAGAGGAAGCAGTTTTCAAGAATAGCACTTGAATAACGTTATAAATCAGGATTATACTTCCATCTGTTTCCTAATGGCTGAACTGGGAACTACTATGCAGATCTCTTCTCACTTTTAGAGCTACATTCCTAGATAAAAATACACAAAAATTACTTTTTTTTCCTTCACCTAGTTAAAATAAATTTTGTGTTCTTGCACTGTTGTATATTAGTGGAAATTTCCAGATGCAAATGTCAATACTGTTTAATGATGAGGTACTTTCTCACTTCCTTATAATCTCATGATCTATTAAGACAGTGAAGCCCACTTTAAAGCTCTCGTGTAGAGCCTCATAGATTTCACTGTAAGGTTTAATGACAATATTTGTTAGAATCATAGAATGATAGAATCACTTAGGTTGGAAAAGACCTCTAGGATCATCAAGTCCAGCCTTCATCCCAACATCTCCCTGACCCCTAGACGATGTTGCGAAGCACCACATGTACTCATTTTTTGAACACCTCCAGGGATGGTGACTCCACCATCTCCCTGGGCAGTCTGTTCCAGGGCCTGACCACTGTTTCAGCAAAGAACTTCTTCCTAATATTTGTGCAGTTATTCATATATGTTTCCATTATTTTGCCTTGTGGGATCCCACAGAGGGAATATGTGAATATTTCCTTGGGGTTTTTGTATTGATTAAAGCAATATCTCACAAAGAAATTTTTATTTTAAGGCAGCATAATAATGACAGACATTAATACATGAGAATACTGCATTTGCTTCTAATTTGAAGGTCCTGACAAAATATGTAACTACTTATCATTAAACCCTTTGGTATGACCACATCTCTAACACACTGTTAATGTTAGCAAACATACATTTGGAATACAAAAAGCCTTGACCTGATAACTTTTTGTATACTGAAAAGTTTATAGAATATAAATTGTTCAGTGATTTTGGATTTTCTCCTCCATTAGTATTAGCACCACTAAAGAGAATTCCTTTCTTGAAACCAATTAAGATTTTCTTTCTCTTTTGTCAACTATACCTCTTGATTTATCAGCAGCAGTGAGAAATTATTCCTCAGATGACAATGCTTTTCTATAAAGGAATCTAAAATCATACTTAAAACCAAACCAAAACAAAACCACACACACCCCCAACAATGAAAACCACAACACATTCCTAAATCCAACATTTAATATAACTTAATTTCTAGTACCAGGAGACAGAGGTTTTTTTACAAAGTTCTTTATTTAAGAGAGCATGAGAATGAGGTATTCATTACAATGACAGGAGTCAGCAGCAGTAGCCCTCTGAGCAGTGGTTACATACAGTATATGGGGCTGAAGCCAGGACATAAGGACTTGATCTCACTAATATTTCTTTGCTATCATATATCTACCACTTAATTGTCATCTATTACTTTGTGATTATGACCATATTGAATTCTATGGAATCTGGAACACAAAAATAGATTCATTTACCTTCTAAAAACTTAGCAAATGAAATCACATGGTTTGTTTCCTTTGGCAGGAAAAGACCTGTACAACATTTCTAAAAAATACATATACACTGTCATTTGAGAGTGAAAACTCCAATTGTTACACTGTGTTTTATAATCCATTGTAGTGGAGACATAGAAGGAGAGAAGCCTATGGTCCAGTTATTTGAAAAAAGGAACAAGCCATGAAAAAAAAGAATTAAAGTCCTCCAAGATCAATGCTGGCTTTTCAATATGTGATTTTTTTTTACAGTTAGAACAACTTTTCCGCAAGTAAAATTATTACCATAAAACTAATTGCAAATAAAAGTGATCACCTGGATAACACATATCTGAGGCAGAAGATCAAAATTATTTGAACAGTAGGAAAATAGAAAATATTAGAACATTAAAGCCAATGAAAAATCATATAAAATCTCTTATTAAAAACATACAAATACTATGATAAGATAAAGGTGGATAGCATTGCTGTTAGCCTTATTAACTGTAAATGTTGTCGAGTACAATGGACTGTAGAAAGTTTTTTGGATATTTTGGTCACAGCCTGAACTTATCCTGTCTAGATGATTAATTTCTGGAAGAGACTTACAGAAATGAACTAGTAGCAAGGATTAAAGCGTTGAAATTGCTGCTTAAGGTAAGAATTTATATATAAGCTTTTGTGTCATTACACCCTATGGAACAAAGCCAGAAACATTCAGTGCAATTCCAAATCCCTTGTGGATTTTAAAGTTTAAATCTTCCTATTTTGACCTGCTGTGCAAAGTGTTGTCACAACGAAATGGTTCCAGAGAAGTATATCTTGCTTCTTCTGCACAGATTATAAAAATATTTCTAGAAAGCAGCTCTAAGAATGCAAGGAGAGAAGATATGAACCTCTTCTACAACAGGAAATGAAGTAATAGATACTTGTAAGCACAATGATTGCAAAGCTCATCAAAGACGTAGTACCTACATATAATCACAAAAAGTCTCACACCCATGCTATATCCACCCAGTATGGCTCTAATAAGTCAATAGTATATAAACTTGAAAATGATCCAAGCCTCTATGCTGTTCTGTAACTGAAAAAATTGATTTGAAGTGTAGGCCTGTTTAAGACATTCCTAATATTATCTTTTCCATAGCATATTTTTCAAGCTCCACTGTCAAGAACACTTGGTAGATGGATATTTTAATCAGGATTGTTAAGCTTCTTGCTCAAGGATTTTGAGAGCGATTGACTAGAGGCTGTTGTTAATGCTCATCAGTTATGCTTTCAGGTTGCACTAGATACACTAGTGCTGACATCATCTCCAGCAACAGTCATTACTTCCTACATGGAGGATAAATTTAAGAGGTCTAGTCTGTACAGGGAGAAAGGTCTAAATTAGGGAGATTTTAAATGGAAGATCAACATCACCACTTGTGCATATTTTAAACCTTGTTAAAAACTCTGATACTTTTAGGTAGTAGAATGGATAAAATTTATATTATTGGAGAATTTCCATAATTTTTTTGTTTGTTTTGAGATTTTTTTTTTCTTACTTTAACTCCCACCTACTTTTAAATACATCTGTATTTTTTACTTGTGTCTCTTTTGTTTTAAAACAAAAAGGGTAAGTTTTATAAATGCACATTTGCATACCAGTGTTAGGAGGGTAATGCTTTAACTAAATGTGGATTTTCATTGCCTACAGCAGACTTTTTGGTTTAAAAATTAGGATACCAAGCAGAGATCTAGGAGAAAGAATGCACATTTGTATTATATACACTTATGTATTCATATATATATGTAAGAGTGTTTATGTATTGGTTTTAGGTAGCAAGGTTTTGGTAGTAGAGGTGGCCTCTGTGAGAAGCTGTTAGAGTCTTCCCCTGTGCCTGACAGAGCCAATGCCAGCTGGACCCAAGACTGAGCCAATCAGCAGTGGTGGTAGCACCTCTATGATATATTTAAGAAGGGGGAAAAAATGCTGCTCAAAGTTGCTGCAAGAGTGAGAATATTTGATAGCAACAACTCTGTAGGCACCAAGATCAGTGGTGAAGGAGGGGGAGGAATTGCTCTGGACACTGGAGCAGAGACTTCCCTGCAGCCCACAGTGAAGACCATAGTGAGACAGGCTGTCCTTCTGCAGCCTTTGGAGGACCCCATGCTGGAGCAGGTGGATATGCCAAAGGAGGCATATTCATGAGACCCATGCTTGAGCAGGCTCCTGACAGAACTTGTGGACCCATAGAGAGAGAGGAGCCCATGCTGGAGCAAGTTTGCCAGCAGGACTTGTGACCCTGTGGGGTACTCACACCCTTTGTTCCACTGTGTGGAAGGGACTGATTCTGGAGCAGTTTGTGAAGAACTGCAGCCCATGGAGAAAGTTCATGAAGGACTGTATCTCATGGGAGGAATTCCATTCTGGAGCAGGGGAAGAGTGTGAGGAGTCTTTCTCCTTAGGGGGAAGAAGTGATAGAAACAGCGTGTGATAAACTGACCACAACCCCCATTCCCCATTGAGGGAGAGGAGATAGAGAATTCAGGACTAAAGTTGAGTCCAGGAAGAAGGGAGAGGTGGGGAGAAGGTGCTTTAAGATTTGGGGTTTATTTCTTATTACCCTACTCTGATTTGGTTAGTAATACATTGTGGTGGGTTTACCTTGGCTGGGTGCCCGGTGCCC